>CM008345.1:26682038-26694886 GCA_002525835.2 Ipomoea batatas
CTATAGTTCTAACTTACTATCAAAATATAATAATAATAATAATAATAATAATAATAATAATAATAATAATAATTATTATTATTATTATTATTATTATTATTATTATTTATTTTTGTTGTTAAAATAAAAAGTAGACAATGCATGTTTGCAAAAGAAAAAAATACAAATAAATAGTATTTGGGATTCTTTCAACATTTGAAAGATTGCTAATACTTGTTGAGTTAAAAAAATAATAATAATCAATTAATTAATTAATTAAATCCACATGGTTTGCCATATAAAAGGATAATCAATTGTAATGTATAAATAAATTCTACGTTAACACAGTAGCCACAAAGGTCCCATGGTCTAGTGGTTAGGACATTGGACTCTGAATCCAGTAACCCGAGTTCAAATCTCGGTGGGACCTAACTCTGTTTTAGTTTAAGTTTTGTTATTTCACAATCTTATTAATGTAATTCTCTTTGGCTACTTTTGTTTTCGCAATCTAATTAATGTAATTCTCTTTGACTACTTTTGTTTTCACAATCTAATTAATGTACTTCGCTTTGACGAATAAATATTTATTGTAAGTACATATTTTAGGATATAAATTACCCTTGTGGATGGAAGGACTTATTAATATAATTGTATTTCAATTTTATTTACTATACAATGTACAATAATATCTTTTGACAGTTAAAATATATTCAGAGCACAAAATAAACACTGCAACTAAACAAGATTGCAAAACATTGTTTGATGCTGCGTTTCACATATATTTCAAAAGGTAAAATATCCGTAAGATTGTTCTATATTTTCTTTTGTTGTGTCCTTATAAACAACATATGTTGCATTTCTTTTCGTCTTCTTTTCTACCAAGTATAGTAGACTTATTTGCTTCAACCTCAGTTGGATCTCTCCATATTTTTTTAGAGTTAATACCAAATATAGTCATAGATTATAGTGGTCTTACTCAATTTAGTTCTAAGTGACTTTTTGTACTCTATTTAGTCCTTGACTTTAATGTTTTTACACACTTCAGTCCTCTGTTAATAATTCTGTTTATTAGCTGTTAATAATAAGGTTAACACGGTAATTTCATTTGCCTTTTATTTTTTTAATCAAACCAATTAATAATATCTTTCCTAATCTCTCTCTATCTCCTCAGATCAATCATCTGCGAATACAATTCCCTCCTCTCCCTCCCCCTCCATCTTCTCTCCCGATACAATTCACACTCCCTTCCTTAAGCCCTAGAAACGCACAACAAACTCAAGAAGCAAATACAGAGCAAACTCACTGGAAGCAATGATACGGCAAACTCACCAGAAGCACAAGCACACCAGCAATTGTTGAACCTTGTTACCCATTGCTGGCATTGGGAACAATTGAGCAAACGTAGAACTTGATCGAAGCAACACACCATGGGGGATTCAAGGTGAAGAATTGGAAACAAATGCATGGCAAAATACGGTACTCACAAAAATGTCGTTGGTAGTTTATTTATTTATTTTTTTATATTTAACTCAGTTCTTAATGGCTGTAAGATTGAGCCAAGCTTCAAATCTGTTTGATGTTATGGCTTATGATTTGGTTTGAAGTTTTGGCTTAATTATGTTGGATGCTTGAGTATTGAAATTTTTTCTCTTTGATACTACATGAACACAATATGCTAATTGCATGAGTTTTGATTCATTAGTGTTAATGCTAATTGCTAATTATTTGCTAATAGCTTTATGTTATTTGTTAATGAACAGAATGCTAACTGTTTGGATTCATTGGATTCATTTGAAAAATGCTTATGTCTGGATTCATTAGATTCATTTGAAATTAACTAATTATTTGGTAACTGTGTTTGCTTTATGTTACAATTTAGATTTGCTTTTGTCTTTAGTATGTAATTATGTAAATATATATATATATATTAGAGTGTTAACGATAAGCATAAATTAATCACATATTTTACTACAATTGATGGCTCTAATTTTTGTCTACTAAACAGACTCTTATTAGCTAGGTTTAAAATATATATGAAAAATTATGCTTTCATTCTCTTTATAATAACATAGGGATATAAAAAGTACACAATGTTTAGTGTTTACAAAAAAATAAAAAATAAAATAAAATAAAATAAAATAAAATTTCTGACGTTACCAAATGATATATCGAAAGCTCGCAACAAGAGAATTTTTTTTGTATTTCTCTCACGCCGAATGATATAGTTCGCAGGGTTGAGCCAACGACTAAGGAATCTTTCCTCATTGGTTATCGTAAGAAACCTGATCCGAGGGGGAGGATGGATTGGGTCTTTTGGTCTCGTTCGAGTAATGGTTAGATTAAAATCAACACCGATGGTGCCTTTAAGAAAAGTACCGACCTCGCAAGCGCAGGAGGTTTGGCGCATGACCACTATGGGGATTGGCTGTTTGGGTTCATTACTAAAATTGATGTTACTAATAGCTTTGTCTCAGAGCTGTGGAGCCTAAGGGAGGGTCTACGACGGGCTAATAAAGCTAAGGGTTTTAAGAGAGTGGTTTTGGAACTGGATTCGGAATCAGTTGTCTCCCTTTTGAAGGGTGACCTTGAAGATCATGGGTGTTCCTCTACTCTGGTTAAGGATTGTTGGTTCCTTTTGGCGGGTTTTGAGCACTTGACTCTTCAACATATTCTTAGAGAAGGGAACAAATGTCAGATCATCTTGCGAACATAAGGCAATTAGGGGAATGGGGCACGGTCGTTTTGGACTAGCCTCCCACCAGTATTGAAGTTCTTCTTGCAGTGGAAGCAGTTGCGGTGCTAGCAGCATTAGAGTTTGGTAGTTTTATCTCCCGTCTTTGACGAATTAATCCCACCAAAAAAAAAAAAAAGAACAAAAAGGTACAGATAAATAGTACTCCATCTATCCCATTTTATATGTCATACTCACTACCCATTGGTTAAACTAACTCTTTTGTCTTTGTTTATTTTATTTAGATTTTTTTTATTTTTTAAATTTAATTTTTTGTGTTTAATAGTACTTTTAATCTAGTTTCTAAATATATAAATTTTGTATATTAATACTAAACCTAATATTATAAAAAATTAGATTAAAAATAACTTCAGTCAAGTTTTGTTAACCGAACCAGGCACATAAAATTGGACGAAGTGAGTATTTACCATTCTTTCAACAAAAGATTGCAAATAGTTGTTGAATTTAAAAAAAAAAAAAAAACAATTAAATCCACCTGGCTTGCCAGATAACATTGCAAAGGGTATCTATTCCAATTTGTATAAAATTAAGCTAAGAGTTGCCGTGGTAATTACTAATCAGAGAGGTCCCATGGTCTAGTGGTTAGGACATTGGACTCTGAATCCAATAACCCGAGTTCAAATTTCGGTGGGACCTCAATGCTTTTATTAATTTTACGTAGAGTATCTAACTTATTACCGCAAAAACAAATAAATACAACTGAATATTTTTCATTTTCTACGTCTTTGAGCTTGAATAGCTGCAGTATTAATTGCTTAGAATCGGTTTTTGAATGAATGTTATAGCAGTAACGAAAGCAAAACTTTATTTCCTTATACAGCTACATTTCGAGAGGCACTGTCTAGCACAGGATGTTGGGCATGATCCTTTAGGCCTCCGCCTAATACGGATCGAACGCTAGCTTGTAGTCATGACACAACTTTATTTCCTAACTTTATTTCCTTGTACCGTCACATTTTCGAGAGGCATGATGCTCAACTTGACCCATCAACCCTCCATGCACCTAACAATCTGTTAGGAATCTGGTGCTGGACTAGACCTCCACGGGCCTCTGCCCAACAATGTCTTTCCCTCCTGGCTCCTGCAATTGATGCATATATATGAGAGGGAAAAATCAAGAATGATGTATGAGTTAAGGGGATGCAATCAATTATGTTTGGTGGAAGAAGGAAATCTTCATGGTATTCATCATTCACACATATATATGGTGAATATAATGCAGAAAAGTCACAAAAATCTCTCTGCTGGAAGAGAGTTAGAAGCTAAAGGCTAAGAATGCTTTTACATGTTTTTAGGTGAGTACTAATTAACTCCCAAAATATAATAATTAAACCCTTATTTGGTCTTACCAGAATTATAAATCACTTCATAATATTTCTTGCTTCTAGTGTTTCTTTTCTCATCTGTCCTGCCATTTTTGTATTTCTGCCAGAATTCCCATTCCACATGGGTGAAGAGTAAAGCAAAGATCACCAAAATAAAATATTCTTACACTTGAAGTATGTTGATGGAGAAAACTGCAATACCACCTTTAATCTACTTTCAAGTCAAGCCATATATCCCACTAAATCCTCCATTTTCACTACTAATCCATGCATATAAATTAACACTCAATGCCTTCATTTGATTTATGCAAATTAATAAGCTACAGAACACACAGAAAAAAAGGCAAGACTCCATTAAATCATGGCCAAAATACTACTTATCATGTTCTTTCTTGTTTTTCCTTTGGTAACTGCAGAGAAGTATTTATTTGAAGAGATTGATTTTCTTCGAGATCTCGACGAATGGGAGGCCGAAGAGGGAGACGACGAACTTGATCTGATCGACCTCCCATCGTGGACGGCTGGTCGTGGACACAAGGTTCTTGTCAATGTGGATAGCTTTGGCGCAGTTGGTGATGGAGTTTCAGATGATACTAAGGTAATGTATCTTCTTGTTTGTGCTGCAGAGTGATTGCTTTGTTGTTTGGTTAACATTTGGAGTTTCTTGGCCAATTAATTTATCAGTTAGTTAATGCAAAGCAGTCATTAGTAGTACTCAAAATTGTCAAAAATGTCCGCAAGGGCTTAGTTCACTTGTTCAGTAGGCAGGCAGTATTTGGGAAAGTTGACTTTCGAAACTCGGCTGTAGCAGTGTAGGGATTATGCTCAAAGTGGACAAATTCTTTGTACATTTAGCCTGGTCTGTTGAGTCACTGAGTTACCGTGATTTACATATTCCCACATGCTCTGTCGGACCGGAGTGTGGGGGGCCTTTGGGATTGGGATTCAACTTTTGGGAAAAGAAAAATAGTAAAAAATGTTGTATGTTGAGCTATTCTAAGCTATGCTATCTTTTGTTGTGTAAAATTTTGGTGTCAACAATCTACCACTCTACCAGGCTTTCGAAGATGCGTGGAAACAGGCTTGCTCTACACGAAGATCAGTCTTCTTGGTTCCAGCAGGTCGCCGTTACCTAGTCAATGCAACAAGATTTAGAGGCCCTTGTGCTGGCAATTTAGTAGTCCAGGTTCTTACAGTTTAAAAGTTACTTCAAATTAACTGTTAGCATATAATATATATAAGTACAAATGTGCAGTTCAACTATCCGTTTAGACGTTCAGTTGAGATAGAGCCCATACAATTCTCAATCATATATACTGACTAATGAAATTGTTGGAAACAGATTGATGGAACAATAATAGCACCAGATGAGCCTAAAAATTGGGATCCAAATAACCCGCGGATTTGGCTTGCTTTTCTAAATTTGACTGGAGTTTCTTTCCAAGGAAAGGGAGTAATTGATGGGTCAGGAAGCAAATGGTGGGCTGCATCTTGCAAGAAGAACAAATCCAATGTAAGCTTCATGTATCCACCCACATATATCCTATTTAGGAATGACAATGGGTCGAGTTGGATTGGAAATGACTAAATTCATTACTCAACCCACTTTATACTTTCTCTATTTATTCCTATTCTCTACCTATATTGGATAAATTTTTTCAAAACTCACCCTTGATCAACCGGGTGCAAGTACTCACTACGGGTGCTTATCATTTATTATTTTACAAAGTATTAATTTCTTTAAATAATATTTAAATTACTTATAATAAATTCACTAGTTAATTATATTAAAATGTAAAATAATATAAATATTCAAATATAATAACTAAATTTTTACTTTAAAAAAAAAAAGCATATTACTTTAGAATTAAAAATAGTAAAAAGTTTGGTAAAAAATTATAAATACTTTTATAATTAACTATATATTAATACTTATTTTACTATTATATATATTATGAGTCGGGTGGGTTCTAAGTGAATTTGTACATAAATCCGAATCCATCATGACCCACGACAGGTTTAAGTTTTTAAGACCCATCACCCACTATCATGAAAAAAAAAAAAAAAAAAAAAAAAAAAAAAAAACTCAATCCAAGTTGAGTGAATTCAGGTGGATATCCCGGGAATTGAAATTGTCATCCCTACACATTATATTCTTGTTTTGAATTTAGAATGAAGAACATTATCTTTGAGTTTAATTTGTTACCTGTCATTCTCATTCAATTCATTTCTCTTTTACTTTTTTGAACAGCCTTGCAAAGGAGCACCAACTGTAAGAACGAGTCTTCAATTCCCCCCATGAAAGCATGGGTTTTAGGATTATTAAAAGATTCCAATGATGATGTTGAGCAGAGAATTGAACATATATAATTGCAGGCATTTACTATAGATTCAAGTTCTGCTATAAAAGTGAAGGGCATTACCATTCAAAATAGCCAACAGATGCACTTCACAATTTCGCGGTCCGACTCTGTACGTGTGTATGGCGTTCGAGTTTCTGCTCCCGAAGATAGTCCCAATACCGATGGAATTCATATCGCAGAATCAACGAATGTTGTCCTGCAAGGCTGCAAAATTGGAACAGGCCTGTCATCTTCTATGCCATTTATGTGTCGTTATACTGTGGACCATGGATCATGGCTGATACTGCAGTTGTGTTGAACTGATACTGCAGTTGTGTTAAACGAATATTGCAGTTGTGTTGAACGGATGACCGACCTCTGTTTCGCGCAACTGCAGTTTCCTTTCAACACAACTGCAGTATCAGCTATGACCATAATCCACAATGCATTGTGGACCATGGTCCACGGTATAATTTGCGGCCATTTATTTATATAGTTATTTCCAAATTTATTAGTACCCTTCCTAGTTTGTTCAATTCTCATCATACTATTTCTGTATGATTCTGATGTTGCATGCATGTCATGGGTGTGTAGGTGATGATTGTGTCTCAATTGTCAATGCTAGCTCCGGCATCAAGATGAAGAAACTCTACTGTGGACCTGGTCATGGAATCAGGTAACTTCAAAATCAAAACCATTGAAGATAGTTTCATTATATTTTTGGGGGTTACAAGTAACAAATGTATGTATTGTTGGGCGGAAGCCGGGCAAGTCTAACATCATACCTCTTGAAAATGTGGGGTCTAAAGAAATAAAGTCGTGTCTTCGTTACGGGCTATAGTTTTTGACGTAGTAGTAAGCGCTTGATTCTAACAATTGATATCAAAACAGAACACGGTCATGGGAGTAAAAACTTTGCAGTTAATGCTGGCAGGTGTTGAGGGGGTTGTTGGGGGAACGCCTGAAAGGCAAGTCCAGCACCGGGTGGTTAGGGGATTGTGGGCAGAGGCTGGAAGGGTCAAGTCCAATACCATATATACTTATATATAAAAAATGTGGCGGTACAAGGAAATAAAGTTGAGCCTTTGCAATGAGTTATAGTTTTTGGCATAATGGTAAGCGCTTGATCATAACAAGTGATATCAAAGTCCAATCATAGGAATAAAAACTATGCAGTTAAGGTTGATGGTGCTTAGGGGGTTGGGCAAGGCCTGAAGAGCCAAGTACAACACCTGCCACTCGAAAATGTAGCGTAAAAAGAAATAAAGTTATGTCTTCGTTACGAATTACAATTTTTGACGTAATGACAAACGCTATCATCGTCAACAACTGGCCGATATTGGAATTGAATACTAGATTTTCCAAATATCATTCTGCTAAGAGTAAGTGTATCTAGATTTTAATTTAGTGTTGACTTTCATCTTGATCCTCGTGTGTTTTTTGATTCATTCTCATCACTTCCCAGCATTGGGAGCCTTGGGAAGGACAATTCTGTAGGCATAGTCACAAAGGTGGTATTGGATACTGCATTTCTCCAAGGTACTACCAACGGCCTTCGGATTAAGACATGGCAGGTATATACATATATATCCTCTTCTATTCCACATACCATAAAGAATTTTTGTTTATCATAACGTTGTGTGGTGAGAAATGAGAATACTGTTGGACGGAGGCCGGTAAAAGGACAAATTCACTAGATCTTAATCAATGGTATCGGAGTCAAGTCTGGATTCTGTGCAATTAAAGCAGGCCGGTGTTGGGGTGCTGGGAAAATGGTTGAAAAGTTATAGCTTTTAGTGGAGTGGTAACGTTAGATCCTAATATATTGTATCCTAATCTTGTAGGGAGGATCTGGTTATGTCCGCGGAGTACGGTTCCAAAATGTGAGGATGGAAGATGTCTATAACCCTATTATCATTGACCAATTCTATTGTGATTCACCAAAATCTTGTGAAAACCAGGTACACTTTCCTGCATATCCCTCTCTCACTTCTAAATGTCAAACATGGCACTATCATAAGAGTACAGGATATTCGGCGGAGTCTCGTGAATGGTCAAGTCTAATGTCAAGGGACAAATTATTCTAGGGATCCCGGTCCACCTTACAAAGTGGACCTGGGTCCAAAATACACAATTTATATACTGAATGTTAATAATTTATATACTAAATGTTCACAATTCATATTGTGAACATTCAGTATGTAAATGGATATGAGTCCACCTTGCAAAGTGGACTCGAGTCCATGATATAACTATTGAATATCAGGTGATTAGGGGATTGTTGGGCAAGGGGTTGAAGCAATCATTATTGTATGGACCAGCTGTGTGGACCAAAAATAAAAAGTAAATTATTTTTGTACTAAAGGTACATTATTTTTGTACTGTAGGTACATTATTTTAGGATACATTATTTTTGTACTGAAGATACATTATTTGATATATACTATCAAATAATGTACCTATAGTACAAAAATAATGTACCTTCAATACAAAAATAATGTATTTTTTATTTTTGGTGACCATGGTCCATGCAATAATTTGCTGGGGTTGAAGGGTCAAGTCTAATACCCTATCTTTCGAAAATGTGACGGTATAAAGAAATAAAGTTACATTTTCACTACTAGCTAAAACTCCTAAGGACCACTTGAACTAAAAGCTTATAAACTTTTTCCTCAATCATACCATGAATGGTGAGGTTTATGTTACACCCTTTGGTTTCAATTTGACAGACATCTGCAGTGGAAATAAGTGAAGTTATCTACAAAAACATCACCGGAACTTCAAAGAGCCAAAAGGCAATGAAGTTTGCGTGTAGCGATTCCGTGCCCTGCACTCAGATTGTGTTGGACAACATCAACCTTGATGCTCAAGATGGCACTGCTGAGGTATACTGCAACTCTGCCACGGGAATCGGGTATGGACTCATTCATCCATCTGCAGAATGCCTTAGCTCTTCTGACAAGGAAAAAAAGCAGCAGGAAGTGGATGCTGTAACAGATTATTGCAAAGAGCCCATTGTTCATACTGAGTTATAGATTCACTCATTACTATACTTATATGCCAAACTTATTGATTATATATAGCTGTTGTTATAGTTGCATTATTATATTCTTACAGAGATTTGAGTAGTCTCAGACTCTGGGATTCCTAAATTAAATTGGAATTACAGATTCATTCTGCAACATTTTAGCAGAGGCTATTGTAATGGAACTTCATTGAGACCTTATTAATGTATATCTATCTATCTATGTACTGCTTATTTTTACCATCATAATGAATTTTTATATTTACTGATTTGAGTTAGCCCTCTTATTGCCCCAATTTCCCACTTTTTTTGGGAAACCAGATATATGTTCAGTTCTATTTTTTTTTTTGAATGTTACTGACTCTATTACAATGTAACTGAAGCACAAAAAGACAGCAAGGCAGCAACGCCTCCACTGAGGCTCGAACCCACCACCTCCCATATAAATGGAAGGATTTGATGTCACTAGACTACAAGGCCTTGGTGTTCAGTTCTATTTATTTGTTTATACATTAATGAATTATTTGATGAAGATGAAAACGAACAAAAGGTAGGTAAAAAAGAGTGCTCTGAGGTCCCACCGAGATTTGAACTCGGGTTACTGGATTCAGAGTCCAATGTCCTAACCACTAGACCATGGGACCTTCCTGATAACAAAAATAAAATCAATAATAAAAATCTCTTTTTATCTCAGAACTCTTATGCATAACCTTTGCAATCTTGCCTTTCAAACCAAATATAATCCAAATAGTTCAATATTTAACATGTTGAAAATTTTGAAAATTGTTATAAATAGTAATAATTGTGGACATTATTGTGTAACGATTTTCTTTATGTTTCCATTATTATCTTTCGTTACAATTGTAATTATATATATGTCTTTGTAATGTACTAATTGTTTAGAGTTGAATGAGAAACATTTCCCTGATAGTTTTCATATATCTTTGTTGTTTACAATTCCTGCTGTTCTTCACGTTCATCAAACGAGCATATGCCTTAAACAAACCTGCATTACAACACTTTATCAGCACGTTCAATAACCGTGGTGAACGATGGCGGAGCTATTTTTCCTAGCGGAGAATCACGACTCCGATTTGCGCCGGCGGCACTGTTGCAAAAATCCCCCAAACCAAGGCGAATTGCTCCTTAGGAGTCTGCCTAAGTAGCCGGCTGCCTAGGCCTCCGCCTAGCGCTTAACTCGACCGATTGGGCCGAGTTGGTAGCCGACTCAACAGAATTCGACCAAGTTAACTCGCCTAGCCGAGTTAACTCGGTAGAGTTAGCCGAGTTAACTCGAATGAGTCGGCCTTGTTAATTTTTTATTATATTTATATTTATTTAAATTTATTTATTTCTATAAATAAGAGAAGTAAGAAATATATATATATATATATATATATATATATATATATATATATATATATATATATATATATATATATAAATAATATACGACATACACCCACAAACATGCATTATTTTTTTTGTATTTATAGGTCGCCGCCTAGGCACCGCCTAGGCGCCACCTAGACCGTCTAGGCGCTAGGCGCTAGTCTACTGCCCGACTAGCGCCTAGTGCCTACTGCAACCATGGCCGGCGGTGACAGTGTCATTCTTGGGTGCTTTCCCCGGGAAGGTCGGGTAGCAACATTGGATCCCAAAAAGTCGTGCATGGGAATTGGATCTCAAACAGAGTAAAGATGCATCTGTTAGTCCGACTTTGCTTTAAAGAAAGTCGGACTCAAGGAGTCCATTTTTCTCTGTGTATTATTCAACAAGCCGAGAGAGTTTTATTTTTTGGACAAAGAGTTTTTTTTTGCTTCCAGTATACCCCAAGTCCCCAACAATAGGTATCAGCTTTGGGTAAAATCCAAATACCTCATATTCCATCACCTGAAATGGACAAGGGTTTTTTTTAATTATTGATTAGACATGATTATGGACAAAGAGTTTTTTTTTGCTATGCATTATTGAAACGAATCGATAATCAATATGATGAAAATAATCGATCAGTATGGATTCAAAGAGTTTTTTTTTTTTTTTTGCTGTGCATTATTGAAACGAACTGAGAATCAGTATGATGAAAATAATGATTAGATATGATTAATTATTAATTATTGATTAGACATGATTAATTATTAATTAATAATGATTTTGAATATATTTATAATTATTTATAGATGATTAATAATTAAGTAAGTTAATTAAAAAGATAAAAATTATTAAATAATAATAATGATAAACATAAATTGATGAAAACTTCATCCGGTATTATTTAAACGGTTAAGTTCACCATACAGATTGTCACAAATGTAATATTTAACCGACCACGGATAAATATTTTCAACATGACAGTTACTAATAACCAACATTTGTATAACATTGCCTGCTACATTGACTAAGATCACATCATCTGTTCGTTCTATTTGAAAATGCGACGTAATTTCTTCCCACTTTTCGGTGAACCATACCGGTTCAAAGTTGATTTCAATTTTTCTATGTCCTACTATAATTTTAAGAGGTTCGCTGAACACGTCTGCGATACTAAGGAATTGAGATAATCTCGTAGACTACAAATGTGAAAAAAAATAGTGAAATAAAGATAATGTTGAAAGATGTATAAGGTACAATGTATAATGCTACTTACCGCGGAACGTGTAGACAATTTAACATAGAGAGAATGCCATGCATTTATTTGATTAAATGAAAAAGATGGTGGTAGAGCGGACCATGCGTTGACCCGTATTTGGTCTAGCACAAAATGAAAAAGATGAGTTAATATTTATAGTAAAATATATAATTTGTATATGATAATTTATTGCGTGATGATACCGCTTTCACAAAGACGAGAAGTTAAGTATTGACCCTGACAATTGCGCTCCCTTTTTTTATTGCCATTGGCGGAGTAGAAAAATGTTTCAAAAGTAAAAACACCAATATGTCTAAATACAACAACATCTCCAAGATTTAAACCATGATCTGTCATGAAATCAGAAGCTCTGGTAGTGAAGTCCATGTTTTCAAGGGATATTTCTATTCTGTATGTGGGGGCATGAAGTAAAATCGCACTTGTTGTTAAATGTTGCATTAAATGTCGATGCATGTAATTTGGAATTTTCTACATCGCAATTTTAAAAAGTGTATAAGAAATAACATCCATAAATATTTGATAAATTAAAGCAATTAATAATGTAACAAATAGATAGATATAATTACCATTGTTATTTGTGATGTAATTGTAATTGAAAACCATGTAATAGTGCATGTAGTAACAAGCTGCCTGGTTTGTTCGATGTGAAGGTGACGGAGGCTACCGGCATGTGAGAGGCACTGAGTTGGTTGAAGGATACCGATATGGGTAGTGTGGATGTTGAAACAGATTCCTTCCCAGGTTTTATTTAATGTTTTATCTTGTAGTTCTTTTC
>CM008345.1:26695069-26708181 GCA_002525835.2 Ipomoea batatas
GAATAAAGTGCAACATAATCAACAATTAAGAGACTCAATCTATTAAAATCAATTAACAAGGACAAAATTTTTAAAAATGAAATAATTCAGGAACCAAAATAGTTGTTTAATTTTCCCTTGTTTAATTGTTCAAGGATTAGTGTAATGGCAACCATCTTTAACATGCAATTATTTTAAACTAGTTTTTGAAAATATATTAATTAATTTGTGTCAAGAAAATTAGGATTTTTAGTCTCAATGATAATTGAAAGATTATATTTGTCATGGAGATATTTAACAAATATTTTTAAATTAAAGATTATATTTGCCTAAAATAATAATTGATAGACTAAATATGAATATTCAAAGGCAAAAAATTGTGTGAAATTGTCTCACGGATCCTTGTCTGTGAGACAGGTCGGGTCAATATCAAATGTAATATTTATACTGGAAAATGTAATACTAATAAGGAATAAAATGTTTATTACTTATATGGAAAAATATAATACTTTGAAGAAAAACTGTAACACTTTTACATTATGATTTTAAAATATTACATTTTTCTCAAAAGTATTATAGTTTCCCTTATAGTATTAAATTTGTAAATAGCAAACGCTTCATTCCTAATTAGTATTACATTTTTCAGTAGAAGTATTATATTTTCATATTGACTCGACCTAACTCAATCTGTTTCACGAATAAGGATCCGTGAGACGACTTCACACAAGTGTGACCCATATTCAAATAATTGGCAATTTATATCATGAACTATGATTCACAGAGCATTATAAGCCCTGGATAGAAATGCTGAGATGCAAAATTCATAATTGTAAGATACAAAATTTCATAACACAAGACACGAAAACTCATAACATATATAAAAGACATATACCTGCACTATGGTCCAAAGTACAGTGTAAACCCTGATCCATGGTATAATTGTGTGGGATTAAGTTAAAGATTTGCCTAGGGGTTAAAATTGTCATTTTTCCTTGTATTACTACATAAATACGTTCACCAACTTACACAAGTTGGAAATATTATATTAGCAAATGTACACTCAAAAGTGCGAATCATTACTTTGCCTGAGACATTTTTTAAAATGGATTCCAAACAATGCCTACTGTTGCGAACCGGATGAAAAAAAACACGACTTCTCTGGAGGAGTGTTTACTTTTAGAAACACAAATCCCAAGGAGCCATGTTATACTATCCATTTGAAAAAAATAAGTATTAGTAAACAAGTTTTCTAAATAGAAAACAGATAATGAAAACTGAGAAATTGGAAAACAAAAAATAGAAAACAGTTTTCTGTTAGTAAACAGACCCTAAAGTATTTAGCATACATAATCACTTCAAATACAAAAGATTTTTTTTTTGAAATTTAAAAATTACTTTAATTTGTATCAACAAATATAACCAAAAATTATTTTTAAGCTACATCGTGTACTATGATAAACTTCTAAGGTAAATTATTGTGTGGACCATGATCCACATAGCTGTGTAGACAATGAATACAATATACATTTTTAATATACTAAAAATACATTATTTGTATACTGAATGTACATTATTTGATAATATATAAAAAATTATGTACTTTCAAATAATACATTTTATGTATACAAATAATGTACTTTTAATATACTCCCTTTGTCTCATTTTAGCTGTCCTATTTAATATTCATTGGTCAAACTAACTTTTTCATCTTTGATTATTTTCTTTAGTATTTTTTTACACTTATTTTTAAATTTAATTTGTTGTGTTTAATAGTATTTTTAGTGTTGTTTTTAAATATGTAAATTTTGTATACTAATACTATGTTGGAAAAAATGGCAATAAATGGCATTTTAAGTGGCCATTTTGTGGTATAAATATATGTAGGGTCCACATCCGATTTGGGTCGGGTCAAAGTGGATTCGGATTCTTCGTTTTGAGACGAAGAGATCGATATATTATACGCTCAAAATGGATAATGGGTGAATGAGAAATTGGTTCTCAAAGTAGACCCATTGAGATGGAAAATTGTGGGAAAAGCTTTAAGGAAAAGCATTTGTCCCACATTGGTTTGGGAAGGGGATTTCACCCGATATATACAAGAGGCTTTTCTAAGCTAATTAACTTGTATAGCATAGATGCTCTCTCTCGCGCGCAGGGGGGGTGCAAATCAAATTCCAAAGATGAGTTCGAAAGGCTTGAACTTGTGTGCGCCAGCACCTGCGGGCACGAATGTCGTCCGGAAATTGACAGGCTTTGCATTCCATCTTATACCACTGCCTGCGACCTCTCGAAGGTGCGCAGCAGCGCTCGAGACATCAATGTCTCGAGGCTGGGCAGGATCGAGACGTAGGTAATGTCTCGCGCGGGACATGCGAGTTAGCGATATCTCTTGATGTCTCGCGGACGGCGTACTGTGCGCAACTAAAGTAACCTCTCGAAGGCTATAATCTGGAACAATTTTCTCCTTCCACCGTGACTGTTCAGGAGACCAATCCAAGATGTTACAGAATTTATTTCGTATTTATTCTGATAATAACATCTAGGATTAATCTCTTGTTAGTGGTGGGTAAATAGGGAGTTAATGGGAGATTAAAGTCTAGTTAGTGGGAGAAAGGTTACAAGGCCGAAATTGAATGTCATGTTGAATGCCATTTATCACATCCTCTACTATATATTTCCAGGTTGAGCAGGAGATTTTATTATGATGACAAGTAAGAAAATCAGTTTTCACCTCGAAACTCTGCTCCTCCTTCGTTCTAGCCACCTGTGTTCATCCCACGTTCTCGTTCGCCGGATCCAAGTTTGTGTGCTCAAACGGCGGATCGTAGTACGTTTTATCCTGGGAAACCTAGACCGCAACGCTCCAGCACCTCGGGAGGCGGTAAATAAGGTTTTAAGGACAGAGGCAACTCGACTCGTACTTACAACTACCCCAAAAGTCCGTTCTCCCCGTCCCTTGTATTCCAGGTTTATTGAACCTTTGTTATAGGTTTAAATTCTTGGAATTTTGTAATATTTCTTGTAATATTTGTTTAGTGGATTTTCTATTTTCGTCCATTTTCTTGGGTATTTCGAGAATTGTTTCCGAACATACTAAACTTAATATTATGAAAAATTGAATTAAAAATAAATTCAGTCAAACTTCTTAATAAAACCAGACACATAAAATGAGACGGGTGGAGTGTTAAAAATGTACTTTTTATTTATGGATAACACAAATGTGTGGACAATAGTCCATGGAATAATAATTGAACTTTCAAGACTTGGTATAACTTTTTGAAAACACACTTGGTATAATTAAATATACCTTTTAAATTATACTCGGTACAATTTTAAATTTAGTCACAAATTTATACCATAAATAATTAAAAATTAAATTTACATTATAGGTATAAAGTACCCCTTTCTTCTTCTTTTTTTTTCTTTTTTTTTTTTTGAAAGAAGTACCCCTTTCTTTTTAAAAGTATATATAAATTAAGTTGATAAAGAGGTGCATGATATTTAAATGCCACATTGCCACTAACGTTATGTGTTTTAAGAAAAAAATAAATAAAAAAAGAACATAAACCAAACACGGCTTCTCTAAAGCCGTTATTTCCGAGTTTAAAAATCCGTCCACATTTTGAATAGTGTTCGTCGGAGAAAGAGTGCTGTGTCACCAATTTCTTGATTCAAGATTGAGGAAGATTGAAGATTGGCGGTTTGATCTGATGGACGTTGAAACTGTGTTTAGGGCTACGTTCGGAATCAAGAAAGAGCAGGACATCCTGGGGTTGATCGAAGCTGCGGTGAACGTTGCGGCATTGACTGTTCCTGACAAACTGAAGAAGCGTAGAAGCAGAATCGTGAAGTTGTTGTTTGACGAGGATCCACTCAATTCAACCGACGACTTGTTTTCCGATGACGAGCTCGGTTTCGACGAGGACGATGGCGATAAATTGATTGATCGTCCCAAGGTAGCCGTTTCTTCCCCGCCGCCGCCAAAGAAGGAGGAAATCAAGAAAGGGTTCAAGAAAGCTGTGGAATTAATGTCGGAGAAAATCGTGGGCCGTCAAGATAACTCGATGGAATTGAAGATTTTAGGGCACGAAAAAGATGAAGCGGAGAAGAAGGGGAAGAGGAAGATCGAATGCATGGATTTCCGTGAACCACCTAAGAAGCATTATTGCGGCGGCCGGAATAAAGTGAAGCCTCCCGGCGGCGGCGATGTCCGACGACGGCTTCTTGCGAGAATGAAGGCCCAACATGCATGGTAATTAAGCCAAACTACAAACTAAACCCTTCATTCTGTGATCTTAGAATTGAACCCAAAATTCAAGAATATAAAAATCTAATCATTTCCGATCTTGGATGGAGTTTTTCTCTTCGATCATCTGTTCTGGCCTGCCATATATATGTTTCATCCATTTTGACATTTTTCTTAGTTGTCTACATGAATGATTGCAAGAATTAAATTGCAATTACAGCTCCTGTTAAAAATAGAGTAGCCAGTGATTTTTTTTCTTGATTTTTAAAGTTAAAAATATACTCAATAGTTTACTATCCAAATATCCAATATCTTAACTTCCTAAGGCCTCACAAACGAAGAAAGAAAGTATTTCTAGCGTCAAAGGTCGCGAAGAAATCCTCAAAAATCAATATAAATGCATAACAACAGTCCCTTATGCTTTCCATACCAAATAGTGTATATTTACTGGGTGCAAAGGCTAAGATAACCTCATTTAATTTTCTTTTCTTTAGCCATTTCCCAAAGCATAATCCTCCATTTGAACAACAAGGAATCTAAATATAATATAAGAAATATACTGTCATTTTCTAAACTAACAGAGTCATATAACAGATTCCATTGATACATGAAGTACATAACCAAGGCACTTTTCACCATTTTTTTTCATTTTGCAAGTTTCTTCGGTTCTTCATAAATCAGTTTTAAAACACACAAAACCTACGCAATAAAAAGAATAGAATGTTAATGTGACCTGGCATTGTCTACCCTTTGGAACTTGATCCAGTAGACATCAGTAAATGGTTCGCAGTCTTCGGCATCCATGGGTTTACATCTGAGCAAAACAATAGAAAAACAATTGTACTCAGTACAAAAATAATACCAAAAGATTAGCATTATAAATAGTGTTCGAAAGATAAGAATTCCAATAAGAGTTGCACCAATCAGGGAAAGCATATGGAGGGGAAAAGAAGCTGCTTTAGGTCTATGATTCAGCTTTTAGACTATGCCAGAGAAAAAGAAAACAATCCGAGTTAATACCTAATTTAGTCATCGACTATAGAGGTTTTTTTCGATTTAGTTGTAAATGATTTTTTTTGCTTAATTAGGTCCTCCACTTCGATGATTTTACCCAATTGAGTCCTTGGCTATTAGAATCAATGACTAAATCAAGAAAAACCACTATAGTCGAAGACTAACTTGGGTAAAACACTAAAAGAGTTTTTCGCACTTTTGGTCCCACGACTATAGTGACACTTTCAGATTTTTACCACGAGTTTTAAACTTTTCATTCTAGGTCCATGACTATTGTTCTTTTAGTTAAAATGGTCCTTCCGGCCTATTATCCGACCAAAAGTCACCGGAGAATAATTTCCCCCTTTAAAGCAGGGTTAAAAGAGTCATTTTCTTATTTTATCACCTGCTGACCCTTCCAAAACGACGACGTGGTGATCTGATGGACAACTTCGACTTTTCCTTCGACCATTTCTGCCTTCCCGTATTTGAGCAATTATAATAGCCTGGTCGTCCTGCATCAGAGACATGGTGCGAATCATCTCAACTGCGCAGGCCGCCGGCATGGCGGTGGCCTCATCCTCGCCGACGAGCTCGGCGGCAGCGATACATAGCATTGGCCGGATTCTCTTCCCGCTGGCGAGGTGAGAGTACCTCATAGATTCGTGAATCCTCCGCGGCTCCTTCAGCAACACCGCCGCTTCCAGCGCCTTGTTCATCGAATCCGCCTTCCCTAAAACGTACGCCTCTACAAACTCCACTCCGCCCAACAGAGAGAGATCGCGACTGTAGTAGCGGCAGAACCCCGAAGATGGAAGCGGAAGCAGTAGCCGTGGCTCCGGCCAGTCATATTCCTCAGGAAGAAAAGGCTCGCAGCGATATCTTGCTCTTCAATCGCTGGAGCTACGATGATGTGCAGGTTAATGACCTTTCTGTTGAAGATTACATTACTGCTACATCTGGTAAGCATCCTACCTACACTCCCCACACTGCTGGTAAGTATCAAATGACATGACGGAGTGGAGAAATATCAACAGCTTGACGTCTCACAACACCAGCTGACCCAATACGGGTAGCATCTTCTCTTGGTCCACTGTTAATGACAACATCCACAATCACTTGGATTGGGTTAATGACAGCATCCACAATCAATGAGTTAACCAACCTCTCCACAATCGGGCACTGGGCCAAAATCCACAATCATTTGATACCTACCTATTGGCATCAGGTGCCCGCCAAAGTGCTTTCAGAAACATAAAGACCATAGCAGAATGCCTTGCTGATGAACTCATTAATGCCGCTAAGGGATCCTCAAACAGTTATGCAATCAAGAAGAAGGATGAGATCGAGCGTGTTGCTAAGGCTAACCGTTGAGAGTTTCTCAAGCCAAACTGCTCCTTCCCATGTTTCACCGACATTGTGTTTCGCAATTTTTTTGTTTTGTTACCATTATTAAGGATTGTGGACAAACGTTTAGAGATTTTTAATGCTCATGTTTTGAGTTAATAGTGGAGTTTGATGAATCAAGGAAAAAAAAAAAAACACGTCGCCTTGAAATCAAGCTTGGCTGGTTTCTTGTTCTTGCTTTCCTCCTGGGGAACATCGGTCTGCTCCTTGGTGAGAATCGCGGAGCAAGAATGAAACTGCGGTTTCCAGATTGAGCTTGGGAATGAGAGATTTATGCGGAATTCATTGTTTTTTATGAGATACCCGGATCTGAACCTACCGCAAAAATAATGGGTCTTTACCCAAGTTGTGCTAGGATTTGCAAGACTCATTCTTTTCTCTGTGAATGAAAATGCAGTTCGGAGATTTCTTTTGAGGACTCTCAGAGCATTCGATAGACGTCACTCGGAAGAGTGGAGAACTAACATATCTTTTATGACTAAAAAAAAAAAAAGGCAAAAGTTTAGGATTAATGGCAAGAAATTTGAATGTGCAGTGCAGTGAAACAATGGTAAGATTGGTGGAATATCCCAGGTTGAAGGATATATATACATTTGAGATATGGGAAGGCAGAAATCGTCGAAGGAGAAGTCGAAGATGTACATCAGATCACCAAGTCTTCATTTTGGAAGGGGTCAACAGGTGATAAAATAATAAAATGACTCTTTTAACCCTGCTTTAAAGGGGAAAGTTATTGTCCGGTGACTTTTGGCCGGATAATATGCCGGAAGGACCATTTTAACTAAAAAAACAATAGTCGTGGATCTAGAATGAAAGGTTTAAAACTCGTGGTAAAAATATGAAAATGTCACTATAGTCGTGGGACCAAAAGTGCGAAAAACTCAACACTAAAACTACTATAGTCGATGACTAAATAGGGTATTAATATAGGTGAAATTACCAAGTTATCTTAGCAGAAGACTCAATTAGAATAAACCATCAAAGTCAATAACCTAATTAAGCACAAAAAGTCCACTAAATCGAGAAAAACCACTCTAATCAACAACTAAATTGGTTATTAACTCAAAAACAATCCATTAGAGAAAAGGAATGGAAAATTTAACTGCTAAGCAATTAGACAGATCACTTATATACAGAATAACATCAATGAAATGAAAAGCATAGTAATAATAGCATAACATATTAATCCAAAGACACAAATTTTCCAAGTGCAGTAACCATAAATCCACAATGTGGAATTCCCTCAGACTTCCAAAATCCCAAACTTCAACAAACAAAAGGTGAATAAAATGAAAAGGATTTTAATTTGGCAGAAATCCAAGATTGCGTTTTAGGCTACCCGAAGAGAGCTTTAAAAAAAGGAAAAGAAAAATAAAAGACTGAATATTGAAGCAAGAATATAGTACTCTTCAACTTCTCCATAAGTGGTGAACAATTTTGCGAGATCATCACCACAACCCAGAGATGGAACGTTCCTCACAATCAAAAATCTGCAAGAGATACCAACAAATTTGAGTGAAATAAGAAATGGCCGAAAATTGGGTAATCAAACAAAATTTCTTAGAGACAAACGAACTTGGATTCATCGCAAACAGTATAAACGCGCACTGCAGGAGTCTCGTCTCTGAATCGAGGCATACCTTGGCTGGTTCGCGTAGGGGACGGACCACGGAGAAGGCTTGAGCTGTTGAGTATATCGATACGGATTGCTAAACTGTTATACACGTCAATCTAATTAGAAAAAAAAAAAAAAAATTGTCAAACAACTCAACTGGTCATGTGATAAAGGTAAATTTTGTCATAAGCGATTGCAGGTCGAGTCAGAGACAAAGTGAGAACATATTGTTAATAGAAGCCTACCGCCTCACGGTAGAGCAGGTTACTAGGTTAGGTTCATGAAAAATTAGGCCCACAAAATGCGAGCCTAACGGGGCGGGTCAAAGTTGACCCGCAACCCAAGTGAATTAGCCCCCGCGGGCCAAACATTCATTAACTAAAAAATAAATAAATATATAAATATAACTATATATATATATATTAGATATGTCATTTTTGTCATCTCTATAATTTTTTACTTAATTTAGAAAAAAAAAAAATCGCGGAACCCGCCAACCAGTGCAGGACAGACTAGGATTGCATGAATTCTAGCCCACGGGCCTAACGGGTCGGCCCGCTAGAAATTAAGCTCGCAGTAGGGCGGGCCAGCCCACTTATGAGATTTTTTATTGTGAGCTTAATTTCTAGCGGGCTAACCTCATAAGTTTATTTTGTTAAACAAATGAAAGTATATCATTTAATTTTCTCAAAAAATACTTATATCACTAAAAAGTTTTAATTAAGATATTTTAAATGATAATTTTATTTATATTTTTATTTTAATGTTTTAAATTACCATACGATTATATTAGGTTATTTTTGCCAAGATCTTATGATCTAGTGGTACTAAGTTTCACTCTCATATGGAAGGTTGTAGGTTCAAGTAACAAACTTGCAAGTACAAAATATGTTCATATCCTTGAGAACAACGCACATCTTCCCCATTCTCCTTACTCCTCAACTCATAAACCACATTGACAAAAGAGTTATAAAAATCACACAAGCCAGATGTTTTATATAACCTTATTGAAACTGAATGATTTGTAGTCTCACTTCGTTGGGAAGAAAAAATACCTCTAGAAAAGTAATATTTACTAAAAGCAGGACACCACTTCTCCCTAATATCATACAATTTGTCTAACCAAGCATTTGTATGACACTTATACTCTGTCACCATCCTGAAATTTGTGTGAAAACAACAAACCTAAGTGTGACTACAAAGGTACATTTTCAACATACATAAGGTACATTATTAAAACACATAAAGTACATTTTCTAAACACTTCAACTTCCAACTTAACATCAAAGGTAAAACTATATGTCAGTTAATTTTATAAGTACAAATGCCACAAAGGAAACACACATAAAGAACAAGGAAAAAATCTAAGTTCTAAATGCAACTGGAAAAGAAGGAAAAAAAAAACATTATCAAAATGTTACTGCAAAAGATACAATTTCAGTATGCATAAGGTACATTATTAAAACATATGAAGTACATTTTCTAAACACTATAATTTCCAACTTAACATAAAAATAAAACATTACGTGGTTGATTTTATAAGCACAAACTAATACAAGTCACAATGCAAGAATGACAAAACACATATAGACAATGATAAATTTAATAGTATATGTACCTATTCCAATAAAATTCAAACTCAGCTTCAGTGTACGTGTACTTCAATAGAAGATTAAATAACTCCATAATGCCTTTTTGACTCCTTAAACCTTTGATATGCTTTTTTGAATTCTCTCCAATATGCCAAATACAAAGTCTGTGCCTTGCACTTGGAAAAACTTATGAAATTACAGCAGACATAGCAGAACATTGATCGGTCATTATTGTTTGTGGACACTTACCATCCATAGCTTGCAAGAATGTCTTAAACAACCAAACAAATGATTCGATCCTTTCATTCAATAAAAACTCACAACTAAACATTATGTTCATGTAATGGTGATTCATGCCAACAAAGGGACCACAAATCATATCGTACTTATTAGTACGATACGTTGTGTCATGTACTACTAAATCACCAAACAACACAAAATCCTTCTTCATTCTTGCATCCCTCCAAAAAAAAACTACACAATCGTGCATCGCCATCCACTTCAAAATCAAAGAAAAAGTTAGGTTCATTTAATTGCCCCTGCCTAAAGATCTCAATTAGTGAAGTTGAATCAATGCCATCTAAGTTGCGCTCTTTATCGAATCTGTAAGTAGGCTATTATATGCATCCCTTGGTGTAAATCCAACGAAAGGTGAACCTCCAGACTGATGCTTCAACAATCGGATGTCATCCGACAATGCAACCCACTCCTTTTAAAGTCTTTTAAATAAAACAATTGATTATCACCAACGCTTCGGTGTGACTGAAGAAGATAGCTTTTCGAAGGTGAGCACAACTCATGGTTATGATCCTTTACATGTTTTGTCACAATCAGCTGCCCATTAGACGCCATATCAAACTGACAAAATGTAGTACACCCAATTCGTGTTTTTACCCTTGAATATGACCTAGAAGACTTATATATATTATACTTGAAACCAACATTTGCACAGTAGGATTTCATCATTTTAAAAGTCTAACTACCGGGAACATAATACTGCTTGCCCTTCCCAACACTAAATCCCAATCTAAACGCATAGTCATTATATAAATTATATGCTTCTTCAATTGAAGCAACTGTAATCCCCAACAACTCCTGATTAACTGTAAATTTAAAAAAACAATACACTTAACAAGTTACTAGCATAACAATACAACACATTGATATTATCTTTAGTGAAAATCAAATTTATAAGTAGAGGGGGAGTGATGTGTGCCGAATAAATTCAGCCATGCTCTACAAAGAAATAAGATATTCACTATAAGAATAAACTGAATGCACAACAAACAGTCCAAATAAAAACTGATGAATTAAAATAATGTATCTTATGAATTAATAATGTACTTACTGCATATAAATAATGTACCTTAATCAGAAACACAATAGTCACTAAAAGAATAAATTGCATGCAGAACATAAAGTACAAATAAATCATGCATAAAAATAATGTACCCTATCTATTAAAATAATGTACCTAATGACCAAAAATAATATACTTTAATCAGAAGCACAACTTACAAAATCAGAATGCATACATAAATGATGATATATAAAAAATAATGCACCCGACTGTCTTTCTGATGATTTAATGCATTAAGTCTTTCTTTTCAAAAAAAAAAAATAATAATGCACCCTATGTATTAAAATAATGTGCCTATTGCATATAAATAATGTACCTCAATCAGAAGCACAATATTCACTAAAAGAATAAATTGCATGTAGAACAGAAAGTACAGATAATTCGTGCATAAAAATAATGTATCCTTATTCCAAAAAAAATAATGTATCCTATCCATTAAAATAATGTACCTAATGACAAAAAATAATGTACTTCAATCAGAAACACAACTTACAAAATCAGAATGCACACAGAAATGATGATATATAAAAATAATGTACCTCAATCAGAAGCGCATCTAATAATAATTAAATAATAATAAACAACTTAAAAAAACATGGAATCGAAGAACTCTCACCATAGCATTAGAAAAACTAGCATGGACTCCAATTGGTGAACTCTCATCAGTTGCACCCCCAAAAGTGCCAACTGCAAATAATTTACGTTAAGCATATAAACAATATATCTAATAAATACATTAAGCATGTTCACCAATGTAGCATGTAATCAAATACACACTTGGAATTGATTCAACATCAATGGGAGAACTCAATTCAACATCAATCAAAGCATTCACATCTCCTACAATATAATAAAAAACACGATATAAATTAAAAATCAAACTTAAATCACATATAAACAATATAAAAACCTATAATATCATCATTTAATTCGATAGCATCAATTCTGTTGTTTGTTTCACTGATGTTATCCATGATGCAAGATGCGTATTCAATGATGGAGAAGAAGCAATTCGATGAATGAAATTGCATAGATGGCAATCGCAGAGGCGAGATGGCGATGAATGAAATCGTCAGCAACCCATATTCAACTGATGCAAATTGGAATAGAAAGAAGCAAATTCAATGAAGATGGCGAGATGAAAATCGCAAAGGAGGCTGCGATTGATCGAATGAAATCGCAAAAAAGGGAACAATGACCGAATCACATACTGGAACAATCGTAGAGACGCGTCGCGCATAACAGCCTAACGACGACTAACGGCGTTACAACTTAAGCTGCTTATTTAGGTTAAACGGCATGTATAGTTTTGGGCCATGGTCCACACAGCTGTGTGGATCATGATCCATGCAATAATTTGCCATCATTTTAATAGTGGGTTGGGTTGGGTAATATAACTGAATAAAATTGCTATAAAATATAAAATTTTGGTATTAAATTACCACATTTTACAAGTTTGAATAAAATTGCAGTAAAAATTACAGTTTTTTTTCACCAATATGTCTTTCTAGAATATATACTTCTTTTTTTTTTTTTAATAATTCTTGAATATGTACTTTTTTTTTTTTGTTTTTGAATACTCTTGAATATGTACTTAATTGCCTAATTCTCAAAGACAAGCATTGTTATTTATTGGATTGGGTTAGATACAATTATACAAAGGAATCTCTTTAAAAAACTTGTTATTTTACCACATCAAGTATTCTTTCCTCTTCCCTCATGCCAACCATCGTTGATTTCTTGTTTGTCTTCTCATCCTTCTCCGCCTTTTCTTAAATGTTCTTTGGGTTCTTTTGTGAAACCGTATTTAATCACTACCCTTGATTGGGAATCTCCACTAGGAGACGAGAGACTGAATGGTAATACTTGAGAAAATACGTGGGCATTATCGAGTATTCAGTTTCGGCTGCCGAATAAAGA
>CM008345.1:26719516-26731549 GCA_002525835.2 Ipomoea batatas
AGCCTTCTTAAACGGCTATCTAGAGGAAGAAATTTTTGTTGAGCAACCTGAAAGTTTCGCAACGAACTCAAGTAAGGTTTACTTTCTTAAAAAGGCCTTGTATGGCCTAAAATAGGCTCCAAGGGCCTGGTATAGCAGAACTGATGAAGAATTGCAGAACATGGGGTTCAACAAAAGCAAAAGTGAATCAACCTTATATATTAAAGTTGTTGATGATGATCTGATTGTTATTTTATTATATGTTGATGACTTGTTTGTGACAGGAAGCAATGTGAAGCTAATTAATGAGTTTAAAACTCAAATGATGCAAGCTTTTGAAATGATAGATCTAAGAGGAATGAATCTTTTCCTAGGTGTGGAGGTCCAACAAACTCAAAATGGAATTTATATTGGACAACAAAAATATGCTAGGGAGGTGTTGAAGAAATTCAACATGGAAAGCTGCAAGTTAGTAAGTACTCCTCTTTCTCAAAATGAAAAATTCAGCAAAGATGATGGTGCTGAGAAGGTTGACGAAACAGCGTATAAGAGTATTATTGGATGCCTTATGTTCTTGACATCAACAAGGCTTGATATAATGTTTCCTGTAAGTTTATTATCAAGATTTATGCATTATGCTAGTGAGTTGCATTATCCAGCAGCAAAGAGGATTCTTAGATATATAAAGGGAACTTTAGACTATGGTTTGAAGTTTGAAAAAACAGAGAAGGTTTTTCTTCATGGTTATTCTGACAGTGATTGGGCAGGTTCATTAGACGATATGAGAAGTACATCCGAATATTTTTTTAGTTTTCGATCTGGTTGTTTTAGTTGAAGTTCAACAAAGCAGGATGTCGTGGCACAATCAACAGCGGAAGCTGAGTATGTTGTTGCAGCCTTAGTTGTTAATCAAGCTCTTTGGTTAAGGAAATTAATGGCTGATCTAAAGATGACCCAAGAGAAGGCAACAACAATTTTTGTGGACAACCAGGCAGTCATAGAAATTTCAAGAAATTCAGTCTTTCATGGAAAGACTAAACATTTTAAAGTTAAGCTTTATTTTGTTAGAGAAGTTCAAAAAACAAATGAAGTTAACTTGGTTCACTGCAGTACTGGTGTTCAATTAGCTGATATTCTGACAAAGGGATTGCCAAGATTAAGATTTGAAATATTGAGAGAGAAGATTGGAGTTTGCAGCAAAAATAGCAAGGAGAAGTGATAGAAAATGCTATATTTACTGCACATTAGTTTTGTTTTGAATTAGTCTTTCATTATCTTTATTTATTCTAAGTTGTTAGAGATATTCTAGAGATGTTTGTTGAGTTATTTTCTCTGTTAATTGTGTATAAATTAGCAGAGATAAAAATGGAATAATCATTATCATTTTAGCCAACATGTTTCATCACTGTCGTCATCAACTTCGTCCAATGGAAATTGAGAGTGCTGTATGGCTTTGGAACCAGGAAAAGACTGAAATTAGAGATTGTATGCAATATGATAGGTTGTGAGTGGCGGTGGAATGAGAAAATAAATAAAAAAAATTGAATATTGCATGCAATCTGGTTGGTGGGGGTGGCAGTGGAGTTCAAAAAAAAAAGGGGGGGGGAAGATACGGTGAAGTCATCTCTGCAGCTGTCTACTTGAGCGATACAGTGAAATTTTGATGTATGCATGGATACATACATTTACACTAGGGTAACGTGTCACCTTGTGGGATTCAATTGCATGCATGTTACTAAAATTCAGCTGGCAGCAAAATCTGACGGCAAAGCTTACAGAGATTGGTATTGTAAGAGGTGATTCGTCACTACCTAGCTCTCCCTTTTATCAATCTCGGACCAAGGCTGGGTAGGATCAAAGCATGCTATTCTCCGGCGACAATCAAATACTCCTCACAATTGACGATAATCACTGCCCGAGCATCACAAGTTTCCCAACGGCCCATCATGTCAAATATCTGTTTGGAATCATCAGTCAATCCTAAAGAGGCTGGTAAATTAACGAAGCATCACCAGAACTTGCTGCAGAATCACCGAGCAGCTTCATGAAGTTAAAACCATGCATATCATTCCCAACCGATTAATCTGCACCAATTCTAAGTTGCTTCCCGACCACCACCGTCAAAGGGATCAGACGATCAGTACCTCCACAAGTTAGCAGCGGTAGTCAAAACTTCGGAGTTCCTGCTCCGATCACTTCCCCGGTTTCGTTGCCGTTTAGAGAAGGCCGGAAAACACAATTCCAGTGCAAGGCAGTTGGTTAGAGATATATTTCATTATTATGCTCGGCGAAGTTATATCGGCCGACGGTTCCTTCTTGTTAGACAAAAATTCTCCTCTGTTTTATTATTATGCTCGGCGGAGTTATATCGGTCGGCGGTTCCATTTTGTTGACTGGACTCTTCAGAGCCACCTCTGAATAATAATTGCAAACCAGCTTCTGATTGACTCTGAAGTCTATGACGTTCGAAAATGGGATGGACATCCAGTTGGGTGGCTTGGCTCGGTTAAAGGTGCCCGTTTCAAATGGTCCGCAAAGTATATGCCCGACAAACTTAGTTTTTGCTGCTTCCATGGTGATTTCCTGGCCTCAAGCAGATTATCTTCCCGGTCATCGTCTAGCTTCGTCTTAGTCGTGGTAAAGGAAACAATAGCCTAGGTAGAGAGTTCCCGGTTAACTTTAAATAAGCATAAATTCGGTCACTTGTAAATACAGAGAACTCCAGATCAGTCATAGAGTCATGAAAATATTCCATCACCGCTCCCATTCGCCGCCGAATTTCCCGATCCTGTGGTCAATGACAAGTATAGCTTTGGCTCATAGTGATCTGAAACTCATTAACCGGGCACTGGCAGCCACGACCATCTCTCTGTGTTGCCTGATGCGCTTAAAGCTCCCAGACTATCCTTCAAGTGTGCTCAAGCCGGTTTCTCAAGCTGTGAGCAACGCACAAACCCCCCAAAGTTATTCAAATTGATCAGGAACCCCGTCATCATAACTGGCCAACTCCGCGCCAGACCTTCTTCAAACAGGTGGCTGGATCGTCGTTATCTTTTGTGGTTGCTAGACCAACTGTAACGAACTCCGATGGCCGGCTAAGTGAAGCAGTGATTTCCGAGCTCTGTGACAATCATTCCCTTGGGTAATTCACTTTTTGACCTGTGCTTATTTGGAGAGATTGGGTGAGCGGATTCTACGTACTACTTCCCGAGCTAGGGGTGAGCATCGGTCGGTTTTCGGTTAATAACCGAAATAACCGAAATTTTTGTACCCTTCCTATAACCGACCGAAATAACCGAACCAATGTTCATAACCGAACCGACCGAAAACCGAAATTTTCGGTCGGTTACGGTCGGTTATATTTAACCGAGCATGATATTGTACTACCTGCTTCAATGAAACTTCATATTCATCATATTACAAATCACAAAGAAGCTCTACTGAAGCCAAATAAGTAAAAGTTAGATTACTGAAGGGATTCTCCAAGCAAGAATTTTGATAATAGAAACATCAATTTTGTATTTAGAACACAAGAAAATTGGTTCCCACAAAAATAAATCCATTGAGTCATTGATAATGCACAACAAAAATATTAGCCTTTTATATGGATAATGTACAGCAAAACATACAGATTAGTAGATTACAGTTCACAGCTCACAGGTTCACCGTCGGCATCCATGGATTCAGACTTCAGAGGGGAGAGGCGGTGTAGTCGGGTAGAGAAGGCAGCACCGCAGCACGTCCGATTGTCGCTAAATGCCGGAGTTGAGAAGTCTCGAACGGCGAAGCAGAAGTCTCGAACGGCCGAACGGACAGACCAGCGAAGTGGGAAAGTTTGAAAAGGGAATTAGGGATTTAGCATTTATTCTAAGTGGTTTGGGCGAACAGCAAGTCAGCAGAAGGCCTTAACTTAGTATATGGGCTTATGGGCTTACTGTGTAGTGGGCTAGGTTTAAATGTATTAAAATGTGTGGGCCTTCATCCTCGGTTATTCGGTCAGTTCGGTTTTTTTGACTCAAAACCGATAACCGACCGAAAAACCGAAATGACCGAATTTTTTTAAAGGCCATAACCGATAACCGACCGATAACCGAAATATTCGGGCGGTTCGGTTATCGGTCATCGGTTTTTCGGTCGATCCGATTTTTTTGCTCACCCCTATTGAGGAGTGAGGTGTCTTGGGTAGTTTGAACTGTCTTGACAATGTTTTGGGTTCTGTCAATGGTACCGGGTCGGGTACCCAATTACCCTGTCAATTATTATTATTATTAGTATAATTACTGATTTTGTATGTTATCAAATATCAATTGGCTCCCTTGGAAGTTGGGATTGATGGGAAATGTGGAAGATTTATTTAGGTTTGGACTTTGGATTCCATTGGTTGGAAAATAGAATTTGACTTTCTCTTGGGATAGATGGTCCTTACATCTATCATTATTATTGGTATTTACTATTTAGTGCATGCAGGTATTTATTTGGATATTGATAATTCTTATTATAATCTTACAATAATAGCAAATCACGTGAAATGCTAAATACAATTTTAGAACTCGAATTTCAATCCCCCACTCACCATAAAATAAAAAGTTTTACATAAAAAATCGATCTACATAATTTAATTACAAATTGAGGGGACCATTAATGTAATTATTTGTCATCCTTATCTAGGGTGTGCTTGAAAACTGTCTGTCTGATTTATTTTCTGAAAAAATAAGTACAATTGTATAATTAAACATTTTAAAAAATTTAAAAATAAAAATCATTTGGTTTCCCGCCAAAAAGCAGTAATAGTGGTTTCGGGTAGAAACCAAGTTTGTGATTGGTTTGAGGAAAATGACTTCCGTCAAATTTTGACAAAAGTCATTTTTCTAAGTCAACTAAAAATAATTTTCGTTGACATGATTTTCTAGACACATTCAAACACCAAAAATCTATAAAATAATTTTCAAAAACCATTTTCTAAGTTTTCAAACGCATCACTAGTTCCTTTCTTTTTATTTATATATTTATTTGTTTGTGTGGCTCTAAAAGGAGTTATATTATATTCAATTATTATTGTCGGTGTAAAACATCATTTGCTCAAGATAATTCAATACGTACATTTCATTCTATTATTGTATCAGTTGATATATCGTTAGGATTTGAGATGCTTACACGTAATAGTGAAAGAATTTTGTTCGTTCTTTTAAAAAAGATCTAAATAAATAAATATACATATTTGCTTTCAAAAAATAAATATACATATTTTTGTTGCTAATGCTAAATAAATAAATATACAATTAGCATAGCAAATGCTAAATTAGTAATTACCCAATTAACTTACTTTTGACCAAACAAGATGATTCACTAGTATTATCTTTGTGAAATGTTTTAACCAACATGATTTTTTTTATATTAATCACACATACTAACAACATATATAAATCTTCATTTTACAGCATGTTTGTGGATGATGAAGCTAAGGGTGAAGTTTTGAGCTAGTTAATTAGGTTGATGGCTAAGCAAAAATTCCAGGAATTTCTCAGCATAATCCAGCCCACAATGCTTCTTCACAACAGGCATTGTGGCAGGAACTTCTAGAAAGAAGTTGGAAAAATCATCGAACCCGAATAACTCTTTTCTTCTCTCAAAATGTTGAATTCCTAACCCGAGTAGCTGTTTTCTGGCTTCTTTAATGGCAGCCCTGGTTGCACAGTGGACTGAAGCTGCCAGAAGAAGCGGTGGCTCACCGGAAGCTGCAGAAGATCAAGAAATCTGTCAAGGAATGTGTGGGTGCATGGATGGAGAAAATATGCACCGATACGATGTTGTTTAGTGAGCCTCACGTTGAAAAATTAGAAGGAACTGAAAGAAATGAGTTTATAATATCTGGTTAGATTATTTAATTGGTTGGATTCATAATGTTATGTTGTTTGACACATGTACATTATGAAGTGGTTAAAATCGGATGCTCCTCCTTACCTGAACCCTAATATGATTAGTTCCGATATTAAAAGTACCATGCACCTAAGCCGAATTCTTGCACTAAACCCATATTCGATTATATACATAATTATTTATTTATTTTGGGTGACGAAAGTATCGCGCAATTACTATCCAATGGTGTGTTTTATGTAAACTTTACTTTTGCATAATAGCTCGCAAATCATACAGTGATACAGGAGAGGTAAACCATTGAGGAATAAAAATTATTATTATTAGTATTAGAACTAGATTAGACCTGCTAGTGTATAATTGTTGTATATTATGTTTAAAAAAATAGTTTTATAATGTTTATCTTATATTTTAATTCTACTTTTTCTAAAATCTCTTGAATATGTTTGGAGTGGGTTCGGGTTAGGGATGACAATTGATCCAGTCTTATTGGTTTCGAGTCAATTCTATCGGGATGTTGTGGTTATCCATTTCAAGCTAATTGACAGGTCACCTCAGCACTAAAATTTTTCAGTTTTATTGGGTCAGAACATTAGTTTTGAACTAAGATTGACATCTCTAGTTCAAATACCTATTGCTAATGATAAACATATTTAATCAGGTTTGGTAAGAATTTAGATAATAACAATACTAATCGGGTTAAAATTTGGGTGGCACTAAATAATGGTACTCATCCCGTGCCCCATGCCATTCTTAGTTGGTACCAGAGTAGGTCAGGAACATACCTTTAGACGAGAGAATGCGGTTTTTGTGATGTCCAGTGTTGAGAACATCAACATTGAGTTGTTGCGGGATCGTATCAATTGTCGGGATCTTATATGTCCAAGTGCTGTCAGAAACCACCAATCCATCTGCATTTGTAAGGTACTCTTCAAGCATAAAGAACCCAACTCCCTGAACAAAAGCCCCTTCAATCTGCAACAAACATTCAACACAACATCTTATAACATATCAGAAACCATCAAACCAGACATAATCATATGAATCTGAATTAACATTAAAATGCACAGATTCAGTGTTTATAACTACCTGTCCCATATCAACAGCAGGGTTCAAGCTCTGCCCACAATCATATGCAATATCGGCCCGCAAAATCCTCGATTCCCCTGTCAGAATATCCACTTCCACCTGCAGAAACCAACAGCCCGTTAGCTCGGTTTTCATTTTCTTGGCGCCTCAACGAGCAAGTTACCTCACTAACAGCAGCCCCGTAGTTCAGATATCTTGTAAAATTGATGTCGGGAACATAATAGGAATTCGCGGCTAAGTTCACTTGTGCATTATATGCCTGCAGTGAACAGATAACATGAAACAAAATCTGTATGTGCAGAGAAAAGAGTAATCCACAGAATGAGTGTAAGAAACCTGCAGAATAAGTGTATTCCAATCCACAGAACCGGTTTGATCCTGCAACGTCGTCTTCAACGGGGACAATCTCTCAATTAGGACATTACAGCAAAGCCTAACAGCTTCACAGCTTGATTCTGAAGTTGTGCTTCCAGAAGTGTAACCTCCTTGAACTATACTTAAAGTGTCAGATTGCACGACCCGAACTTTTCCCACGAGCTCTTCGGGCTGATCACACAGGGCTAAACCTAAACCGAGAGCATAAGCAGCCATCTGTTTCACCTTTGTCCAGAGCCCTTGCCCTAATTCAACCCCTCCAAGCTCTAAAACTATTGAGCCATCTGATAAAATGCTTACTTTAGCTGGAGTAGGGCTTACCAAAACCTCAGCCACAACGGGAACTCTCGAAATCCCCCTTTTCGTCCACCGGTTTTGCTGATTGAATCGCTGAACCATCTCGGTTCTTTCCAAGAACCTTGAAGATCTAGCCAGGCTCTCCATAACAGCAGGCAAAGTGTAATCCACTAGCTCCCCCGCGTTTTGCCTGTAGAACGCTTTGAGGCTCTCGAACGTGTGCAGGTTTTCGCCTCTCACAGAATCCACATCCCTCGACACCACAGACGCTACATGTTCCATCACAGCTTCAGCAATGTAAGATCCTTGTAGCTCACCAGGAGCCCGCATAAACGACTTGGTAAACTCGTTCGTCTTGCAGACCTTCACATCAAACGACAAGGCGCCCCAATCGTACTTACTAACTCCCCCGATTATATTGTTGGGTAACACCGGGCTTAGGTCTACTTCTATACCTGCGTTTATCAGAATGTCGAGGTGCAAAGCTGTGATCTTCCCACTCGACTTGAATCCAACGCTGTAAGTTACTTCCATCGGGTGCCTTCCACCCGCCATGATCATATCCGTCTTTCTGTCGAGGTAAATCCTGACAGGGCGGTTCAGCTTGTAAGCAGCCAACGCACACGCTGTGGAGATCTATGACACCAGACATCGAAAACACACAAATCAGAGGACTAAAATTGCTCAAACACTAAACAGAAACCTCAAACACACACATAATGCAGCAGTTAAGGATGTTCTAAGACTAGAAAACTCACAGGCATTGCTCTCACTGCCTTGCCACCAAAACCTCCTCCAACCCGTCTTGTAACCACGCGAATATTATGCTCCGGAACGCCCAGGCATCGGGCAATTACACTATGTGCAGACTCGGGGCACTGGCTTGAACTATATATCAGCATGCAGTTGTCTTCATCGGGAACCGCTAGAGAAGTTTGTGTCTCCATATAGAAGAAGTACTGTGACCCAAGGCTAATCTGGACACAACAATCAGAAAAGTGAACTTTTCTTTCTCATTTTGTTACAGAATATATTTGATATATGGAATCTCTATAGATTAGACAGTCCTAGGGATTTAGGTAAGTAGGCATATGGAAACTTCAGCACCTATTTATAGGGCTTTGTATTCTCTTTTCTATAGGACAGGACAGTATAAAACAACATATTCAGAAACCCTCTCTATCGTAACACATTTCAGAAAAAACCTTAAAAACTGCAAAGAATCATATGATTCTACCTTTGTAGACAGAATCTTGTGGTCTGCTTCAGCCATTCCTTTGGAGAAATCTCCAACTCTTTCTGGGATTAACATAGGAGGGACCTCAAAAAAACTCGATTTCTTGACAGCATCCTCAACTGTCAAGATCGGTGGATCCAAATTTTCTGTATCATATTCCACTATGGCCATTCTTGAAGCTGCATCTGCCTGTCTCTGTCTCTCTGCAACCTGAACACGAACGATATAATACAACCATATATCGATATTTGCATAAACTAAAGCTTTGCAGAAAGGACTAAACTATGGATTACCACGAGAGCAATACGATCGCCTGCACATCGGGTAAGATGATCAGCAAATAGAGGCTCAGAGCCACACATGGTTATAGACCCGATGTTCTCCCCTCGAGTTGGGATATCTTTGAAAGTTATAACAGCAGCCACTCCATCGGGTACTGAATCGGGCTTAAATTTAATGCCCTTCACCCATGCTAAAGGCTGTGTACTATAAATAAACGCCCCGTATAGACAGTTTGATGGTGAGGGAATGTCATCTACATAAACAGCTTCACCTACACAACAGACAAATGTTTAATTTACTGTCATAATGTTTCTGAACCAAAGAAATTAAAGAAGATAGTACAAACCAGAAGCTTGGATTGAAGCTCCAGATTTTGCTATTGGTTTTCCCACTGGATAGTACTCTTTACTGAAATCCACACACTGATTTCCAGAAGATAGCAATCCCCGATTTTCGCTTTGACAGATCTCCTCTATGAAAGTAGCAGTACTGTCAGGTAAAACTCGAGAAATTGTGGGATCGAATGCAATGAAGCCTTGGAGGAACTTGAAAAGGAAACTGGAAATCACGCTAGAACGATACTCGGGATGAGATGTGCCAGGTTGAGGCACCACAGTTTCCTTTACTAGCTTAAGTGCTTCATACAAAACATTGACACTTAATGTTTTCCCTGTCAGATAATCCTCAACCTCTCTTGCCCTCACTGAATGTTTTGTGCCAAAAGCCCCGAAAGCCAACCTGACATGATTGATCAGATATCCATTTCTCGTGGCACAAACATCAGCCAAGAAGGCGGCATTCACATAGGGTAACGCATTGCCAAGAGGCCTCGGTGCAGCTCGATAAGCCTCGAACAGCAACCTGGAGTCACAAGAATCACTGGTTTTCATTGTTGCCCGAAATGGGATCCAAACACTCAGCACCACAGTTCTCGAGTCTAATTCCGGCCTTTCAAAGAACTCCTCCAACCCGATTTTCTCCTGTTTTTGACCTTCCATTATCACGACACTCGAGCCCACAGCAAGAAGCAAAGTAGCTATATCTGAAGGAAACCGATTTTTCTGTGCCATGACCAAATTCCCCCCAACACTAGCTGTGTTCCTAATAAACCCTGCCCCTATTTTCTCCATATGGTCTGCAATTTTTCCCAAGACAAGCTTCCCAGATGAGCCCAAATCTTCACTTTCCTCCCTTAAGTTCAAAATAAGTTTAGAGATAGTAACTGTGGCTCCAACTTCAATCCCTGAACAGTCCCTTTTAATCACTGAAAGTTCAGAGATATACCTAAGATCAATATACCTGTCATATTCCTCAAAATCCTTACAATACCCCATCCCCGTATTACCCACAACAAGCTTAACCCGCTCGCCATTTTCACCCAAATCACATCCCAGCAAGCCCTGAAGCTCCTCCAAGCTAACAGGACAGTACCAATGACATCTTTCAGAGCCCAATATGGCAGATTTCTGTTTCTGTTCCTGTCCAGTTTTCAAGAACTCGGGATAAGTACAAATCCTGATCCCTGGATCATAAAATGGCAATTTACCCACTTTCACATCCCTACTATCCTCCTTATTCCAAAAACAATTAAGCCCTAAATCCTCAATCTCAACATCTGCTGCAAAACTTTTGCAGGCATCAGCAATAGGCCTATATCCAGTGCAACGACAAAGATTCCCCGCCACAGCCCTTTCGGCTTCAGAGACAGTCAGCTTGGAGAATCCCTGGGGGGGTTCTGGCCTGTGAAGCTTTTCAGCATTGATAAGAGCAGAAAACAGAGAAACACACATCCCAGGAGTGCAGAAACCACACTGAGAAGCATGGAAACCAGCAAATCTTTGATGAATTGAGTGGAAACCATCTCTGCTGTTCCCAAGCCCTTCACTGGTTGTGATTGAACAGCCATTTACACTGCGCAGAAGTGTGAGACAAGAACTTACTGTATAATCTTCAACCTGTGAGTGAACAGGATCATACTTTGACACAAGGACTACACATGCTCCACAGCCACCTGCAATGGTTATATACTTATATATATATATAACTTTGTTTAGTAATGATTCAAGAATGAGTGTTTTGGACTGGGAGTTTTCAGAATATAAATGTTATAGGATCTTGTATGGTATTTAGTACAGACTCAATTGTTTTTAATTCCTAACTTTTACTGTTGCAATATACACACTCAGAGGGGAACTTAGTTATAGCTAGTAGTATCGACACAAAAGAATTAAAAAATGATAAATAGTATATATATATATATACCTTCACCACAGCCAAGTTTAGGGCTCTTGTAAAGGGTGTGAGAGCGCAAGAAGCTGAGCAAAGTGGTGGAAGGGTGAGCATTTGGGAGCTCAAACCTCTCTCCATTCACAGCAAACATCAACTTATTCTTCCCATTTTCACTACTAGCAGCAAAAGCTCCATCTTTCTGCTCCTCCATTATATTTTCAATTCTTTTTGGTTGCTCCACAAGCTTACACTGGGTCTGATTTGATCTGATCATCTGAGTGGTGAGAGGAGATTTATATATAAGCAGTAGAAGCTAAGCTAGGGAAATTAAAAGACATGTTCAACAAGCTAAAAATGTGTTAATTAATTTAAGTTTGACATGCACAAACGTAAATTCTCGTGAGCTTCACTGTTTTTAGTCTTGATGATTTCATGGATGGCAAGATAGCTTGTGTGATAGATAATATTATAATGTTTAGGTACTAGCTAGTTCTAATGAGTTCTTGGATGGCTATATATGTTAATTTTCTCCATTGAAAAAGATGGGTAATTGAAAAAGCTAGCATGCTTTCAAACCACGCATTAAACTCGAAAGGGACTATTTTATGACATGGAAATATATAATTTTAATGCTTTCTATCACTCATCTAATTTAATTTGCGGGTGTGTTT
>CM008345.1:26787633-26800328 GCA_002525835.2 Ipomoea batatas
CAACGGATCTGAAAATTCCACCTATAAATACCCTTGTCTCATCTCACTTTGACAAGGTTGAAAAACGCGAAATATTGTCTAAAGCAAGCAAAATCTTTCAGTGTGATAAGCTTACAAGTGATACTCAGATTTCAAAATTCTTGTGTGAATTAGAAGATTATCAAGGCAACTAATCACAAGAATTTCAAGTTGGAGATTCATCACAACCTTTCAACCATCTCTACAAGTGAAGTAGAAAGAGGCGGAGTAAACTTGGAAGAAGTTGAAAAACCTAAAACAACAAGGCTGCCGGGCTTAGTGATCAATGGAGCTTGTTGTAACGGAGTTTGTACTATAACGGGAAAATTAGTGCAAACCTTCACGTGTTGTGAAGAAGAGTGGAGTAGGCTTCGTTAACAGCCGAACCACTATAAAAATCTCTTTCTATTCTTTACTTGCTCTTACATACTGCATCAAACATATCACTCAAACTAATATCTTTTACAAGACAAATCTAAGTGCAAAGTATAATTAAAATTTGATACTATATTTCCGCTGCATTAACTCTTTATTTCCCAAAAGTTTTCAAAATTCCCAGTGAGTCTATTCAACCCCCCCCCTTCTAGACTCACTTTGTCACCACCGGGACCAACAAGTGGTATCAGAGCGAGTTACCTTGAACGGTGAACACTTTGTGTATACTGCCTGGTGATCCTCTTTTGAAAAATCATCAAAAACTCTTCATACTTTGCACTATGTCTAGAATGGAACATCATAAGCATTTTCTCATGTTTAACTTAGACAAGTTTGATGATTGGAAAGTGCGCATGCAGGCTCACTTATCTGCCATGCGACGTAATAACGGATGAACCAATCCAAATACTGCAAGTGAATACCAATCGTGATGCTACTGATCCCACATCACCAGAGATGATTCCAAAAGAAAAATCCTTGCTGACTACCGAAGAGAGAACTCGAGTAAATCTCGACAACATAGCCAAGGATATACTCTACAAATCATTAGACGAATCATTGTTTCCAAGAGTAAGGAAATGCAAGAATGCTAAAGACATCTGGGATGTACTCATGCTCATAGGTGATGGAGATGAACAAGAAAAGGAGAACAAGCTGACAATAGCCATGAAAAAGTTTGAGGACTTCAAACTCAATCCAAAAGAATCCATAACTGACATGGAAGCTCGGTTCATAAAGCTACTAATGGAGATCAATGATCTTGACGACAAAAAGCTATCACAGAAGGAGATAAATCTGAAAATCCTCCGAGAACTACCCAAAAGTTGGGAGATGAAAGTTATAGCGATGCGAGATCACCGAGATCTCAAAATGACGAGTACTACTCAAATCTTCAGCGATCTGAAAGCCTACGAATTTGAGAAGGAAACTCCAAACGATGAAGAACCCGAAACAAGGAATATTGCCTTAGTTGCAAATCAGCAACCTTCTTCATCAACACTAAGGTCAATTTCTAATCCCTCGTCTGATTTATTTACTGGCGATCAATTTGCTTTGTTTATGAGAAAATTCAAAAGGTTCATGAGAAAGAATCAATCATATGACAATTCGGACAAGACAAGAAGAATGAAATACCGAAGTCATGACAAAGCAGTGGATCCAAAACTCATGAAAAGGAAGAAATGCAGATGCTGTGCTACAACTGTCGAAAGCCTGGACACTTCAAGGCTGAATGTCCATATCCCATTGTCAAAAAGCATCAAGAAGAGTACAACTACAAGAAGAATTCGGTAAACTACAACAATTCGAAAAACACATTCAATGAAGAGGATGAGCAACCAACCAAAAATCAGAAGAATGACAAGCGAAGGAAAGCTTTGGCTGTTGAAGAGAAGTCAGGAGATAAGGTCAATGAGTCATGCACATCTAGTTCCAGCTCCGAAAGTGACAGTTCGGAAGAAGAGAAAGGACTACTGTGTCTTTTCAGTCAAGAGGACTCTGATGGAGAAGTATGTCTCATGGCTGAAGAAGAAGAGGTAACTTCACAAGATCACTCTTCTAATTATAGTTCCGAATCCACATATCATGAAAACCCTAGGGAAGCATTCGAAAGAATGTTGAAGAGTTTTAATGATATTGAAGATTCACACTTTAAGCTCAAAGAAGAGAATGCCAAGCTATTGGTAGAAAGACAAGATCTCGATAACTTAAAATCCAGAAATACAGAGATACTTGAATCTATAAGCCAGCTTGAAAAGCAAGTTCATCTTCTTGAGAAAGAGTGTAAAGAAAAAGATAATAGAGAGCAAAACTTGCGTGCGGTGCTTGCGACATTTACAAATTCATCCAGATTAATGGATCGAATGGTAGATGATCAAAGACCATCAGGGAGTAGAACCGGACTCGGTTATAGCTCCAGCTCTCATCAACATATTCTCTTGACTCGACCAACTGACCCTTCTACCAGTGGAGGTTTAAGTTCCGTCTTTGTCCAAGGACAAACCGAAAATCTTGAGCCAGTGATTAATGCCATAAATGGAACAGAACCACAATCAACGAGTCAATCTAATGGTCTGACTGAAACACGTATTGTGGATCCTTCGAAAGGAAATTCTCAAAATGGTAACCCGAGAAGTCATTCGAACCCTCGGAATAGACTGCGCGCACCAAACCACTATAGTCGTGTTGCAAAAAGTCAACCACTTGGGAATAACCGATCTAAAGGAAAATTCCAAAGCAACAAGAGGCAACACTATTCACAGAGGCAACGCAAAGGTAGACCTCAGGGAAGACCGAACTCTTACCCGAATAGTGTCAAGAATTTCAAAAAGTTTCATAGCAAGCATAATAGGGGAGACGGTAGACTATATCCCAGTGATGAGGGCTGGTTCATGGACTACGAACCAATGACAAGAGCGAAATTTCTGCTCCATCATAGACATAAGCAGACCTCATACACAAGGGTAAACTCGATTAAACAAACGCCTTCTCTTCAAAAGGTTTATTCATCAAAGTCACCTCAAGCCTACTATGCTATTCCTTATGATTATCAAGTGTTTAATGGTTATCGCGGACCAAGGATGAACCTTACAAGTTCTAGGTACGCATGGATGCCCAAGCTCACTGCTAACCGACAAGGACCCAAGAAGGTATGGGTACCTAAAAACACTTAATCTTTGAATGCAGGGAGACATGACCATCTGGTATGTAGACAGTGGATGCTCAAGACACATGACAGGAGATAAATCAAAATTGAGCAACTTCAAAGAAAAGAATGGTCCCAAAGTAGTCTTCGGTGGGAACTCAAGTGGACGAACCATGGGCACCGGAGATGTTATGAAGAATGGCTTGATTATTCAAGAAGTGTCGTATGTTGAAGGATTGAAGTTCAATCTCTTTAGCACCAGCCAATTTTGTGACAAAGGTTACAAAGTCATATTTTCACGAGACCTATGCCAAGTTATCTCAGAACTAAATCATGAAGTGGTGCTAACGGCAAAACGAAAGAAAAATATGTATGTTGTCACATGGGAAACAGTAAGACCGAACACTTGCCTGATCGCCAAAAGCAAGAAAGATCTAAGCTGGGAATGACATCACAAACTCAATCATCTCAACTTCAAAGCAATCAACAAGCTCGCAAGGAAGGAATTGGTTAAAGGTTTACCAAATGTAATCTATGATAAAGACAAGATCTGTGAAGCCTGTCAAAAGGGAAAGCAAATCAAGTCTTCTTTCAAGACAAAATCCATAACCTCAAACTCTATACCATTAAGTCTACTACATATGGACTTATTTGGACCAGTTGATCCAGTTAGCCTTAGTGGAAGGAAGTATACCCTTGTGGTAGTAGATGACTACACAAGATATACATGGACATCATTTCTGAGGAGGAAGAATGAAACTGAAAAAGTTCTTCCAGATCTGCTCCGAAGACTTCAGAATGAAAAGGACTCGAGTATCATCAAGATTCGATCTGATCAAGGCACTGAGTTCGTAAACAAAGTCATTCAGGACTTCTGTGGAAAGTATGGTATACAGCACCAACTTTCAGCAGCAAGGACTCCTCAACAAAATGGAGTAGCTGAGAGACGCAACCGAACTCTCAAGGAAGCAGCAAGATCCATGATCGCCTTTTCAGGCTTGCCTAAATGTTTTTGGGCGGAAGCAATAAATATAGCATGTTATACTCAGAATAGATCTCTGATTCACAAAGATCATGAAGCCACACCTTACGAACTATGGAAAGGCAGAAAACCTGTTGTGAAATACTTTCATATCTTTGGAAGTAAATGCTTTGTTCACAATAATGGAAATACACATCTAAAAGCATTTGATGAACGTGCTGATGAAGGGATATTCATGGGATACTCCGAAAAGAGTAAAGCCTTTCGAGTACTAAACAAACGAACCATGATAATAGAAGAATCAATACATGTAGTCTTCGATGAATCATCCAAAGAAGACATGATGATCTCTGAAAAATCACAAGACAAGGAAGAAACAAAGGAGGAAGGAATCGGAGAACTATCCGAAGAATCAGAATTAGAAAATGATGATTATCCCCTCTTTCCGAATCATCTACCGAACACTTCATCTCAAACCAGAACTCTACCGAATGATTGCAATGAGACAAACCAATCGGAAGGACAACAGAATGGAGGTATTCAAGATGAACCCACCGTTGATGAAGGGGCACCACCGACTACCTTTCAACCCGATCTAAAATGGTTAAGGAATCATCCTCAAGATCAAATTATTGGCAACATTCATGATAGCGTACGAACCCGAGCATCTATTCGGGAATGCATGATGACATGTTTCATATCTCAAATTGAACTGAAGACAGTAGAAGAAGCACTAAACGACTCAGATTGGGTCATAGCTATGCAAGACGAACTACATCAGTTTGAAAGAAACAATGTATGGGAATTGGTTCCACGACCAACACATCAGAATGTCATTGGAACCAAATGGGTCTTCAGAAACAAGATGGATGAGCAAGGAGTCATTGTTAGAAACAAGGCTCGATTAGTTGCAAAAGGTTATTGTTAAGAAGAAGGTATTGATTTTGATGAAACCTTCGCTCCTGTTGCCAGACTTGAAGCAATAAGAATTTTTCTAGCATACGCGGCATGGAAAGACTTTAAGGTCTACCAAATGGACGTCAAAAGTGCCTTCCTAAATGGACTTTTGGAAGAAGAAGTATATGTTGAGCAGCCACCAGGTTTCGGTTCAGAAATCGGAATGGATAAAGTCTATAAACTCAAAAAGGCTTTATATGGCTTAAAACAAGCTCCAAGGGCATGGTATGCCACTCTGTCATGTTTTCTCATCAGCTGCGGATTCACAAAAGGACTTGTTGACAAAACACTTTTCAGAATTAAAGATGGAGACCACATCCTATTGGTACAAATTTATGTAGATGACATCATCTTTGGAAGTACTGACTCAGATCTATGTGAAAAATTCTCTAAACTCATGCAAGGTAAATTTGAGATGAGCATGATGGGAGAATTAAATTACTTTTTGGGTCTTCAAGTCAAGCAAGAACGAGAAGGGATTTTTATAAACCAAGCAAAATACACCAAGGACCTCATCAAGAAGTTTGGAATTGATGGGAAGTCGTCGGTCAAAATTCCCATGAACACTTCGTTACGGATGGATATCGACAACGAAGGAAAGGATGTGGATCAGACAAAGTATAGAGGAATCATTGGTTCTCTACTCTATCTTACGGCTAGTCGACCCGACATATCGTTTGCTGTAGGTGTATGTGCTCGGTTTCAGGCAAATCCAAAGGAAAGTCATTTGAGTGCTGCCAAGAAGATACTAAGATACTTGAAAGGAACTCAAAGTGTGGGACTTTGGTACCCGAAGAGTGACACCTTTGATCTAATTGGATATTCTGATGCAGACTTCGCTGGCTGCAAAATTGATCGAAAAAGCACATCAGGGACATGTCAATTCTTAGGGGGAAGACTTGTCTCATGGTTTAGCAAAAAGCAGAATTCCATCGCCACGAGTACTGCTGAAGCCGAATACATAGCAGCCGGAAGCTGTTGCGCACAAATTCTGTGGATGATGCAACAACTTAAAGATTATGGTGTATCTGCCAAGGAAGTAAGCATCATGTGTGATAACACAAGTGCCATTGCTATAACTCACAATCCAGTGCTACACTCCAGAACCAAGCACATTGATATCAAATACCACTTCATCCGAGACCATGTGGAGAAAAAGGACATCAAACTTGAATATGTGAACACCGAAGACCAGCTTGCGGATATCCTCACAAAACCACTTGCCGAAGCAAGATTCTCCACGCTAAGGCATGAGCTCGGTATGATAGAGTTAAGCCAATAAAGGACAACTGAATCAATCCAAAACTGAAAAGACGCATCAACCATAAATGCAGTCATCAGATTCAGAGCTCGCGGATTCACATTAAACGGATACACATAAATGTTTTGGACGGTTGCAACATTGATTGATCTTATCAGCCAGATTTCAACCAATCACGGAGGCTCAATCCATCTATAAATAGATCACAACAAGGGAAGGGAGAGGTATACTAACACCTCATCCTTGTGTTGTCTTTTATTTTATGCAGGAATGAATAAGGGTAAAGGCAAGAAAGCTATGTCTGAAGAGAAGCCCACCAAGAAACGTTTCTCCTTTCGTCTGTTGCTAAAGGAGGGAACTTCCAAGCTCAACAAGCAACGAGAAGAAAAGGGTGAACCTCTGCAAGGAGACTCTTCCACTCACCCTCTGGAACTCTCTGATTCTGAGACAGAGGACTATGCCCCTGAGCCACCAACTATGTCCGTCCCTGGCTACCACTCTGGAGGCCTTGCTCCACCAAATGAGGAACCATTTTGGCCAGATCAGGACTTAGTTCCAAGGCAAACACCTCCTCCATCTCTTGACAATACAGGAGACGACGCCTGGAATGATATTCAGGGATGGTACCGGCAGAACATAGGCCCAAATCAGCCAGTAAACGAGGACTTCGACAGAGACTACCTCCAATACCTTGAAGAAATGTTTGAGCCAAACGACATTTCTGACCAGTCCTCTGTGCTGGAAGATCAGCCTGGTTATGGACCGATGGCCCCATCGTGGAAACCCAACACTGCCCTGAGAGCTCCACCTGCTCCGAGCCCTCCCACAACTGAAAGCAGTCAAGGACAAAGCATTGTGTCTACTGCGAATAGTAGACATGCGAAAAATAAGGGCAAAGGGAAAGCAAGGAAGTTGCTGTAACTCCTTGTACTTGAGATGGGTTGGCCTGTTTTGGCATGATGTCTGGATGTCCTCTGTTATCTCTTAATGAATTTATCCTTCGTTTGTGTGATCTGTCTCATTTACTATTTCCGAATCATTTCATCTTACCGAAGCATGACACACTCCTATGTTGCCGAGAACTTATAATATGAGAATAGCACGAAGCATATGACACTTACCGAACTCATAGTAACCGAAGGATTAAATCACCAAGTTCTTACCGAAGTATGACACACTCGCTACCAAATCACAAGGGATACAGAGTAAAACGTGTTGAACAAGTTTATCGGAGACACCTACCCATGACCGTTTGAATCTGAGAACGTGGGATCGTGAAAACACACGTGTCAATGCCCTACTTGCTGATGGTGTTGAAGCATGCGCTCCACCTTCTCTGAACCGTCAGACTTGAAAGGACGGTCCATCAAAGAAGTGATGGTAATAAGTACTTTTATCTCTCCTCATTAATTGCTTGTTATCATCCCATGGACAAAAACATCCTTTTTCAGCATAAACCATGACCGTGATCCTATATCGCTTTTGTCCTCCTCTTAAAGGGCATTTAAGGCCTTTTGTCGTATGATCATAAATTCAACCCATTTTCTCAAAATGACCCGTTTCCCCCGATCCATCTAAACCCCCATATATAACCACCGGGAGCAAAACCGTTTCACACTTTAACATTTTATCCTCTCAAATTACCTCTACCCCGCTAAAACCCTAACTCCCTATCACAAAGAACATCTGTCTGTTACTATGTCGTCCTCAAGCTCAAGTTCATCGTCGGAAAGTTCAAGTTCATCTTCCAATAAAGCCTCTGGAAATCATGGTCCACCCCCAAAACCTTCCTTCTCACCGGAAAAGACTCAGCCCACCCCAGACAAACCTTTTGTGCCCCCAAGGGTTATCACTCGACCCTGTGAAGATATTGAGATCTTCAAGTTCTTTCTTGCCACAGCTAAGGGTCAAAAGACAAAATCTTGCATGGTCAAGGCCGGCTCAATGCTTGATGTCAAAGGTTTCACTGACAAAGTTCTTGACAAAAGATTCGGAGATCACGTAGTCCAGTGCCTGAAAGACGGTAATCTTTATGAGTTTGTCACTTATAAGCACAACACTTGGTATCCAATTGATGTAACTCAGTTCTACATCAACGCTGAAGTGCATACTGCAAATGATGAACATGAAATTCACTCCGTAGTGAATGGCACCAAGGTAGTTGTCACCCACAAAGATTTACGGCAAGTTTTTGACTTTTCTGTGTGTGGAGATGGTTTTCATCCAGACTGTTCTGGAAAAGAGTATAGCAAGAAACGGATGTGGAAACGGATGAAGGGTTATTCTCAACCAAAATCTGTCCCATCCATCCTAAAGAAGAAGATGTTGAAGTTAGATTATTAATTCACTGTTGATATTTTGAACAAAGTAGTTGAGAGCAAACAATCTGGCACAGATGATATTTCTGATAAAAAGATGCGAATGCTTTGCGCTCTGCTGGAAAACTACTCGGTTGATTGGTCAAAAGTGATTTTTGACTTCTTGGTTGAAAACATCCAAACGTGTGTTGACTCTACATCCGGATGGATAGTTAAAGTTCTCGGATATGGGTTCCTGATCAGTGCTATATTGAAGGATAAAAAGGTGAAGCTTCGCACTGGATCTACCTCTCACCGAACCCATTATCACATGTCTTCAAACCCTCCAAATTATCTGAAACGAAAGGCAGAAGAATTGGAAGCTGCCTTAAAGAAGGAACAGAAGAAGCAGAAGTCTAAATCCTCAAAAAGTTCAGTTGGACAGGGGAAAACTGATGTAGCGAAAGGGCACGGTTCGGAAGGATCTACACACCAACCAAAACCCCAATCCGAACTATCACAACAAAAAGATTCCAAACTTACCGAACCCTCAAGACCCACCGAATCTGCATCTGGAGAAAAATCAGACAAACCCTCCAAAAAACGCAAGGCAGGAGAATTAGAAGCTGCCCAAAGCAAAAAGTCAAGGAAACACAAGTCTGATAGTCACAAATCTGAAGGAAAGAAAGCCGAATCCTCACATGAGGAAGAGGCTAAGGCATCAAAAGAAACGACAAAGAAGCGAAAGGCAAAACAGCTCAAACGTCCGAAAAAGAAGCAAAGGAAAGAACGGACTGAAGAAGTTAAGGAGACAAATGAGCCACAACCAGCTGCTGTTTTACCAGCAGAAGATGAACCGAGGAGTACTCAAGCTGAAGATTGTTACCGAGTTTTTCCTCCTCCTCTTGATCTCTCCAAGGAAGACAGTGATGAGGAAGATCAAATGCCTCTCACTAGGCTAATAAAACTGAAATCTCCTCAAATTAATTTGACCAATACACAACCTCTCTCTGAGTCAGTTCCACCTCCTGAACTCTCAATTGCTGAAATTGCAAACCCTATGCTCCAATTTCCAGCACTCGACATCCGGCGATCACCTTACCGAGAAGTACAAATGACTCAGACTCCGAATCTACAATGGTAGAAGATGATTCTGAGGGGGAAGATGTTGAAGTTTCTCATCATTCATATCAACCGATGTCTGAAAGTGTTCGAAGACAGATAACAGAACATATGTCTCCTCTCATAACTCATTTCATGCTTACCCTTGACTATGTTCATAGACACATCTACCTGCAATGGCCACAAGTGTCTACTGCTCAAATTGAGGAGATCACATCTGAAGCAACAGAATCTGAAATACCTGAATCTTTTCAGCAACTCACTCTCCATTCCAGTCATATCTCTCAACAAGTCAATGCAGATGAAGTCTTGGCTCAACAACTGGCATATGAGGAATCTGAGAATGACATGCACTCTGCCAAACCATCAACTTCTTTACCATCTCATGAAGAGATATTAAGACGAGAACTCGCTCGTATTCATAACTGGCAAAGATGGCAGATGTCAAGTCTTCGAGTCATCGCTAGTACAATCAGTGAAATGGCTGAGGAAGAAGAATGGGCCCTTGATTGGATGGGCACTCGATCTATTTTTGACACCACAAGGCCTGACGAAATTGAGAGAGTCTTCGCTGAAAAACTACAAGGAAGAACCACTTGGTCTGGCAAATCTGTTGACCTAAACGTTGGCTACCGAACACCTCGGGAACGCCTAATGATCGAAGATATACAGATTGCCAAGATCCACAACATCTCCCGTGCACAAACAGAGATACGGGATCTAAGACCATATGTAGGACCAAGCCAACTTCCTGATGAATAAGCGGATGATGATAAGGATTCGGATACAAAAACAAGTGAAGGATGCCGAGATCAAACAGATAAGAAAGATGATGATGATGATCCATCCGGGAATACACTTGCTCCTTCTCGTGCACTCCGAACTGTTGAAAATCAAAATACGGGTGACCAGACTACTCAAAGTCAAAATCAGTCTCAATCTGATGAGCCGAAGTCTGCACCAACCGAATCCTTGGAACCACAGATTTTGCTAAATCCTAGTTCAGCCCTAGATGAAAACATAGAAGCATCTAGAGGTGCGAATCATGATGAATTGCAAATTGTTGATGAAGGACTGATCCAATCAGATCTAAACTTGGTCGATGTTGAGGTAGAAGTTCTCCCTGACTACACTTCGGATGGAAACCTGGAAGCATCCAAAAGTGCAAGTCACGGAAACCCACCCTCTCCTATCGATGACTCGAATGAACTGAAACCTGCTGATGCATCCAAGAGCTCGGACTCTTCTGAGGTAATTGTCAATACCTCTTCTGCTCTCACTTCCTTTATGAATGCTATACAGGGTGTAGCAAGGACTCAAGATACCAACTTCAAATCTCTTAATGAGTCCATCAACAAAATCAAGAAGGACATCCGAAGGCAGAAAAAGAAGTCCACGATGCTTAACACTGATGAAAGGCTTGCCGCTCTCGAGAAAAAGATTGATAATTCATTTTCTGAAAATCTCATTTCTCTCGGATCACTGAAGGACTCGGTGAACGAAATCACAACCATAGAGCGCAACCTAGTCACGAAGCATGCCTTTATCAAAGAGCGCCTTGATCTTTCCTGCTCAAAGCTCGAATATGTAAGTGAAAACCAACATGCAACAGCATCTCTCGTATGTGAGTTCGAGTGGACCCTCAAAGAACTGCAAGTGTGCATCAATCGCCTGAGCAACAAGGTCGATATTCTCGTCAAAGTGAATGATGCCAACAAGGGGGAAAAGAAAGGAACGCCTCCGAGCACTTGCAAGGGAAAGGAAATTGTTGTCCGAAGGAATGATGATCCGGACAATGATGGTGTGGTTTCAAGAGAAAGGAAAGCCATTCTAAATATCAGAAAAACTCCATCCCCTTCACCATCTCCGAAGAGAACGCAGGATAAACCCTCAGGTGGTGAACCGAGCTCTAGAAGGAAAAAGCAAATGACTCGAAAAGTCAATGGGGAACCAATTGAATATGTTCCATACCAAGAAGGATCCGGAAAACCATGGCAAGAATGCAACATTCCACCTTTCTGGAATAAAAAGCAGCCTATGGATATAATGAACTTTCTGAGAGATCAAAATGAATTAGTCTATGAGCAAAGAAAGAAGGATCAAGAGACCTTCAGGATTCAGCAAGAGGAACAAAAAAGGTTTGAAAAGATTGCCAAAGAGCTCGAGGAAGCAAATAAGATAGGCAAAACAGCTGAAGGACGAACCAAAGTGCTTGGCATTATCCAAATCCTAACTGCCACACAACAAAGCTTCTCCGATGGAATGAATGCTCCCAAACTAATAAACTGGTGGGACTGGGGAGTCATAAGAGGAGAAAACCTTGGTGAAGTTGTCCAAAATTACTTAATGCTGAAGTTACACAGAAAATATGCTTTCAAAATTGAAGGACTCGATACTGTGAAAGCAAGAAAGGAAATCAACGATATGATCCAGCTCAAGGAACACGACATCCTTGAAAAAGAGAAGAAGACAAAGAAGAATGATGGAAGTTCAAAGTAGTTTGTCTCTAAATTTCTTTTAATTTTCTATGTTTGCTTTCTGTATTGTTCTTGAGATCATTTTAATGAATAAAAGATATATCTTTTGGGGCTCAGTGTGTGTGTGTTATCTAGTCACTTCTTTTTACTTCTCGAGCACTTATGTAAAACTTCAAACTATTCTGAAATACTTAGTGAAAATTCCTTTGTGAATAAAGAAAGCCGAATAGAATGAACTTATGGTGTTGGCATCATCAAAAAGAGGGAAATTGTTAAGAACCCCGAATCGTTGATTTTGATGATACCAACTATCCGAGGAGACCTCGAACTTATCTTTTGAATAGGTTCTTTTTTTTTTTTGTATCTCAATCTTTTTGAAACCGAACCCTTCAAGATCAATTGTTCACACCGGAGTCTTAATGTAACCCCTCGGCATTTTCGTAAGACTAAGGTTCGAAATTTTTTTTTTCTTAGGCTATGAAATTCATGAAGTAGTCCCTCG
>CM008345.1:26800896-26813199 GCA_002525835.2 Ipomoea batatas
AGTGCAAAGTATAATTAAAATTTGATACTATCTTTCCGCTACATTAACTCTTTATTTCCCAAAAGTTTTCAAAATTCCCAGTGAGTCTATTCAACCTCCCCCCCCCCTTCTAGACTCACTTTGTCACCACCGGGACCAACAGGCGAGATAAGTACCTGTTTGGCATGTGTTAGTTTTTTGACTTCGCCTTTACCTTTGCATGTCGCGATGTGCATGTTGATTATGTGTTACTGTTTTTTTACTTCGCCTTTACCTTTGCACGTCGCGATGCGCACGTTGATTAGATGTCTATCTTGGAAATTGTAAACTTATGGTTTAAAAAATTAAATTAAGTCAGTGTCCTTTGTCCTTGTTTCACATTTAGTAAGCCTTTTGCATATTTGGAGACCATTCCTATCATTTTGTTGCAATTTCAATCGGCTGTGTTTTATTCTTCTCTCACACGACTCCTTGCGTATAAAATCGTGTTTGCGTTATCGTTTCATTCTAGACTGTGAGAGTTCTTCGTCATTGTTGTCTATTGCATCCCTTTTATGCGTGTGCCTGTTTGGTCGCGTTTTATAAGTCCAGAAAAAAACAAAAAAAGAAATAGACACAACTCATCGTACTTTGAATCGGTTAGTCTCTTGTGTTTTCCTTTTTCCTTTTTTTTTTTTAAATTATTCGCCGATTACTACATTTTCGTTTAATTGTTTTCTTCTTTAATTTGTAATTGCCAACGCAGGAAAATAAACAAAAAACGATCGCCTCTCGAATCGGTTGGTCTCTTCTCTGTCACCAAGAAATAAACAAACGAAAGAAGCAACGTATCGTTTATTGTTTGTCGTCGACCTATGCTTACATCGAAACACCATCCACTATGCCAGACGTATTTGATGCATGCCAATCAATTACAAGTGATGAGCCTGACATGCCACGACTCAGTGCTTAAAGGTGCGTCGGATTGGTACTTAATGCCAATGACATTACGACAGGGGCTACGTCGATGTCAATCACAATTTCCCATACTTAGCTGCATCGAATTACAAACGAAGGTGCGTGGGTTGAACTTTTCTTGGTCGTGACCGTCGATAATGTGCGAACGTAAATTTATACTCCATATTATATTAGATTAGGTGTATACTATGGTTTTCTTGTTGTTTCATTATGACGGGCGTTTTGAAGCTGTCGTTGCTTACATCCCGCTGTTATTGATACATTGTACATAGGAAAACACATGTTCTTCGCGCGATGGTGGTTCCAGTTTATTCTTATGACATGGTATACTCTCGTGTTGGCATTCTCTTCTATCGGGAATGATTTCACCGTCGATAGTATGCATATAGGTAGTTAATTATTAATTAGATATGTACCATCGTTTTCCAGTTGTGTCGTTGTGATGACAGTTTTGAACTTGCTGTTGCTTAGATTCTGTTGTTACTATTTTACCGTACATATGTACGCATATTTTCTCCGCACGACATTTGCCGTCTTCTTTTTCTGGCTGTCGTTTTGGTTGAAAGGGTTCGACAGATTCTTCAGTTGGTTGTGGTCTTCGCGGCGATGAACAAAAATAAAGAAATCCAATTCTCCTTTGAACCGGTTGGTGTCTTCTATTTTCTTTTTTCTTCTTATTTTAGTATGGTTCCGTGATTATTGGGTTCTCAGCACGACATTTGTTGTCTTCTTCTTTTGGCTGAAAGACTTCAGCAAGTGTTTTAGTTGTTTTTGGTCTTCGCGGTGATCAACGGAAATAAAGAAATCTGATTCTCATTTGGACGGGGAAATAAACGAGCCAAACACGCACGTAGTTTTTGGGGCCGTAGATTTTACGTCGGAACGTCATTGACTATGACTGATGTATTTCATGCATCGGTATGAATAATTGCGATTTATAAGCTTGAGGTCCGACGAATCTCCCTTTAAAGGTCCATCTGATCGGTACTTAAACTGAATGATATTGGCACAAGAGGTGCGTGAATGTTAACTGCAATTCCTGATACTTATGTCCATGTTATTTTAACGCAAGGTGCGTCAATGCATTGGTTGGAGTGCGTCGCGTTACACTTTAACATGCAGAACCGTCTGTTACAACTTAGTTGCGTTGTTTCATTCCATTAGGTGCGTTCATTGGCTCGCTTAGGTGTGCCGCATGTAACAGCAAGCTGGCCCGCAGCATCCCATCATCCCGCCATCCCACCGTTAATCATGCTGGTACAGGCTTCTTGAATTTTTCCTGTCGAGGGATCGCATGTAGTCCTTTCATCTATTTATGTTGAATCATATTCCTATTATCTCCTGTCCGCACCAATGTGCCTGTCTATAATGTGCATTATGCATAATGTGCATATGTATATGTATATTGTTATATTTTGTTATATTGTTTACAAGCATATATACATATGCATATGTATATTGTTATATATTGTTATATTGTTTACAGACACATATTATAATTATTATTATTGTTGTTGTTGTTCTTGTTGTTGTTGTTGTTGTTGTTATTACTACAACACAAGACCACAAACATGTATATCAAACTTTTCCTATTGTTTTGTTCCGAGAGGCACTTTGAAATGGCAGTGTTTAGATGCAGCAGTTTACTTTCTGGTCGTTTATCGTTCCAGCCTATGTAGACATGTTTTGTTGGCACAACATTGGTGTCTTCCTGCTAAAGGTTTCGTTCCGGATGAGACGGCCCGACATATGCTTCGTCCAGTACAGATCTATGTTGGCTTTGTGCCGGAATAACGGTGGTCGGCTTTTGTTCTTTCCGATTTGTTCCGCGTGTGCTGTGCCTTCTTTTGCTCTGTTTTGACGATATGACAAATCCTTTGTCTACCTCTACAGAATCTATAAGTGTAAATTCTTTTCAATCGTAGTAATTAATGCTTTCTTGTGAAAAATTTCGGTGCTTTAAGTGCGGGAATAAAAAAACATTTGTTATTTTGATACCAGATAAGGGCGTGCAGTCATTTAGACCGTCATGTTCGCTGCATGTCGCAATTAGCCACTGCTATAAATTGGAAAATAAGCAGTGAAGAATAGGCATCTACCAGACTAACCCTGGTGTGATTATTTTTCTTATTATGTTTGTAGGTGTAAATGGATTCCAATAAAAGCAAGGGAAATACTATAGCAACAGGGTTCATGCACTGTTATTCTTGGCTCATTCTCACAAGGAAAAACCGTGCAATGATGAGCGATCTGAAGGCAGCTCAGTGTGGATACTATCCTGACAATTGTTCCATTTCCCCCATCGATGTTTCATCCGATGACGACACTGATTTTCTAGATTATAGATCATCGATGTTCTATCTGACCAAGGACCTCAACTATTCGAGCCTGAGCGAGCCGCATGGCCAGGTCCCTTGCAAGATGCACTGCTGCATATTGGATTAGTGGCTGACAAAATTGTGCCAGTATCGGCCTTTCGAGAATTGAACGTTGGATCGATTCCCCGTGCAGCAAAGGATTCTGACATTGGCAATGACTATATGGACATGCTAAATTCTTATGAAGACTCTAAACGCGAAGTATCTACTGGTGCTAGCAAGCCACATGCAGAGTCCAGTTATAACTGATCCGCTGTTATTAGAGTTGTTGGTGTGCTGTGTCGTGATATCTTTTGTTAATAAATTAATAAGAAATTTATATTTATGAAACTGACAATGGTTCAAAGAAGGTGCATGTGTTTGGATTGGTGTCCTTTTGTTTAGATTCATAAATCAATAACATATGTATTTTTCCCATTGCAAGCATTTGGATGCCAGATTCAAACTACTCAGTTACTGTGTTTTAACATGAGTTTTTTTCCCGACTACTTGCATTTGAATGCCAAATTTTTAGTACTTATTACTTGTGTTTTATTTCGTTTTTAGTTCAGGTACCTTTATATCCTTATTTGAGTTCTACGCATTGTGCTTATTTACGGTTGACCTTGTGTTCAATCATGCAATCGTTTTCCAAAAGTCGTGCGCGCTTTACGACTGAAGAAATGCATGAGGGTAAAAGAAGTAAAGCTAAGGAAGCGTGGCAGTAACTATCACCAGAAGAAGAAATTCACAATGAAATGCAATGTTTAAACTCTCACACCGTATCTGGACAACCATCTCGTTCTTCGCCTATGCCATGTAATACAGGTGCACAACTTCTGGTCTAAGTTGATATTGCTAATGAATTCTTACATGTGCTTGTGTCCTGAGCTAACTGAACCTTTTTTTCCAATGTCTGGTGTTTTCATGTTCGTGTTATGGTCACATTGTTCGTGCCATATATGCCATTTCGGAAACATGCACACACAAATCCACCTATTTTAATCATTTGCTTATAAATGCACATATTGTATGCACATTAAATGATGAATGGTTCGTCCTATCACTTTGTCTGTTGCATTGTTCTTCTATTATTATTTGCGGACAAATTTTATGGTATAGGGTGATCGTTTGTCTTACCAACAATTCCTTATTGTATTTATTGTGGCGCAAAGCGTACGCAATATGAGCCACCTGCATGGCTGCATTTTGTTGTCGCAAGGGCGATGTTGTGCTTGTGTCAAACGATATGCCTTTGCTCTTGAATGACCTGTATACTGGAATTGATGATGTTTCAAGGGATTTCCATATATGTGTTAGGACTTACAACAACACATTTGCTTTTACTTCGCTTGGTATTCATTAGTATGACAAAAACCTTTCTAAGCGTAATAAGGACATATATACGTTCAAAGTTTAGGGGAAAATGTATCATTTTATCAATGACATATTGCCTGATGGTTGTCCGCTGCGCAATTTGCAGCTCTATTTTTATGACACTGATCATGAAATTCAAAATAAACTTGAAAGCGTTGTTAGATTGGACGAAAACATTAGCAAAGCTTTGATACAAGTTATGTCTTGCAATCCATACACAAATTTCTTTAGAAGTCTTAAGGATGTTGTTCACTCTTATGAATTTAGTATTTTGTTGAACTCTTAACCTTCACTGGTGATGTGTAGCAAAAATGAGTGATGGTGAATGTACGGGTGTGAAATGTCGTTCCACTGAGGATTGGGGGTTATGGCACGCAATATGCAATCACGAAACTAGGCACTAGCACAAGGAAATCAACAAGAAGCTAAGCAAACAAAAACAAGGTAGAACAAACATATATAAACAATAGATAAATACAAAATAAAGAAATAGGACTCAAGTTAGGAGCATTACCATCTAGATGCTTTAACACTTAAGGTTGGGGGAAGAACAATTTACCTAGGGTCTTGAGGCAAGCACAAATAAATCCTAGTCAAGACAAGGATTAGAACAAGGATTGTCCCACTCCCATGGTGTATCAACCCAAGTTCTTGAAGAACAAAAGCTATTTAAGCCCCAATCTACCCTTATTTCTATAGAAGGGAAATTGGGTTTGAGATTGGGATGGCTCAAGTCTTCCATCCAATTTTCATTGAGATGAAAGACTTTCCAAACACAAACAACAATTGCTACGTATCAACTATTGCAAGATAAATTAAATACCCAACTCAAACTCAAGAACCCTAGGTTGGGGTTGTTTACATTTTTCACAATAATCACAACCTAAGCATCAAAATAGATAATACAACCCTAACTCAAGCCTATAAACTAACTACTCATGATTAAATAACATAAAGAACACAAACTCATAAGTAATAAACATAAATCTTGCAAAAGAAAAGAGATAAGGGGAAGAAAGCTTCTCTATTGAAATGGGTAGTAGAATCATGAAATTGAAGCTTTAAATCCAAGATTACAAGCTCCAAAAGTGTTAAAAAAAAACATAGATCTAAGCCTAATCTAACCTAAAAAAATGAAAGGAAGTGAATGGGAGTGTCTAGGGTTCAATTATGGGTCAAAATCGAGTTCAAAATGCTCAAAATGAGCTTAAATAATAACAGAGTAGGTGCCACACGGCTACGTACACGGCTATGTAAGTGGCCTTGTACCAACTCCCTAGAAATGACATTTTTCACTATAAATCATCAAAAAACACACGGTCAGTGACATGACCATGTGCTTGTCTGCGTATTTTGACCTTCAAAATGTTATCTATTGAATTTATAGTATTCAAGAAAGTTGTATCCCTTTGGGTTTTCTTTCCAATGGCGCAAGAATCACCTCATTTGGACATTCCTAGGCTGAGATATGGTCAAAATACCGAACAGTGGCAGATTTGGACGAAATCTGTAAGTTTGGATGACTTTGACCCATTTGGCTTCCTTTTTAAGCTTTAATGTCTTCATGAGAGTTGTAGCCCTTTTAGTCTTCGTTCCAATGGCACAAAATTCACTCAATTTAGATATTTATAGGCCGAGATATCGTCCAATCACTAATACGTTGACGTTTAGTGCTAGAATTTCAACACCTTGACCTTTTGCTTCTCTTTTGTTTTAGTTTGTCCAAATGACCAACACCATTGAAAATACAACTCTTAGGCTCCCTTGGAAGTGCTGCACCCATTTCCATAGCTTCTCCTTGACTTCCATTGACTCTAAATGCATCCAAAACGCATGAAAATCCTCATCTTTGCTTCCAATTCTTTCCAACTCATACTCCTTGCAAAATAACACAAATAAGCACTAATTCTCATGAAATTTGGAATGATCTATAAACAAAATGACTTAGTGACCTATAAACAAAATGACTTAGTGAAAGGGAGAAAAATATAAACAAATAAGCACTTATCAACTGGATCAAAGGGTTAACAATTCACCAACTGCTTCTCAAGTTGTTGCTGTTTGGATAGAAGACTATGACGGGGTTGGAGATAATAGGAATATTAAGGTATATGCACACTGTGGTCAGTCACAGAATAGCCAATACTATTATGACTATTATGATCCATTTCAATATCATATGTTATTCCCATTTAGTGATACCTTATTCTTTTACCTTATTACTTTAACTTATTTTCCACGATATACCCACAGGAAAAGTCACCACTACAAGCGTATAGTCTACAATATCTTTCCATCACTACTACAAAAATACCTTTTAACGTCGGTTATTTTGGACATACGACGTCGGTTTTTTTTTTCGACGTAGTTCCAGCAGACGTTATAAATAAATTATACGTCAGTTTTAAAAAATCGACGTCGTATATTATTTTTTATTTTTTAATAAGTACATACGAGGTCGGTTTTGTGAAAAACCGACGTCGAATGTCATTTTTTTTTAAAAAAAATAGAGATACGGCGTCGGTTTTTTTTTTTTATAAAAACCGACGCCGTATCTCCTTTTAATTAAAAAAAATTGTATATTATTTAATTTATATTTATTTTATAAACTTTTGACGTAACCAACGTTTTTTATTCTTTTTTTAAAAAAAAATATTTGAGCAATGAAAATTAGATGAAAACAATCATATGGTTTGGTCGGCTATCTTCAGAGCAACACAACAAAAATCATATATCAATTTTAAGAGCTGCTAAACAACATAGCAAATGGAATTCCAGAACTACACTTTAAATTCAACCTCAATACAAATACAAAATACAGAGAAATAATGATTCACGGCATCATACCACATATGTTAGCCACTTTTGTTGTGACAAAAGGGAGAACCAAGCAAAATAATTTAACAAAGTATCTTTTATTATGAATAGACCCCAATGGTTCATTACTGTAGCTTTCCTTAACAGTATATAGATTAGGGCAGAAATGGCGTTATGTAGTTTGACACCCTTGGAGTGCCTAATGACTTGCAGTGTGATGATAATCAACTTCTGACTTGCAGTGTGATGATAATCCACTTCTGTCAGAAATTTATATTAAAAACTAATATCATAAAAACTTTCCCCATAACATGTAAAAGGTACAAATAGATATCATTGGAGAAATACCTGATAAGATCAAGGCCAAAAATATCCTTCACCTTATCTGAAGTATCACTGCAAATTTATATAACAAAGAAGAATGAATGTATTTGCATTGGAAAAAGGGCACAAAATTCAGGTAAATAGCATACACTTTCACAGTACTGAAACTAGAGGAACACAGACCAAATCAACCAAAGAGCAATGCATATGCTCTTACAGATCAGAACTATCTACCAGTTGTCATTTTTAATGTTGCCAAGTGGAGGATATTAAAGTACCTAGAAACTTGTCTTTTAAGAGACTGAGAAAGGGTGTACAGAAGCTGTGTCCAACATTCTTCATCATCCTGTTTTCATTTGCAATATGTCAATGGCAGTATAAAAAGTGGAATGTAATATAGTAAGACTTAAGAATTTTGCAAAATCTGCTGCATGAAGACACCATTGTTGAGCTGGCCAAATTGAGGATATTTCTTACGTAATACCTGTCAACATGAAAATAAATGCAAATAATTATTCAATCATTCCAATTTGTCACCCTCTATCCCTTTTGATCTATCACATACTGAATTGAATTCTTCTTTTTTTATTGTCTTTGTATGAAAAATTTAAAAAAAAAATTAAAAGAAGAAGCTAAGGTTTTTGAGATTCTAGTTTCCATACTTCCATTTATGACGTAAACTTAATCCATTAAGTTAAAAGTTATAATCCATTTCTCAAAAGAAAGTGACATTAAAAATAACACTTGTACCATTCAGAATTGCATCGGAGACACTCGTTTGACATTTTTATCAAGTTCATTAAATAAATCACGGGTTGCAACAGTCAGAAGATGAGATGAGCTATCCATATCATTTCGTCTATCCGCGTGAGGGTACCTAAGAGGGAAAAGGCACAAAACAATATGTAAACATGCAATAAAATCGATTAAACAAGTGAATCTGGTTCACATCTAATACATAAATGATCTCCATTAATATGAATGAGAATAACTTACAGCGTAAAGGACATACTTCAGCTCTGGAACAGAATGAAGGCATTGAACAGAATAAGCCAGCAGAATTACGTTAAAGTAAATCCATTCATCATGATTTGAAACAAACAACACCATAGAAGAAAATAAATAAAATGTAGCATACTCATGACAAATGCAGTGTGTGATCAACAAATCAAATGAGAGATGAATTAACTAAGCAGATCAAATCATCCATGAAAATTCCAGTATCTACACGAACTATCAAATTATGTCACATAAATTTCAAAATACTCACGACATGAACAACTTGCTCATTTTCTGGCATATCTTCAACAACCACATGGCTTTTTTAAAGAGTTGACAATTTCATCAGCAATGCCCATCATCATTAACCTTTGTCCCTTAAAGAAATACAAAAGACAATATATTTGATTGCGGACAACTTTTTTAGTGAATAAGAGTTTAATACAATTAGCAACAGGGAATCAGTACCTCTTTCACTGCCAGTTTTGACCAATCTGCATCATCCTAAATGAGCGAAAGAAGAAGCAATTTCTCAATAACATAAATTGAATTTAGTTTCTAATATACCTTCAATAAACCACCTTTAAGCATAAACATAAACTGAGAAGGACAACTGCACAAATACATATATACGCACAAAATAACTAGCTAGCAGTGCACTCGTAAATGGAATTAAAAGTTAAAAATCCATGTAACATGGCATTCAAGTACACACTGCTCTGATTACTACTCTACTACATAAAATTCAAAAACTTAGGGCAAAAACAAAATTAGGGATAGGTAACATACCTAATAATTCCTAAAATCAAAATACATTAATAAATAATTCCAAATATAACAAAATAATTATTGTCAAACTCCAAAAATTCAAAAATTGAAATAAGAATTCAAAAAATATACAACTCAAAATGTAGGTTGCGGAAGTGCAGCTGAGCGACGGAAAGGCGATGCGACTGGCGGTGGCTGGTCCGACGGCTGCAAAGAGAAGAAGAGAAGAAAAGAATTTGGTTCGACACTTGCGGCGCGGCGCGGTGCCGATGGCGGTGACTTGTCCGACGGAGAAGAGAAAAGCGAATGGCGATGGCTGGTCCAACGGAGAAGAGAAGAGCGGATGGCATGGCGGGTCCAACGGAGAAGAGAATTGCGGTGGGCTGTGCGGCAATGTGTTCTGTAATGGACGAACTGAGGCCTTTGGGTTTATATATTTATAAAATAAACCCTACAACGTCGGCGTTATAGGACGACGTTGTAGGATTTTTTAAACAAATTATTAACTAATACGACGTCGGTTATATCCCAAACCGACGTCGTATTGGTTCATCGATTTTTCCCCGCTCTCAAACGAAGGCGTTTAACAATTTGATATTATGATTATTTTTTAATAGTTACTTATGACGTCGGTTGTTAATGAACAACCGACGTAAAAAGATTTTTTACAAATTTTATAAATTTAATTAACATATAACGTCGGTTATATCAATAACCGACGTTATATGTCTGACGTTATATGTGATTTTTGTAGTAGTGCATCCGTGATGCATGCTCTCTTGCCGGGTATGCGTTTCTCATCATATACGTACCGAAATATTCTCGTTTCCGGAATAAGAACGCATGCATGCCCTCATGCTGGTGATGCGTTTCTCATCATATACCCTCCGAAATATTCTCGTCTCGGGAATAAGAACGCGCTTATTTAAGGTACTGTTCCTTTAATAAAGACCAGAATATAAACAAATAGACATTCAATACAACCTTAGACATGCAATCATATTCTGGACACAAACAACAATTTAAAAACTTTCAGGGAAATAAAAACTACAAACCACAAAAACAAATATTCAATGCTCAAAAGGCATAAATGTGCATAGCATCAAAGAGAAAAACATTATGTTAACATTTGCAATTAGCCACCCTCATCTGGACATAAGCTCAATCTTATCCAGTAGATTCATCATTATCACCTTCAAAAACCTCTTGCATCAGAACAATAAGTCAATTATGAGATTTTTTAGTTCGTCTATAAATTGGACAATTTAGACAAAAAAAAAAAACACATACGAAAAGAATAATGCACCTCATTTAAGAAATCATCATCATCTTCTTCTGGCTGACCAAGTAAATCAGCGTTTGTTTTCTTCACAAGCTCTGGGCAGTAAAGACTGACTAATGTTGGATCATTTATAATCTTCTTCACAGAGAAGGCATTGTATCTTTTCTCGAACTGTTCTGTTCTTGCCCGAACCATTAAAAGCATACTCTCACCAACCAATGCCTGTATTTCACTCGGCAATTTAAAAAGGTGTTGTTTGTGCTTAGCAATGAGCTCTCCTGCTGTCATTCCAAACAATTCAGTGCACTCTTTGTCCAACAAATGAAATCTAGCATTTCTGTTTGCATCATCGACTAGAACTTTTAAGTTGTATCTATGAATTCCCTTTGACCAAGTTTTTACACACTTTTTGCACTCATGCTGGAGACAACCAAATAAACTAGCCTCTCTCCCTCCTGCCACGCATCCTCCACCTGCTTTCTATAGCCCTCATCATATATCTATGTCATCTCAAACTTGAAGCTCTTACGGGCACCAAATGTTTGCTCATTCTCCTTGACCCCCAAAAAGAGAGCTGAATGATCAGAAGTACAAGCAAGAATGTTAGACTCCCTTGCCCCCGGAATCGAAGTGCACCAATCTGTTCTTGCAAGGACTTTGTCTAATCTCTCCTCCATCCACTCTTGAGTTCCCTTACCCCTCTCCCAGGTAAACTAATAACCTTGCATGGGCAGCTAAAACAACCCACATTCATCTACAACCTCCCCAAAGCCACGTAGAAGACTATCAGGATGCGGATTACCCCTACGTTTCTCATGTGTGAAAAGGAGATCATTAAAATCCCCCAAAACCACTGAACGGAGAGAGGTCTTGCCGGCCAAAGATCTCAGAAAATCCCATGACACACTCCTCCGACCACGCTCAGGGAAACCATAGAAACCAGTCATCCTCCAAATACTCAGGTCTGGCATACACACCTCAACATCTACATGATTCTTCGAGAAGCTTAACAATCTTGTAGTGTTATTCTTCCTCCACAACAGTGCTCTTCATTTATGTTTGTTTTTTCGTTAACTTTTTTTTTTTTTTTTTGAAGTTACAGTATGCTATAAGAGTTGTACTATATATACAATTTTTTAGACAAAAAGACTCCTACAATTATCACTTTCGTTATCTTTTTCTATTATTGTTATCATACGCATACATCCATCATATCTTTTCTTATATTCTTCAATGGTAATAATATATGTAGATATTAAATATTGGAGTAATATAATAAATAAATTTGATTTAATTTAAAATTTCATTAGTAAGGATTAGTTAGATATTTTTTAAAATATAAATATCAAATTTATAAAGATGGTTTAAATAATAATAATAATAATAATAATAATAATAATAATAATAATAATAATAATATCTAAAATATTTTAATATAACTAA
>CM008345.1:26813667-26825580 GCA_002525835.2 Ipomoea batatas
AGCAAAATCAATATTCATAATCTTAAACTAAATATTTTGTAATATATTCATAAATCATTGACGTCATTTTAAGTTGTCTGAATCAAAGCTGCGCTATAATTCGTGACACATGTGAACTTTATTAATCCTTATACTTTAATTGAAATCAATGTCACCTTTTGAATGCAAGTTGGTGACAAGATGTCGGATTTGATCCTCCCGGCCTCCACCCAACATGAATAATACTATATTCTCTACAAAATTTACTCGCTCATCCCATTATTGTATTTAAACTCTTTTTAATATGTCAAAGAATGATCTTAGTTGATGTTAAAAGCATTTTAAATTATTAAATTTGTTAAGAATCCCATTACATTGTTAAACTGATACATTTTAATTATCATATTTGAATATTACAAAAGAAAAAGAGTTCATATTTTTTGTTTAATACTAATAATGTCAAAAATTTTCATAAAATTTATATTTACAAAAAAAAAAAAACAAAGAAAATCTATAATACTAAGCTAACAGCGAAATATGTTGATATATATACACAAACAATATATGTATTATATACACATATTTAACATTTGTAGATATTTAATTAAAATATAATCTACAATTAAATTAATTGTTATTTGATGGTTTTAATAAAAATGGTAATTAAAGAATATTAAAAAGATATGATAGATATAGGTGTATGGTAAATGGTAGGTAATAGTACGTGATGGAGTTATTATATAATTAATAACGGTGTAAGAGTGATATCTACTATTTTATACAATAATTCACCCCTTATTTTAGTTGTATTTTCCTTATCCTAGTGAAATTGGGAATTGTTTGTGTGTTATATTGTCCAAGTGTTGAATTATCTAAAAGGAACAACAAAGGAAGAATTTTGGAACATTTTTGACAAGTTCTGGAAGAAAAGGGAATTACAAGGAAGGAAGGAAACAAGAATCAGAATTGGAAAAGAATTGGAAGTTGACTCATGGGCCCAAGGCCCATCTATCTCCTATATATTCTACATATTCTCTACAATTTGAAGGAGGTCCCTTACAGAGTTCTGAACCCTAGTTAGTTTTAGTTTATTTTTCCCTTTCTCTTTATATTTTCCCTAGCATAGTTTAGATTAGTTTCACATTAGATTATTTAATTTCAAGCTTGGAATCTCGGATTGAAGTTGGATTTGTTCTTTATCAATTAAGTTCTCTTATTCCTTTATTTACCTTCTTCTCAGATTTCTTGCAATGTTTATGGTTATTTATTATTGCTTTGCTTTGTTTACTTCCATCATGCATGAGCAGTTCGCTTATGGGTTTGGATTAAGGGTCCATTGTTAATCTTGATGTTCAATTTGTGATTATTGCATAAAGGGATTGAATCTTTTACCTAGGGTTTATGGGTTTATGTTGATTTGGGGATTGCTTTCTACTTGTTATTGATTGATGGCCACAATTAATTGCTATAGTCTGGGAGAGGGATTCATTACAACGAAAGTTGGATGGAGACCTCGAGCCTTACCGATTTCAACCTAATTTTCCCACTATGAGAATAGGGGTAATCTTGGGGGCTTACAAAGCTTAGGTGCTTAAAGGTTATGATTGATGCATCACGACAGTGGGGCAATTGTAGCTTAATTCTGTTTATTGATTACGAAAGTAGCTAAATTGAATTCTTATGTGTTTTGCCCATAAATCCCTTGGTTAATTATTCTTTCCCTAATTCTGAGATTCTTGGAACATCAAGGTTACAATCCCCCTAATCTGACCCATTCCCTTATCATATAGTTTATTCCCCAGTCTTTTATTCATTTTACTTTCCCTCTTTCAGTTATTAGTTGCTTGGATTCTATCTGATTCACATATTCTAGTGCCTAGAATTATTAATTCATACAATTTTGTGTCATAGCCCCAATCCTCAGCGGAACGACATTCACATCCTCTATTTACACTCCCAATTATACAACATCAAAGAGTAATTTTGTCTAACAAAAATATAGTAAAGATAATTTTATCAAATAAAATGAAATGTACAGCATTTAAAGTAAAATATATATACATTTATTAGCACAGAAAAATTAGGTACATTATTATGTTTTTAGAAATGGAGTGTGAGAAGTGATGAAGTAGTACATAGTATCAAGTAGAAAGCAACTTTGCCTCCGGAATCAAATACAAAGGTACAATGTTTGGTCCCAACATTGGAGGGTAAAGCTAAGGTCGACTTGAAAGAGAAATTTTGCAACTTTAATTTGGCCCTAAAGCAAAACTACCATACCCCACTTTATTGGCTCTGTTAATCATTCAGTTGGTTGGTTAAATTGATAGATAGATGATACCACACTTCATCTATCTACCATCCATCCCCACTTGGCTAAAATTATTGCCATTCTGCCTTTAATAATTATTAGGTTTGAGCAATTCGAAAATTTTCAAGGAAGAAAGGAGATTTTCAGGAGAGAGCGAAACAATTAGAAATTTTGAAAGTTTCAAATCAACTATCAAAATGTTTTGCAATTTGTAACTCTTAAAACTGGTAATGGCTCATTTTGATAGTTTTGATTCAAGCCAAATGGTTTAGAAATTTAATTCTTTTTAATTTGAATGTAAACGTACACTTTTACTAGGTTACACACCACGACTAATTCATTTCGTCTATAATAGTTTGTTTGTTTGTTTTAGTGGTAGTTCATGTCGGCAATTTCGTCATTCATCGCAATAATTTTGCCCTAATCTATGATTTTTTTTTAAAATTACACAAGTAATTAATAAATAAACAAGTTTTCACATTCGCCCTAACATATATTTGGGAGTTAATTCCAGCAATGGTCCTCCGACTATGTTGATTTTTCAAAATTAGTCTCCGACTTTTAATTTGGACAATTTAGGTCCCTTGACTTTCTAATTCTTTTCAATGTTGGTCATTTCGTCAAATTTTGGTTAAATTGAGGTCAAATGAAGGGGTAAAATTGTCCGTTCACATGTTTAGTGTATTATTACTCGTATTTCTCCTGTCCTATACGCTGTATATATGAATATAATCTCAGCCGAAGTCTCAATCGAAGTCATATAATCTCAATCGATGTCTCTTCGACTGATATTATATTCATATATATAGCGTATAGGACAGAAGAAATACGAGTATACAAGTGAACAGACAATTTTACCTCTTCATTTGACCTCAATTTAACCAAAATTTGACGAAAGGACAAACATTGAAAAGAATTTGAAAGTCAAAAGACCTAAATTGTCCAAATTAAAAGTTGGAGGACTAATTTTGGAAAATCAACATAGTCGGATGATAATTACTGGAATTAACTATTATATTTGGATACCAACTCACTTAGTATATTACCATTTTTTTTTAATATATACGAATGATAATTACATTTTTTTTAATACATCTATTTTTTTCTTCACAAGTATAAACATTTTTATTTATGAAATTAGACGACCTGTCACACTAATTGAACCACCATAATCCACCTTCCCTATAACCACATCTATGTAGGGATGCAATTAATGAAGAAGTTGGGTTGTTAGGTCTATGGAAGCATGCATTTAGGGTACTTTGTTCCCTCCTTGGATGTTGGAAGAGGAAAAGTATACGTAAGTACGTGCATAAAAACACAAGAGTCAGTATTGTCTCAACTGAGGTTCGAACTCACCATCTCCCGTATAAAGGGAAGAATTTGATGCCACTAGACCATTGTTGGAATTAACAGGTACTAATCAAACTTATGCCACAATAAAGTCAAACGTTGTCTTACTAATCAAACCATTATTTTCTTTTCCTTTTTTGCATCAAACATCACAAACTTGTCTGAAGATCAAGACCACCCATGTGAGACAACTCCCTAAACTTTTTCTAACTCATTATTAAAAAGCAACAAACATACCAAGCTTCTACTTGCCCCCTTCTATATTGCCTTACAGAAGAGAAATTAAAAGCATCCCCCAAATAAATAAATAAAAATTAAACGAAAGATATATATGAAACACGTACAACTTCTTTTCACCCTAAAAGATATATTGTCACCCTTTCTATTTTAAATGTCATATACATTTTCTTTTATCCAATATAAATTACAAAAAAATTCTACAATCCTGAATTGTACTTGGTACAAATGTGTAAGTATATCTGATTGTACTAAGTACTGTAAATTTTGTTTATCCTACAATAGTTCCTCATTTTCAAAATTGAACTTACCATACCATCATATTTTTAGTTTATCACTACTATATTAATTTGCATCTGTACAATTTTAACTTACTTTCAAAATATAATATTATAAAATATATATATATATATATACACACACACACACACAGACGTACATACACACACATTAAAAGAGATGTGCCGTTTTCTTACCAATCATAAGAAAATATTTCTATTTTAAATTTTGAAATTACAATCATTTTTTATAGAATCAAATAATAACATAATGTGATATATGTTAATTTAATTTATAGTAATGATTGCCTAAAATTAGAAGTGTCAAACGGGCGGGCTTGGGATGGTCCGTCACTAGCTCGTTTAATTTTTAGACCGTGCCAAGCCAGCTCAATTAAAGTTCGGATTGGACTTGGCCCAATCCAAAAATAAAAATTAAAGTCCAGCTCGATCCATGGCTCTAAAAATAAAAATAGATAAAAAAGACTATTGACTCTATTACATTGTAGTATATATTCATACATACTTTCTCAACCTATTGAAGCACAAAGAGTCAATATCGCCTCTAATGAGGCTTGATCTCATGACCTCCCATATAAGAGAGTCATTACATGCCATTTGAGCACAACGTGCTTGGCTATATTGACTAATTTAAGTTATGCATTCCTTCTAAATTAGTTTTACAAGTTCACGCACACACAATATAATATTGGTTCATTTTCAAAATATTGTAGGTTGATTTTTTTACAATACTATTGCAATACACACCGAGAGAAGTATTTTCACGTCTAAGCTATAAAAAGACTTTTATCTAGAAATTTGAGATTGTACTCCTTTTTTGGAAGAATTAAATAATAATTATATATGCAATATATGTTAGTTTGATTTATAATAATGATTGCACAAAATACCGAATTATTTAGTTGTAATAAGTGTACACTAAATTAAATTATTATTTTTAACTTAACTTTAGTTGAATATTTTAACCGTAATTGGAATTAAAGTACACTTATTACAACCAAAATTAATATATAAAAAATATATCATTTAAAAATTTTATTTAAATTATTTTAATTGACATCTATATTGATATTTTTATTTTAATGTTTTAAATTAACATACAATTATTTTAAATAAATATATTATATTCATTTTCAATAAAATATTAATTTATTTTTAAAATGTTGTAGGTTCATTTTTACAATACTATAATAAAAATATTATGTATTGGTTGAAGATCCCTCTCTCTTTTCCAATGCAATTAGAGAATTTTATTATTTCTAGTCACAAAATATATATTCTTGTACCTAAAAATGTTTGGCAAAAACTTGTGTGAGACCGTCTCACCATGAGACGGGTCGGGTCGGGTTGGCACAATATGCAATTGTAACACTTATATGCACAAATGTCATATTTATATGCTCAAATGTAATACTAATCAAGAATAAAAATTTTGTTACTTATAAGGTTAAATATAATACTTTTAAGGGAAAATACAATACTTTTACATTTCGATTTGAAAGTATTACTTTTTTCCTCAAAAGTATTATATTTGCCCTTATAAGTAAAGGACACTTGTCAACATTACTTATTATGAAAAATTTATTACTTTTTCTCTTATAAGTAACAAAAATTGTATTATTGATAAGTGTTATATTTGAGCATATAAGTATGATATTTGCACATATAAGTACGACATTTGCATGATGCTTTGACCTGACCCGACCCGTCTCACGAATAAGGATCCGTGAGACGGTCTCACACAAGTGTGACCCAAAATATTTTATCGTCAAAATAAAAACATTAGGAGTGTATTTATAAGTCTAAATAAGTTATTTAAGTGATTAAATTTATATTACTTTTTAAAATACTATATTTTTACGTAGGACGTGATAATATTTTTACAAATTATATTTATCATAAAAAATCATGCGTACGTAATGCACACCAAAGCAAGTCAACCCAATTGATGTAAATATTTATTGCTCCTCCCAAAAAAATTAAAAATTGTGTGGGGTCAGGAAAAATTAAAGTATCTACAATGGGAGTTTTTGGGTGTAAAAGTGTAAGCAAAGGGTAAGCGTAAAGTTTTTTGCTCAGTTTTTTTTTTTTTTTTTTTTTTTTTTTTTTTTTTTTTTTTTTTTTTTTTTTTTTTTTTTTTTTTTTTTTTTGTTAAGTACAACAAAGAGTGAGAAGGGAGGGGAAAAAAGGGGTAAAAAAAAAGGAAGAATGGTTTGATAATGCATAGGAGATATATACAAAGGTATTTTCAATCACTAAATGTGATCGAAAATAGAGACCAATTAAAAAAATTTTAATGGTTAAAAAATTTTCGACCATTTTTCATAAGTGGTCGAAAATACTGATCACCTAATTAGGTGGTCGCAAACAAATGCCAATTTAAAAAAATCAAAACACTGAAATATTTCTGATCACCATTACATACTATTCAAAAGGTGGTCGAAAATACTGATCATTAAGTAATAGTGGTAAAAAATTTTGATCTTTTCCATCCAACCGAACGCTTTGTCGAAAAATTGAAAAAATGTCACTTTTTTGACCATTTTTGTGGATGATTGAAAAATTGGCCGCTATTTACAGATTATCGCCTCTACTAAAACTCAATCTCATAACCTCCCATATGGGAGAATCACGACATGCCATTTCACTACATGCCATTTTAGTAATGTTGATCATTTATAATGTAAAAAGTAAATTATTTTAGTGCAATAATAATTAGGAAAAGTGAAGATTTAAGCGTATACTCAAGTGTGTATTTTATATTATATTTTATCAATCATAGATGATTTTATCTAAACAAAAACATCTTAGATTGCTTCTTTTTTCTTCTTTTTTTTTTGGTAGAATATTCAAGTCATTATGAGTATTCTTAAAATATTTAATATAGTCAAATCCACTGTATTTTGTTAAGTAAATCCTATATGTTCACTAATAAGGCCAGTGTTATATATATAATTGTGAATAATAATGTCAATACATAATTTTTAAATCATTAATGAAATTTATAAGAATATAGAAAAATATTATCTAAAAAAGTAAGTCTCGTTTTCAATTACTCAATATAACTTTAATTTTATATAATAAAAAGATATAAATCATTCCAGCCCCTAGTGAGGATCGAACTCACGACCTTTCACTTACAAAGCGAACGCACTACCACTATGCTATAGAGGCTGTTATTATAATTTTTACAATACATAAAATGACCTTTCACTTACGAAGCGAACGCACTACCGCTATGCTATAGAGGCTGTTGTTCTCATTTTCACAATACATAAAATAATTATATTCGGTATTAAGTAAACATAAACAGAGAATTACTCAATTTAGCACATGCAAAACTCCAATTCGAGCTTCTAATCAGCAAAAAAACTAGGGTTAAAGCAAAATTACAGATTACAGAGTCTCGTTTTGATCGGTGGATATGGCATGGTGAAAATGTACCTCTTAGTGTGAGTACAGATGATGCCATTAGATGTAGAGAAAGATCAAAGTAAAGAAGATAATGTTGGAAATGATGGAGACAATGGCCAGCTAGATGAATTGATGCGTGATATGCAATGGTATTTGAATAAATGCCTCAAGAGTTTGAAAGTTTTTTTTTTTTTTTTTTTTTTTTTTAGAATTCTGGAAAACCTTTGTTTCCTGGATGTAGTAAATTTACAAAGTTATCAGCAATGCTTAAAGTGTATAACTTAAAATCAAAGAATAGGTGGAGTGATAAGAGTTTCACAGGGTTATTAGCACTTTTAAAGGACATGCTTCTTGATGATAATGAACTTCCTTGTTCAACTTACGAGGCAAAGAAAATGTTATGTCCCTTTGGTATGGAGATTGAAAGGATCCATGCATGTCCAAACGATTGTTTTGTATTGGAAACAATAAGAAGACTTGCATGTGTGTCCGAAGTGTGGAGCATCGTGTAATAAACATAATGGCTTCGATGATGCATGTGAGAAGAAAGGTTCTCCTGCGAAGATGTTGTGGTATCTACCGGTGATTTCATGATTCAAACGTTTGTTTGCAAATGCAAATGATGCGAGCAATTTGCAATGACATGCTATTGGTAGAAAAGAAGATGGAAAGCTGACACATCCTGCCGATTCTCCTCAATGGAAGAACATTAATATGAAGTTTCCTGAATTCGATTATGAAAATTGAAATCTTAGGTTTGGACTATGCACGGATGAAATCAATTTTCATGGTAACATGAGCAGCCGACATAGCACTTGGCCAGTGTTCTTTTTTAACAGTTTACAATCTTCCTCCTTGGTTATGCATGAAGTGTAAGTACATCTTGTTATGTTTGTTAAAATTTGGGCCTAAATAACCAGGAAACGACATAGAAGTGTACTTTACACCGCTTATTGAAGATTTAAAGATGCTATGGAATGAAGGTGTGACGGTATTTGATGCTCAGAGTCAAATCAACTTCGCCTTACGAGCCATACTGTTCTGCACAATCAATGACTTCGCAGCATATGGTAACTTGTCGGGGTATACTAGTGAATCGCGGAAACTAATAAATGCAAATATAACGCCATATAGGAGAGAAAATAGAGAGGGAAGAAAAAAAGATGGAAGAAAAAAAATGTAACAAGAAGAAAGTAAAAAAAAAAAACAGACAAAAAAAAAAACAGAAAGAGCTTATTCACTCACGGGGTTGCTCTAAGTATTATATTCTTGCTTTTCTTCAATGTTGCAAAAATCCCGACTAGGCACCGATTAATCTCCGCCTAGGCGCTAGGCGCTGGTCGACCGCCTAGCGTATCACATTAAATGGTGGTCTAGGCGGCTGGCCGGCTAGGCGACCGCCTGGGCCACCAAAGCACCGCCTAGGCCGCTTAGGCGCTGACCGCCTAGGCACCGACTAGGCCTTTTAGTCGGTCGATTAACTATTGTTCTTTTTTTTAATGGGTTATTTCACTCAAAACAACATCGTTTTGAGCGAAATAATCCTAAATTGTACAAACTTTAGATATTTTTTAGGTTAATAATTAATATTTTAGTATTAACTATTAAAGTATTATATAATTTATAATTATTAGTCTTTAAAAAATTAAAAATACTTAAACAAATTTTAAAAAAATAAAAAAATAAAATATAAAAATACACTGACGCCTAGGCGCCGATTAATCCCCGGCTAGACGTCCTAGGCGCTAGGCGCTCCCCGAGCGCCTAGCGATATTTTCAACCATGCTTTTCTTAGTTGCTTTGTGTTTTTGTTTCACATTTTCTTGAAAGATTTTCTCAAAAAATAAAAGTGTTATTTGCATTATGTGATAATGGTGACATGGGATGTGATATATGGTAGATTGAATGGCTAATTTGTGATCAAAACACTAAAAGGAGAAGAGAAATCAATGAAGAAAGAAGAAATAAGTTTCGAAGATATGCTAAGTTGGGACCATACAAATCCCTACAATTTTTATTTATTTTTTATTTTTTGGCTAAAGTGCCATCTAGTACCATGAACTGTATTGGATTGTTTATGCTACACCCTGATCTTTCAGAACATACATTTGGATCCATTTACCTTTAATTTTTTTTCGTCTAGCATTTTTAGCAAGTTTTCCAGTTACCATGATTACATGGCACCAGTTTAAATTGACATGGACCTTTAGTATACTGTTGACCAGCGGCTAAGTTTGACCAGGTTTGCAGGAGCACTCAACTGCAAGGTCGACCATGTTGATCATTCACTCTGATCTATTCCCATTTAATTGATTCAATTTCGACCGGCACCAACAATATAATTACACCAGCTCTGATATGTTACATATATATGTACCTAGTCTTCCAGTTTCATTTTAGAATTAAATTGTAATTATTTCTATATGCATATGGATGTTGATATCAAGATGGAGTACACAAGTGACACAGTAAAGTCCCCGGAAAAAGAAGAAGACAACAAAAATATTCAAAGCCCCTGACATTGTCAACGCAGATGAGATTGAGTGTGGGATAAGGAAACTCATGGCGGACGGTAACACAGGCCATCACTGAAGAATCATTAAGAAGAAAATGAAAGATATGAAGGAGAAGAGGCTACTAGCCTTGTTCGAAGGTGGCTCTTCATACAATTTCTTGGGGCATTTTATCAATGATGCTGCCCACCAAGCTAAATACTCTTCCCTAATCCGTGTGTATTAATTACATTCTTAATTCCACAAGATATAGTAACTTACTTATAAGGTTATGAAAAGAGTATTGCTATATTTACGTCCTAAACTCATGTCATTTCTTTAGGTCTGCACTCCACATGGTCATAATACTCATCATCTTCTTCTTCCTCTTCCTCATCATCTTCATCTTTCTCATCGTCCTCGTCCTCTTCATCATAATAGTATTCATCATCTTCATCATCACCGTCGTAATCTTTACTACCATTTCACAGCAGGAATCTTTGATGTTGCCCTATTAACCTTTCTTGAATGCGATCTCAAATAAAGTGACATTAGGTAGTTGCTAGGTTAATAGGATGTTTAATAATGCAAAATGATGTAGGGAGAAAAACCCATTGTCTGCTTAATAAAGAAATGCCAACCAAAGCATTGATTACCTAATGTTTATGAGATATTAATAGTTCCAACTAGTTTTGTGCAATATAAACTTTCACACATTTCCCAGAATCATCATCAGCAGGTGAGCCTTCATCATCCTTGTCTGCAACAAAATCTTCATCCTGCAAAGATGAAATAAGAAACAACATAGCAGGTGGTGAATGCCGACTACTGCTACCACCTTCTCAGACACAGCAAAGCAACAACTACGGACGAGCCCGAGGAAACGGGCGGCGGCGAACAGTTGCCGATCCAGTGGCGAACACCGGTGGACAAACTGCTTTCTTCCGGCGATCTTCCTCCTGCAGCTGGTCTTCTCCTCCGGCAGGCTGATGTGCAACGATGGAAGTTGTTCTCTCCTCTCGTCCAACCATGCAGCAGATTGGACCAGCTATTTACTAATTACCAAAAAAGAAAAAAAAATTATATGTCAGCATATTATTACCGGTAACCTGTAAGAAACCTGCTAAAAATGCTAGGCGAACAAAAATTAATTGTAAATGGATCAAAATGTATGTTCTAAAAGATCAGAGTGTGGCATGAACGATCCAATACTGTTTATGGTGTCAGATGGCACTTTAGCCTTTTTTTATTTTTTAATGTTTCCTAGATTTTTTCTCTTCCAACTATGCAAAAATTTCTCCAAAAATCTCTACTAAGCATACTCTAAGGCTATTCTTATCCTTGCAATACTCTTTCATTTTAAAAAGTGAGAACTATTTTCACATCATTAAATTTGTAATTCATTTACTATTTACACTACAACCTTGCAAATCCAATCACCTTTCAAAACTCTCTATCTCTCTCTCTATATATGCATATATATATATATATATATATATATTTAGTGGTGTGTTTTTGGTTATGTGTACCTAATAATGCATATTTGTGTGGTGCATTTCTTAATATTGAGTGGTGCATTTCTTAACATTGAGTGGTGTAAACCGCACGGCCGCACGGGATGGCGCGGCCACATGTGGCTTAAAATCACAAACTGCATTGCATACATATCATCAAACCTAGCTTTTCATAATCACAAACTTCGTGTAAAGTAAACTTAAAATTTGTTAAAGCTTATCCACCCGCTGCGTTTACCTTTGATCAAGTTCAACCTCTACAAGGGTTCGTTCTTGTAAAAAATTTTAAAAATTTCGTGTGAGTCTATTCAACA
>CM008345.1:26841761-26852069 GCA_002525835.2 Ipomoea batatas
CAAAATTTGTAGGAGACCTTTGTGGATGATTTTCCCCCAATTCACCTTAAAACCCTAGAATTCCATCAACCACATAACACATGATTTTAAGAAATTTAAACTTAGATTCATGTTCTAGGATGAAAAATAAAGCTATCTACCGAATAAAATTGAAGTTTTACCGAATATCTTGAGATCTATGAAGAAATGTTAGCTATGGAGTCTTGAAGGTTGATGAAGATGATGAAGAATCCTCTCACTCTTTCTCTCCCCTTTTTTTTCGGCAACCACAAGGAAAAAGGAAAAAAATTTCCTTATAACTACTCCACTCTTAGTTGACTAGTCCAAGCTTATGTGATAAGATCTAACTTAAATTGGAATAAAATAATCTAAAATATCTTAACTTAGACTGCTTGGGATTAAATCAGATGAATCCTCGGTAGAAACTAATTCAATTCAAATAATTCTCGAGCCCAAAAATTTATTCCAGTCTAGAACTCAAAATTGGGCCAGGTTCGGTACACCGCGAAATTTCGCGATGTACAATTACAAATAATTTTTAGCTGCTATGGGCTAATCTAATTAAATAGAAAATTCCAGAATAATAGTATGCTATCTAAAAATCCATTTCCTAGGACAATCGGGTCCGAACAAAATTCCTAAAATTTTTACGGTTCGTGACCGGGACGTACGATCGCAGCTTATTACTAACCGTCCTTACTTATAATAATTCTTTTGAGACATCGGGAGGTCATCTCATGAATGTTATAGCCTAAAGAAATATTTTTAGAACCTTAATTTTACCGAAATAGGTGTGGGGTTACAGTCTACCCTCCTTAAGAAAAGTTTCGTCCCCGAAACTTACTTTCTCAGTGGACCGCTACCTACTTTCATGCACACATATGGCAATTAGCACATAGAACATTGCACATCAAGTTTCTTAGACACATAATAGGTAGATTGACTCTTACTTAATTGAATTAAGCAACTCTGGATATCGTTCCATCATCGCGTCTTCCAATTCCCAAGTAGCTTCTTCTGGGCTATGGTTTGACCATTGAACTTTGACCATCCTGATCGATTTTCTCCTCGTGTCTCGGGTTTTAGAATCCATGATTTGAATTGGCCTTTCTTCATACGTCAATGAGTCATCCATTGTCAGTCCCTCCGGCTCCAGTACATGAGATACATCGGGTACATATCGTTTCAATTGAGAGACATGAAACACATTATGTACTCGGTCCAGCTCGATGGGTAGAGCCAATCGGTATGCTAGATTTCCCACTCTTTCTAGAATTTCATAGGGTCCTATAAATCGAGGGCTCAGTTTCCCTTTCTTTCCAAATCTTTTGACCACTTTTGTGGGTGAGACTTTCAATAATACTTTCTCTCCCACTTGGTACTCTATGGATTGTCGCCTTAGATCGGCATAAGACTTTTGGCGATCTTGTGCGATTTTCATTCTCCCCTGAATCACTTTGATTGCCTCAATGGTTTATTGTAAGTACTGAGGTCCAAGAATAACAGCATCACTCTTATCGCTCCAACATAGTGGACTCCGACACTTCTGTCCATATAATGCTTCGTAAGGAGCCATTCTTATAGTGGCATGATAGCTGTTGTTGTATGAGAATTCAATTAGATCCAACTGCTCATCCCACGAGCCCTGGAAATCGAGTGCACAACCTCTGAGCATATCTTCCAAGGTTTGGATTGTTCGCTCCGTTTGACCATCAGTGGCAGGATGAAAGGCAGTGCTCATCTTGAGTTGCGTACCCATGGTTACCTGTAATGTTTCCCAAAATCTCGATAGGAACCGTGAATCTCGGTCTGAAATAATATCGCGTGCTATCCCATGATATTTAACCACGTACTTGATGTAGGCTCTTGCCATTTTCTCCATTGACCAAGTTTTGTTCATCGGAATAAATCTTGCCGTCTTGGTTAACCGATCAACAACAACCCATACTTGGTCATTTCCGGCTCTTGTCCTTGGCAATCCTCCCACAAAGTCCATGGAGATTGAATCCCACTTCCATTGAGGAACCTCCAATGGTTGTAGCAACCCTTTCGGCTTACTTCTCTCTGCCTTAACCTTTTGGCAATTCAAACATTTAGCAACAAATTCCGCAATATCCTTCTTCATGCCCATCCACCAGAAATTTTGCCTCAAATCCTTGTACAGTTCGTCCCCTCCTGGATGAACAGAATAAGGTGTGTTGTGACCTTCTCTCATTACTTGGTTCATTAATTCCTTACAACTTGCAGGTATAATCCATCTGCCCTTGAATCTCATGCTCCCATCCGAGTGCAACTCAAATGGGCCCTGTTTTCCATCCACCATTTTCTCCTTGATATTCCTTACCCAGTCATCCTCCCCTTGGGCTTGTTTGATCTCTTCAAATAGGGCTGGAGTGGCCGATAGGTAATATAGCTTCATATCTAGGTCTGCCTGACCACACATTGTTATTTCCAGATCGAGTTTCTGAAAATCCTTGCATAACTGTTCAGGTAATACCCAGAGAGCATGATTTGGCTTTCGGCTCAAAGCATCTGCTACCTTGTTTGCCTTACCCTCTTGGTATTGGATTTCCATATCATAGTCCTTGATTAACTCCAACCATCTCCTTTGTCTTAAGTTAAGATCCCTTTGAGTGAAGATGTACTTCAAACTCTGATGATCCGTAAAGATCTTGCAAGTGATTCCATAAGGATAATGTCGCCAGATTTTCAGGGCAAATACCACAGCTGCTAGTTCCAGATCGTGGGTTGGGTAGTTAGCCTCGTGTGGTTTTAGTTGACGAGATGCGTAAGCTATTACCCTTCCATGTTGCATCAAGACACATCCCAGTCCTTTGTGAGACGCATCTGTGTATATGTAACACCCCGTAAATTCGTTTAAGCCGTAAGACCCATAATTAATTCCTTGGGCAATTTATTTATTTTAATTGGGCTAGTTCTTCCAATTTCGTATATAGATACATGTATATATATTTCTTGGAACCCAAATTCATCATTTTAATCAAGAGCCCAATTCTTGATCTAATTCTTGTAAGGGATTTATTTTAATTGGATCCTTACAATTTCTATAAGAGCATTTTATGATGACCCAATTTATTTATTCTTGAAGGATCAAATTCCCTACTCACTAGTATTATATTAAATCATGCAAGACCCATTCTTTTAAAAGGCCCATTATCTACTCTAGTTACCCTAGTGTGATATATATCTTATGTATGTAATGATTTCTCCTATCATATAAAAGGGACTTGTATTAACCCTACCATTCTCTTTTCCATTTCCTGCAAACTTTCCCCTTCCTAACATCAACTTTCCTAAAAACCCTACAATATACACTATCCCTTCATCTTCAAGATTCAAGTCAAGATTGCTCTTTTAGGGTGGTTGGAGCTTGGGTAAGTGTATATATCTAGGAATATTCATTGCATCATATAGTTTTCATAGTCTTTATGCAAGTTCTTATGTTTTTCTTTTGGGAAAAAGATGATCAAGGTGAAGGTGAAGCTTAGTGGAAAGGTAGAGTTCTTGGGTGAAGAGTGCTTCAAGAGGTAACCATCATGTCCACTAAAACCTATTTTTACACTCCTGATCTATGAATATTGTTTGGTGTATTGGAATCCTGAAATTTCCTTGCTGTAAGCCTATTTGTTGTTGTCTGTGAAGTTGTTTGATGGATTATGAACTTGTGTTCTTGATCCTTTGCTTATTGATGTTTATGGATATTTCTTGGTATGGATTCCATGTTTATTTGGCTTCTGAGATATATAATCTGGACAATCTGATCTTAGTTTTGTATTCTGGAATGAGTATTGCGTATTCTATCTGAGTTTGTGATCTGAGGTTGGGTTTGCCATTGCGGAGAACCCTAGCGGCATAATGTAACCCGCTAGAGTCTTCCGCAAGAGCAAAACGGTGGAGAGTAGCGGAGGGGAGTGCTCCGTTGAGGGAGTCCGCTTTCTTCGTGCGGAGGTGTGTGGCCGAGGAAGGAGTTCCGCTGAGGTGATCCGCCTCCTCCTTGCGGAGGGGTGCGGCGGAGGACAGTGTTCCGTTGGGGAGTTCCGTTGGTTCTGCTGGGAGTTTGTTCCAGTGAGCTATTCTGTGATCTGTTTGTTTGGTTGTTTCCCCTTTTTGTTCTGAACATTGTTGGAGTATTTTGTTGGTTATTCTACCATGTCTTTGGAGTATTTATTCATCTCTCTTGGTCCATCTTTTGAATCTCTTGCTGTGTTGAATCCTTGATTATATTATCTGGGAGTTGGCTTGTGTTCATATATGAGATTAACACTCTGAGTGGTTGTTCTTGGGCTGAGGTTGAGGTTGGATGTGGATGGTGGATCATTGAGTATCTCTTGGTTGTTGGTGGGTGAGCTAATTGTGGCATTATTGATTATGTTTGGGCTTGTACGCCTCTGTGATTGGACTTCTGTCCCTGTGATTGGGTTTATACCCCTGTGATTGGACTTTGGTCCCTGTGATTGGGTTTATACCCCTGTGTTTGGGCATTTATGGCCCTTGTGATTGGGTTTCTACCCCTGTGATTAGACTTGGGTCCCTGTGATTATACCCTTGTGATTGGGCATTTATGGCCTCTGTGATTGGGTTTCTACCCCTGTGAACTAACTTTTGGGTTGGTGTTTGGCATGAGGGTTGGTATGGTGGTTTGGAGGTTGGACTTGGGAGTTCTTTCTTGGTATTATGTATTCGTGAGTTCCTTGTGATTATTCAGTTAAGTTGTATCTCAGCTGATATCTTGTTGTTCCTCGTCATGTTACGGTTTGGTTGGTTCCTTTGTGATCATTCTATTGGAATTATGATTCGATTGGTATCTTGTTTATGGACTTTTTGTCTTATGCATTCGTTATTGGATATTGGTTTCATTTGGAGGAGTCTTGGTTTACGATTCTTTCAATTTATCATTGTTGAGTATCCGATTTTAATTAAAAGAACAGTTCGTTGGTGTTTATATTCTATATGGGTGTGTAAACCTATTTACAAGCTTATGTATATCTATACTTCCTTGCGGGTGTGAATGGTGGTTGCTTAGCAGTCTTTTGCTAATGGTTTCTTGTATGTTTTCCAGGTATGCAATAAGTCTAAGCGAGAGCGCGTTAGAGCTTATCCTTATGAGGCAGCTTAGACATAGTTATGTTGTTTTAGACTTTATGTTTTGGGCCTGTGCGCCAATATGAGATTCTATATACTCTTGTTTAGATTCTTGGATGTTTTGGGATATGCTTGAGGATTATGTTTATACAGTTGGTTCAGTTTATGATTAGCCTGTGCATCTAGGCCGTGTTTTCTTACCTAGATGTGGCATGATACCCCTTAGGTTTTAATTCGCTTCCGCTATGTTATGTTTGATAGTTGAGATAGGCAGCTTTTGCGTTAAAGTTTAGCTATCTCGGCTTGTGAAAAGTTGGGGTGTCACAGTATAGTTCATAGCCTTCCGTCCCCACGGGTAAGGTTAGCACTGGGGCAGTCGTTAACCTCTTCTTGAGTTCTTGGAACGCATGCTCGCATTCTTCACTCCAACTGTATTTGGTAGTCTTCTTGAGCAGATTGGTCAAAGGTCTTGCTATCTTTGGGAAATCCTGGACAAATCTCCTATAATAACTTGCCAATCCCAAGAAACTTCGGACTTCTGTAACCGATTTCGGTGGTTCCCATTCCATTACGGCTCTTATTTTAGTTGGATCCACTGCTATTCCTTCCCTGGTGATTATGTGACCCAGGAATGCTACTTCCTCCTTCCAAAATTCGCATTTCGAAAGTTTTGCGAAAAGTTTCTTTTCCCTCAACATTTGCAACGTCGTCCTGAGATGCTCTTCATGCTCTTCCGGTGTTTTAGAATAAACCAAAATGTCATCTATGAATACCACAATAAACCTATCCAGGTATGGAAGGAAAATCCTGTTCATCAAGTCCATGAAAGTTCCTGGTGCGTTGGTCACTCCGAACGGCATAACTGTGAATTCGTAGTGCCCATACCTAGTCCGGAATGCGGTTTTTGAAATATCCTGTTCCGCGACTCGCACCTGGTGATACCCTGACCGTAAGTCAATTTTTGAAAACACGCCTGCTCCCCTCAGTTGATCAAACAGATCGTCGATCCTGGGCAATGGGTATCTGTTCTTCACCGTGACTCGATTGAGCTCTCTATAGTCAATGCACAGTCTTAGGCTTCTATCCTTTTTCCTCACAAACAATACCGGTGCGCCCCAAGGTGACACACTTGGTCTAATAACTCCCTTCTCTAATAACTCTGCCAGTTGAGCCTTCAACTCCTCCATCTCCTTTGGTGCCATTCGATAAGGCGCCTTCGAGACTGGTGCAGTTCCCGGTACGAGGTCGATGGTAAATTCCACTTCCCTCTCTGGCGGCATTTCCGTGAGGTCATCTGGGAACACATCGGGAAATTCACGCACCACCGGGATTTGATTTAGTTCAGGTTCTTCCATTCCCGCTTCTTGCATCAAACAGAGGTACACTTCACACCCCTTGCGAGCGTACTTCATCAGCCTCTGCATCGTCATCAACCTTGGTTCAGGTTGCTTTTTCATTCCTCGATAGGATATCCTCCTCCCCTTCGATCCTCGCAGGACAACCTTTCGCTCACTACATACTATCTGGGCTTTATGTTTATCCAACCAGTCCATTCCTAGTATCACATCAAGACCCTCTAGATCGAAACGAATGAGGTTTCCGGGACAGTTGGTTCTCGCTATTTCTATTGTGATATTATCATATCCCTCCTTACAGGCTACTACTATTCCCGAGGCAGCTCCTACATTCAAATCTAACTCAATAGTAGGCCTTAACTTTAATCTATCCGCAAAAGTAGATGATACAAACGAATTGGTAGCTCCAGTATCGAACAATACTAAGCCAGGTACTGAGTTAATAGGAAATGTACCGGTAACAATGTCGCTAGCCTAAGCTTGCTTGCTATTAACGACGTAGATCTTGCCTTGGTTTGCTGTGCTGCTTTCTCCCACGGGTGCTTTCCCTTTGTTGGTGGGATTTAGGGCTGCGTTAGCCGGCCTCCCCCGGTTTCCCTGCTGAGAGTTGCCTCCTCCATTTCTTGTCTCCGCGGGCCTCTGGTTGGTGTTCCCACCGAATCCTCCTCTTTGATTGTTTTTCTGCGAGGGGTCCCGATAATTGTCCATCCTAGTTTGGCACTCGTAGTACTTGTGCCCCAAGAACCCGCACTTAAAGCATCTTATCTTCTCCCCTTGGCAATTTTCACCGAGGTGATCTCGTCCACACCTCCGGCAAGTCGAACTTCTCCTCTGATTCATTCTTCCCTTCCTTTCCCCTTGCATCGGATTAAATCTTCCCTGGATGGCTTTCTTGTTCTCCTGCTTGAACTTCCCCTGTTTGTCATCGACCTTCCTCTTATTCTTGCTGTAGACCTCCTGTTGATCCAGGTACACTTGGTAGTGGTCAGATGCTCTGTCATATGCCTCCTTGAGCGTAGTGCACATAAATGGTGCAATCGCCCCTCTCACAGCCAAATCCAGTCCACGCACAAATCTTCTCGCCTTGCTGGCTTCGTCAGGCACGATGTTCTGAGCAAACCTCACCAGCTCCACGTACTGATCATAATAGGCCTGCACCATTGCTCCCTTTTGTTTCAATCGCAGGAATTCCTCACACTTGATTCCCTTGATCCTTTTTGTATAGAATTGTCCTCTCAATTCTTCCTTGAACTCCTCCCAGCCAAAGCCTGGGTCTTGCAGCAAGTTGGGTCCAGCAGTTGACCACCAGTTGTCTGCCGCCTTTGTCAGATAATACACGGTAGAGGATACTCGCTGATTTGCAGGGCAGTTGACTGCATCGAGCAGCTTGTCAAATGTCCTAATCCATTCTTCCAAGATCACCGGGTCTTCTTCACCCGCATAGTATGGTGGCTGCCTGCTTGCTATGGCCTTTGCAAAATCAACTCGTGGCTGTCTGTTATTTTGATTCTGGACTTGTTGAGCCATCATAAATCCCGCCATCTGTTCCATTGCAAGAGCCATACGGTCCATTGCTGATACCTCGTCGCCCTGACCGATAGGTATATTTTGTCTAGGCGGCATCTTCACCAAACGACAGTTTCAAGTTAGTTCTTGAAGCATAAAAGCTCTTAAGGAGTTAGCTAGCTGCGCAGTTAGTATAGCAGCTACCCAAGTACTATCCAGCAATTCCAAACATTCACTTCGCCATACTCATCAACCAGATATCCCAACTATGGCATAACAGTTAGGAATGTACTATACTATCATGCTTACTCACAACAATTATAAGCAATGATTAACGCACGTAAAGATGCACAAACATTAATCAAAGCATTCTAGAATCGAGAGATTTCACGAAATACAGATGATGAGGTACCCCCTTTTGATGCTGCCTGGTCTCCAGCTCCGCTCCAGAACTCACACTTAGGCTCAGTCTTAGAAAACTTAGGCTGACTCAAACTTGGACTTTGAAAATCGAATTATCCGAATTTCAATCCTAGACTTACAACGAAGCCACACAACCTAGGCTTCGACCTAATTCCCGAAGGTTCAACCTAGGCTCTGATACCACTTTGTAACACCCCGGACCTACCTTCCCGTACATCTGAGGCATTACCGCCACACCTAGAGAGAGAGAGTTCTATCATTCCGCGATAAACCTCACTCTAGGTGCACAGGCTAAAGGAACTATTCTCATCACAACAATCACTCAACAGATACTTAACACTTTCGTACATGCCAACTGGTGAAGCTTCATTAAGCAAAGTATATAATCTTGCAAAAATACATACATAAGATTGCCCCTCGGGCCAAAATACTAACAAGGTTCAACCTAGACGCAACTGGTCATGCCTAGCCATCACTAAGGCTACAAAATATATGTACACCAAAAAAATTCCCAAAGACTCCTAAAGATCCGACGTCTAGTCAAGCATGCGGTACACGGGGCCGGTGAACTCTCCCTAGACTAGGTGCCACTCCCCCTCATACCAGGTAATGTGGTCCAAAAATCGAGAGGTGGTCATCACCATCGACCACTCGTCCCAGCAATCCCCAGGGCTAGGGTCCTAGGGGTAAGGGTAGTGCACGATGAACTCCAGGGGATCGCTACCATCTAACGACTCTATGGGGTAAAAGCCGTACGCAGCCTGGACCTCGTCCATGACTGGGCAAGAGACAAAAGGTACCGACGGAGCCATAGGAGTATCTGGGTTCGTGGGAGCCTCGGGAGCATAACCAGGTGCATACGGGTCTTCTCCCTCCATCATCTGTATGTAGTCATCATAATCCATACCCTGACAAACGTACTCCGGTGAACTTTCGGAGTTCACCGGGCTGCAGGAGCTAACGCTAGACTGCATCTGATAGGAACACAGTGAAGTGTAGTTAGCACGACGGCTAAGTAAGGATATCCATGAGTTATTCAAAACTAAATAAAGGTTTAGTAAAAAAATTGTTACATAGAAAACCCTATACCTTACTCATCTGCGAGATTCTACCTGCAACAGTTATAAATAGCAATTTGCATACATTATGAGCAAAGTTCAACAACGTCTCATAACATTTTCCCTCTTGGCAAGGTCATTTGATATTCATTTACACATTCAACAATATATTGCTAAACAATTAAGCATACTAGTAATTAGTGTAACACATAAATCACATATCTTGCTTGTGATCACTTAGTAGAAGTCGTTCCCTCATAATGAGATTCTGATCACTTTTCACTTCTCAAGAAGAGAGATCACCCACAACCTTTGGGTACTTAAAACTCGTTACATCCCTCTTCCCCGTAGTACGGAGTAACTACATTCACATTTCAAAATTCCTCTTAGTCCTAGATAGAAAGTGTGAGGCCTTTGGAGTCCTTTCTCCACTTTTGACCACTTGGATCGTTGAACTCGGTTTCAGTGGTCATCGCCCGGTCTAACACTGATCCCCTGGACTTATAGGAGCGTTGGAATGATTCCTAGCTAGCCTCACTAGGTTCATAAGAACGACACCTACCCGAACATAGAGTGACTATACTTAAGTGTGTACACCCCAGTAGGAGTACCTTTTCCTTCCGGGTGATATAGTACTCGGCGAATAGACTTCGCCCACAGTATGATTGATCATACACATAATTACCATGCGGAATAGGCACTTTAACCTCATCTTTATTCCGTGGTTAACAAGATCCTTCACCACTTTACTAGAACTAAGGTTTGAAAACATTTCTCTATTCCTTTCCCTTTCTTACTTTGAAAATAGTTTGAACATACTTGGGTCAATCCCAATACTCGGAAATTAATTCTCCTTTAGCCCA
>CM008345.1:26853095-26863662 GCA_002525835.2 Ipomoea batatas
TTATAACTACTCCACTCTTAGTTGACTAGTCCAAGCTTATGTGATAAGATCTAACTTAAATTGGAATAAAATAATTTAAAATATCTTAACTTAGACTGCTTGGGATTAAATCAGATGAATCCTCGGTAGAAACTAATTCAATTCAAATAATTCTCGAGCCCAAAAATTTATTCCAGTCTAGAACTCAAAATTGGGCCAGGTTCGGTACACCGTGAAATTTCGCGATGTACGATCACAAATAATTTTTAGCTGCTATGGGCTAATCTAATTAAATAGGAAATTCCAGAATAATAGTATGCTGTCTAAAAATCCATTTCCTAGGACAATCGGGTCCGAACAAAATTCCTAAAATTTTTACGGTTCGTGACCGGGACGTACGATCGCAGCTTATTACTAACTGTCCTTACTTATAATAATTCTTTTGAGACATCGGGAGGTCATCTCATGAATGTTATAGCCTAAAGAAATATTTTTAGAACCTTAATTTTACCGAAATAGGTGAGGGGTTACACTTTCACTCAGGAGGACTTGCTCCACCAGCCGAGGAACCCTACTGGCCAGATCAGGACTTGGTGCCGAGGCAAACACCTCCTCCCTCTCTTGACAACACAGGAGATGATGCCTGGAACGACATACAAGGATGGTATCAGTAGAATTTCACTCCAAACCAGCCGGCAAATGAGGACTTTGACGAAGACTATCTCCAATATCTTGAGAAGATGCTCGTGCCAGACGCCATCTCTGATCAGTCCTCGGTGCTTGAATATCAGCCTGGCTATAGACTAATCGCCCCATCTTGGAAACCCAATGTTGCCCCTAGCGCTCCACCTGCTCCGAGCCCTCCTACAACGGAGAGTAGTCAAGGCCAGAGCCTTATGTCTACTGCTAATAGTAGACAAGCAAGGAACAAGGGCAAGGGCAAAGCAAGGAAGTAGTTGTAATTCCTTGTAAATGAAAAAGGGTTGGGTTGGTTGTTCTAGCATGTTATCTTGGCTGTCTTTTGTTATCCCTGAATGAATCTATCTTTCTTTTAAGTGGTTTGTCTCGTTTTTCCGAATCCTTCCATCTTACCGAAGTGTGACATACTCTAAAAGGTCTGAAATACTGCCGAGGAATACTTACATGTGTCATAATACCGAATACTATTATAGCACAAAGCATTTGGTACTAACCGAACTCATAGTGACCGAAGGTTTAAGCTACCGAGTTCTTAACTCTTAAGTCCCTATGCACCACACTGTTACTAAATCTCAAGGGAATCGGAGGATTAAGAGTAAATCTTGTTGAACAAGTTTCTCGGAGATACCCACTTATGACCGTTTAAAACTGAGAACGTGGGATCGTGACAGTACACGTGTCAACGCTCAATTTGCTGATGGTGTTGAAGCATGCGCTCCACCTTCTCTGAACCGTCAGACATGAAAGGACGGTCTATCAAGATGTGATGGTAATAAGTAACTTTCTCTCTCCTCATTAATTGTCTATTATCATCTTATGGGCAAAACACCCCTTTTCAGCACAAACCTCGACCATGGTCTCATACCATTTATGCCCTCTCATCAAATGGCATTTAAGGTTTTTTTTTGTCTTATGCCCATAAATTCACCCCTTTTTCACCTGGTGACCCGACTCACCCGATCCACCAATACCTTTTATATATAACCGTTTCTATCTTTCACCCTTTAACCTTTTACCCTCTAAAAATTCTTCTACCCCACTAAAACCCTAACTCTCTCCCAAAAACATCAACTCTCAGTTACCATGTCATCATCAAGTTCAAGTTCGTCGTCCGGGAGTTTAAGCTCCTCCTCCGATGAGGTTTCTGGAACTCATGCCCCACCTCCAAAACCTTCATCCTCGCCAGAAAAGACCCAGTCTGCCCAAGATAAACCCTTTGTGCCTCCAAGGATTATCACTCGTCCGTGTGAGGATGTTGAGGTTTTCAGATTCTTCTTCGCCACTGCTAAAGGCCAAAAGACGAAAACATGTATGGTCAAGGCCGGATCGATGCTAGATGTCAAGGGTTTCCTTGAAAAGGTGCTTGACAAGAAGTTTGGAGATCACGTAGTTCAATGTCTAAAGGACGGTAATCTCTACAAGTTCGTTACTTTTAAACACAATGCATGGGATCGTATTGATGTTACCCAGTTTTACATTAATGCTGAGGTGCATACTGTAAATGGCATACATGAAATTCACTCAGTAGTTCATGGTACTGAGGTTGTTGTTACTCATGAAGATATACAGAAAGTTTTTGATTTTCCCATTTGTGGAGACGGTTTCCACCCAGATTGTTCTGGAAAGGAATATAGTAAGAAAAGAATGTGGAAAAAGATGAAAGGCTATTCACAACCAAAATCTGTCCCATCCATTTTAAAGAAGAAAATGTTGAAATTGGATTATGAATTTACAGTGGATATTCTGAATAAGGTTGTTGAAAGCAAGCAATCCGGCACCGACGAGATTTCTGATAAGAAGATGCGGATGCTTTGTGCACTTTTGGAGAACTACTCTGTTGATTGGTGGAAGGTCATATTTGCTCTCTTAGTTGAAAATGTTCAAACGGGTGTTGATCCTACATCCAGATGGATAGTCAAAGTTCTTGGATATGGGTTCATGATCACTGCCATTCTGAAGGATAAGAAGGTGAAGTTCCGCACTGGGACTACCTCTCATCGAACTCATTATCACATGACCTCAAATCCTCCAAATTATCTCAAAAGGAAGGCAGGAGAATTGGAAGCTGCCTTAAAGAAGGAACAGAAGAAACAAAAGTCTAAGTCGTCAAAAAGCTCAGTTGGACAGGGGGAAACTGAAGTAGCCAAAGGGCGTGGCTCGGAAGGCTCCACACACCAGCCAAAGCCACAACCCGAGCCATCAAAACCAAAAGTCTCCAAACATACTGAATCCTCAAAACACACCGAGTCAGTATTTGAGGAAAAGACAGATAAACCTTCCAAAAAGCGCAAGGCAGGAGATTTGGAAGCTGCCCAGAGAAAGAAGTCAAAGAAACACAAATCCAAACTATCTAAGGGCTCGACTGAGAAGGAATGTACCGAAATCTCTTAAAGTCACAAGTCTGATAGATCAAAAGGGGAGAAAGCCGAATCCTCACATGAGGAAGAGGCTAAGGCATCAAAGGAAGTGACGAAGAAGCGGAAGGCGAAACAACTTAAACGTCCGAAAAAGAAGCAGAGGAAAGATCGGACTGAAGAAGTTGAAGCGGCACATGAGCCACAGTCAGCTGCTGTCTTACCAGCAGAAGAGGAACCGAGGGATGCTCAAATTGAAGATTGTCACCGAGTTCTTCCCACACCTCTTGATCTCTCCAAAGAAGACAGTGATGAGGAAGATCAAATGCCTCTCACTAGGCTAATAAAACCAAAACCTCATCAATCCGAATTGATCTCTGCACAACCTGCTTCTGAGTTGGTTCCACCTCACGAACCTTTAATTGCTGAAATGGAAAGTCCCATTGCTCCCATGTCCAGCGCACAACATCTGGCAATCACTTTGCCATGTAGTACAAATGAGTCAGATTCCGAATTCACAATGATAGAGGATGACTCTGAGGGGGAAGATGTTGATGTCTCTTATCAATCCTATCGACCGATGTTAGAGACAGTTCGAAGACAAATAACAGAACACTTGTCCCCTCTCATAGCTCATATCATGCTCAATCTTGATTATGTTCACAGACACATCTACCTGCAATGGCCACAAGTATCTACTGTTCGGATTGAGGAGATCACATCTGCAACAACTGAATCTGAAATACCCGAATCATTTCAGCAGCTCACTCTCCATCCCGATCATATTTCTCAACAAATCAATGCCGATGAAGCCTTGGCTCAACAGTTGGCATATGAGGAATCTGATGATGACATGCCTCCTGCCGAAGCATTCACTGCCTTACCATCTCATGAAGAGATATTGAGACAAGAACTCGCTCGCATTTATAACTGGCAGAGATGGCGAATGTCAAGTCTTCGAGTTATTGCAAGTACAATCAGTAAAATGGCCGAAGAAGAAGAATGGGCACTAGATTGGATCGGCACACGATCTGTTTTTGACGCCACAAGGCTTGATGAAATTGAAAGAGTTTTTGCTGAAAAACTACAAGGAAGAACAACTCAGTTTGGCAAATCTGTCGATTTAAACGTTGGCTACCGAACACCTCGGGAACGCCTAATGATCGAAGACATGCAGATTGCTAGGATTCACAATATCTCTCGTGCACAAACGGAGATACGGGAGCTCAGACCCAATATTGGACCAAGTCATCTTCCTGATGAAGAAGTAAATGATGATGAGGATTCGGATACTAAACCAAGTGAAGGATGTCGTGATCAAGACGATAGGAAAAATGATGATGATGACAATGACGATCCATCTGGGAACATATTTCCTCCTTCTCGTGCATCCCGAACCGTTATGAATCCAAATACAGGTGAACAGACTACTCACAATCATAATCAGTCTCAAACAGATGAGCCAAAGTCTGCACCCACCGAATCCTTAGAACCACAGATTATGCTAAATCCTAGTTCAGCCCGAGATGAAAACATGGAAGCATCTCGAGGTGCGAATCATGATGGGCTGCAAATCGTTGATGAAGAAATGATCCTGTCAGATCTTAATTTGGTTGATGTTGAGGTGGAAGTCTTTCCTGACTACACTTCGGATGGAAACCTGGAAGCATCCAAAAGTGCAAATCCCGAAAACTTACCCTCTCCAATCGACGAATCAAATGGATTGAAACTTGCTGAAGGACATGAACTTGTTTTAACTCAAGGTGAAAACATGGAAGCACCTTCCAAGGACAGTCATGGTCCATCTGCTGACGCATCCAAGAGCTCGGACTCTTCTGAGGTAATTGTTAATACCTCTTCTGCTTTCACTTCTCTGTTGAATGCCATATAGGGTTTAGCAAGGACTCAGGATGCTTAATTCAAGTCTCTTGATGAGTTCATCAATAAAATCAAGAAGGATATTCGAAGGCAGAAAAAGAAGTCCTCAAAATTCAACATCGATTAAAGGCTTACTGCTCTTGAGAAAAAGATTAACAATGCATTTTCTGAGAATCTCATTTCCCTTGGATCATTGAAGGACTCGGTAACAGAAATCACGACCATACAGCGTGATCTAGTTACGAAGCATGCCTTCATCAAGGAGCGTCTTGATCTATCTTGCTCCAAACTTGAATCTGTCAGTGGAAATCAGCACGCAACATCATCTCTTGTTTGTGAGTTCGAGTGGACTCTTAAAGAATTGCAAGTCTGCATCAATCGTCTGAGTAACAAGGTGGATATTCTCATCGAAGTTAATGATGCCAACAAGGGGGAAGAAATGAAAGGAACGCCTCACGGCACTTGTAAAGGAAAAGAAATTGTCCGAAGAAATGATGATCAGGACAATGATGATGTTTCACGAGAAATGAAGGCCATCCTGAATCTTAGGAAAACTCCATATCCTTCACCATCTCCGAAGAGAACGCAAAATAAACCTTCAGGTGGTGAACCGAGTTCTAAAAGACAGAAGAAACAAGGCAAAGAAATGAAGCAAATGACTCGAAGAGTAAATGGAGAGCCTATTGAGTATGTTCCATACAAAGAGGGATCTGGAAAGCAATGGCAAGAATGCAACGCTCCACCCTTTTGGAACAAAAAGCAACCCATGGACAAGATGGATTTCTTGAGAGATCACAATGAACAAGTTTATGAGCAAAAAAAGAAAGATGAAAAGATCTTCAGAATTCAGCAAGAAGAGCATAAAAGGTTTGAGAAAATTGCCAAAGAACTCGAGGACGCAAACAAGATAAACAAAATAGCTTATGGACGAGCCAAAATGAATGGCATTGCCCAAATCTTGATTGCCATGCAACAAAGTTTCTCCGATGGAATGAATGTTCCCGAACTGATAAATTGGTGGGACTAGGGAGTCATAAGAGGAGAAAATCTTGGTGAAGTCGTCCAAAACTATCTGATGCTGAAGCTGCACAGGAAATATGCTTTCAAGATTGAAGGACTTGACACTGTGAAAACAAGAAAAGAAATCAATGATATGATCCAACTCAGGGAGCATGAAATTTGGGAAAAAGAGAAGAAGAAGAAGACTGATGGAAGTTCCAAATAAGAGAAAATTCGTTACGTGTTTTTAATATTTCCTATGTTTTTCCTTTGTAATGTTTTTGAAAATATTCTTAATGAATGAAAGACATCCCTTTTGGGATTCAGCGTGTGTGCGTTATCTAGTTTATTTTACTCCTCGAGCTCTCATGTAAAACTTCAAACTATTCAGGCATACTTAGTGAAAATTCCTTTGTGAATAAAGAAAGCCGAATAGAATGAACTTAAAGTGTTGGCATCATCAAAAAGGGGGAAATTGTTAGGAACCCCGAACTGTTGATTTTTAAGATACCAACTATCCGAGGAGACCCCTAACTTTTATCTTACCTTTAGAATAGGTTTCTGCTTTGTATCTTAGTCTTATAGGAAAAACGAATCCTTAATAACTGGTGTTCATACCTAAGTCTTGAAGAATCCAACCGAGGAGTTGAAAGACCGAAGAATAGAAGATCTGAAGATATGAAGACTTGAAGAACCGAAGACTAAGATCGCAGGTCAAAAAATGGAAGGGCCAAGCTTTTATAACCGAGCAATCAAAAGTGTGATTGTCTCGAGGAGATTAAGAGAAATGATGAGGTCAATCATTCTCTCACACAACCAAGGAAAAGACATTCTCTGATAAGTTGTCTTATCTACTGCCTTGAGAATGGGTATAAACTGAATGTCAAATTGGGTCCTATGCAACGATCCCAATGAGCATTTAATGCTTGCCAACTTTTTGAGGAACAAAAGACAAACTGTCCTTACACAAAAGTGGACAAACGGCTAGAAAGTACTGACATTCTGAAAAAAATGAAAACATTACCCATTGGATATTACACATTGGACAATAGGTTTTGAATTTCATTTTCCCTCCAACGGATATGAAATTCCACCTATAAATACCCTTGTCCCATCTCACTTTGACAGGGTTGAAAAACGTGAAATACTGTCTAGCAAGAGAAAAACTTTCTGTGTGATAAGCTTACAAGTGATATTCAGATTTCATTGGAAATTCTTGTGTGATTAAGAAGATCATCAAGGCAACTAACGTTGTAACGGAGTTTGTACTATTACGGGAAATATAGTGCAAACCTTCACGAGTTGTGAAGAAGAGTGGAGTAGGCTTCGTTAACAGCCGAACCACTATAAAAATCTCTCTCTCTCTCTTTTATTTATTCTTACGTATTGCATTGCATATATCACTCAAACTAATATCTTTTACAAGAAAATCCTAAGTGCAAAGTGAAGTTAAAACTTGATATAATCTTTCCGCTGCATTAACTCTTCTAAAGAAAAAGTTTTCAAAATCTCCTGTGAGTCTATTCAACCCCCCCTTCTAGACTCACATTGTTACCACCGGGACCAACAGGTTCAACACAAGACCATCAGGTCTTTTAATGATCTTAATACCAAGGATTAAATCGGACAAACCCATATCCTTCATGTCAAATCTTGCATTTAACATGTTTTTGGTAGACTTGATCATTCGATCATTACTACCAACGATGAGTATATCATCCACATATAAACAAAGAATGACGTAGCCATCTACCGTTTCCTTAACGTAGATACATTTGTCACTTTTGTTTATTTTAAACCCATTAGTTAACATCGAGTGGTCAAACTTCTCGTGCCATTGCTTAGGCGGTTGTTTCAAACCATAGAGCGATTTAACTAATTTACACACTTTCTTTTCTTGGCCTGGAACCACAAACCCTTCGGGTTGGTCCATATAGATTTCCTCATCTAACTCGCCATTTAAGAAAGCTGTTTTCATGTCCATTTGATGAACTTCCAAGTTCCGCAACGCGGCTATGGCAAGTATCATCCTAATGGAATTTCTTCTCATCACAAGAGAATACGTATCGAAGTAATCAAGGCCTTCTCGCTGCCTGTAACCCTTGATTACAAGTCAAGCCTTATACTTCTCGATGGAACCATTCGGTTTCATTTTCCTTTTAAAGATCCACTTGGATCCTAAAGGTTTACAACCTGGAGGAAGATCAACAAGTTCCCAAGTGTGATTCTGTAGGATAGAATCCACTTCACTTTTGATAGCTTCCTTCCACATAGGACCTTCCGTAGAAGTCACAGCTTCTCGATACGTCCTAGGTTTGTTCTCTATCAAACAAGATAGAAAATCTGGTTCGTTTTCTGTCAAACGAGTTATAGTATTCGAATCATACTCTAACAAGTAAGTTAGAAAATCTGGACCATATGATTTTTCAACTCTCGCCCGTTTACTACGTCTCGGCTCGAGCTCGGGGTATTTCCTCAGAATGCTCGCCATCATTGTCCATAGTAACATCCACCTCTCGAAGTGATGTACTCAGTCCGTCGACTTCTCGAAGTGTATCGATCTCTCGAAGAGTATCAATCTCTCGAAGTGTATTGACCTCTCGAAGTGACGTACTTGGTCTCTCACTAGACTTACAAGGAAATACATTTTCAAAGAAACATGCATTCCTTGATTCAATTATAGTGTTCTTATGTACGTCCGGATTATGGGACTCGAGTACTAAGAACCGATAAGCACTACTATTGTGTGCATATCCAATAAAGATACAATCCACCGTCTTTGGACCTATCTTTATTCTCTTTGGTGTTGGAACCAACACTTTGGCAAGACACCCCCCACTTTGAGGTACTGGTAAGAAGGTTTCCTACCTTTCCATAGCTCATAAGGGGTCTTATCGAGCTTCTTGTGAGGTACCTTATTCAAAAGGTAATTACTTGTCAAAATCACCTCACCCCACATGCCTTGAGGTAGGCCCGAACTTATAAGCATCGCATTCATCATCTCTTTCAATGTGCGATTCTTACGTTCGGCAACACCATTCGATTGAGGTGCATAAGGTACAGTACGCTCGTGTACTATTCCAACACTCGCACAGAAGTCACCGATTGGTACTTTGTACTCACCACCTCTATCGCTTCTAACCTTTTTAATCTTTCGATTAAGTTGGTTTTCCATTTCATTCTTATAAAGAACGAATTTTTCCTTGGCTTCGTCTTTGCTCTTTAGCAAATACACATAGCAAAACCGTGTGCAGTCATCGATAAACGTGATAAAATATTTATTACCACCTCTTGTTTAAATCGATCTAAAATCGCACAAATCGCTATGTACCAATTCTAGTGGCTCAGTCTCCCTTTCAAAATCACCTTGCCCACGCCCTCCACAGCGGACTGAGCAAAATTTCCCATGCAGACCTTCTCGCCCTCAACGGCCTCAAAGGTGCTGAACATCTCCCGGTTGCAGCATAAGTGCTTCGTTGCACCGGTGTCAATGAACCACTTGCGTGGGTTGGAGCCCACCAGGTTCACTTTCGTGACCATAGCCGAAAGGCTAATCTCGCCCACCTTTTGGCTCATGTCACCAACCACGTTGGCTTCAGAACCCTTGTTCTTCTTCTTTGGAGCCTTGCACTCCGTAGCCTTGTGGCCAATCTTGCCATAGTTGTAGCATTTCCCTTGGAACTTGCCTTTGGAAACGCCACCTTTCGGACCCAGCTTCTGCTTGCCCTTCTTGGCCTTCATGGAGCTCTGACCGTGCTCCACCACATTGGCCTTGGCACGTCCCCCGAGAGGTCTGTGACACCCCAACTTTTCACAAGCTGAGATAGCTAAAACTTAACACAAAAGCTGCCCATCTCAACCATAAAACATAACATAGCGGAAGCGAATTAAAACCTAAGGGGTATCATGCCACATCTAGATAAGAAACACGGCCTAGATGCACAGGCTAACCAAAAGAACTGAACGGTATAGACAATAAATCCTCAAACACTGTCAAAACATCCCAAGCTAAACAAGAATATATAAAGTCTCATAGCGGCACACAGGCCCAAAGCATAAGTCTAAAACATCAACTACTAGTCTAAGCTATCTCATGTAGGTAAGCTCTAGCGCGCTCTCGCTTAGACTTTATTGCATACCTGTAAAACATACAAAGAACCATTAGCAAAAGACTGCTAAGCAACCACCAGTCACACCCGCAATGAAGTATAGATATATATAAGTTTGTAAAAAGGTTTACACACCCATATAGAATATACACACCAACGAATTGTTCACGCTTAAAACCAGATACTCAACAACAACACACTGAAAAAATATATAAACCAAGACTTCTCATCAATTCCAACGTCCAACCGAATCACAAACTCAACCGAATACTAATAAGAAACAACCAAACTAGAATATATCCAAGAATAACCAATAATCAATAAGATACAATACAACTCAAGAGTCAACAAAGAACCAAACAGACCTCAACCCAAGGATAAGCACCAAAACCTCGACTTCCAATCCAAGTACCAATTCTCCACACCAAACACCAAGCCCGAAAGTTAGAAGTTAGGTACACAGGGGTAAAAACCCAATCACAGGGACCGAAGTCCAATCACAGGGACCAAAGTCCAATCACAGGGGCAAGAGCCCAATCACAGGGACCG
>CM008345.1:26868577-26886067 GCA_002525835.2 Ipomoea batatas
CTAATCACCATGCCCTCGTCACGGATCTCATCGAAGAGTAGCTGCAACTCTTCGGCCTGACTGAGCACAGTCTTTGAATCCACCATTTTAAAGTCGAAAAACTGGCCAACCACAAATTTCTTTTGTCCGGCATCCTCACTTTGATACTTGTGATTCAAAGCTTCCCACAGCGCCTTGGCTGTGTCAATTTTACGATAAACATCGTAAAGGGAATCAACTAACCCGTTCAGAATGTAGTTGCGGCAAAGGAAGTCAGAATCCTTCCAAAGCCCAACAGCCATTACTGAATGGGGATCTTGTTCCTTCGCCACTGGAACCGTCTCGGTCAAGAACCTTGACAAGCTGAGAGTCGCGAGGTAGAACAGCATCTTTTGCTGCCACCTCTTAAAGTATGATCCCGAAAACTTGTCCGGCTTTTCAGCCGAATCACTTGGTACCGTAGGTACCCTCATCATGGGGATATACCCCTCCGAACTGACACCCCCTTGTGAACCTACGTTCACTGGTGCCTGGGAATGTGCAACAGTGTTGCCGTTCCCACCATTGTTGTCACCAACAACATTCGGATTAACACCCTCAGTGTTTTCCATTTCTTTCCAGAATTTTGAGAATCAGAAAGGGGAAGAAGCAGATAAGGTTTTAAGACTGTTACAAGGGTGATCTCGAAAATACAAGGAAAAATGGAAATTACAACAGAAATTATCCGCTAAGGATAATAACAATACAGGAGAAAACAACCTACAAAAGGTTGAAAATGGTTGAGGATGAAATCCGGACGAACTCGGGTGGTTGGAAGCACTAGTTGTGTTGCCACTCTCCTTAAAACCTTATTTACCGCCTCCTGGGGTGCTGGAGCGTTGCGGTCTAGGTTTCCCAGGATAAATCGTACTACGATCCAATCGTTCGAGCACACGAACTTAGATCCGGCGAACTAGGAATGTGGGTTCAATGCAGGTGGCTTAGAAGGAAAGTGAGCAGAGTTTTGAGGAGAAAACAGTGTATTGTTGTGTGTTCTTCGTGTCTTTTTCAAACCTGCTGCTCACAACAAATATATAGTGGAGGAAATGGATCATAGCATTAATCATGGCATTAATAATCCATTTGTAACCTCTTCCCACTAGCAGAAATTTAATTCTGCCATTAACCAACATTTACACCCACTACCAAGTCCATTGTTCACAAAATAACTCTGAAAATAATGATTGGAATTAATCAAATTAACTCCGTAATATCAAGAGTCATTTTTGAACGGACACAGTAGGTTAAACGTCGCGTTCGAGAGGTTACCGGAGTCGCCGTGCGAGACATGGTCCAGACTGTGAACCATCGAGACATGCCCATGCCGCGAGACGTCGAGAAGTGCATGCTTCGAGACATCGGATAGGTCAGTTCATCTTGATGTCTCGAACTAGTGTGGACTGAGATGGAAAACTTGTTCGGAATTTTCGCATAACTTAGCCCGCAAGGCCAGCCAATTTCCCGAACAACATTAGTGCCCGCAGGTGCCGGCGCACACGAGTTCAAGCCTTTTCAAACTCATTTTGGGATTTGATTTGCATCCCCCCCTACGCGCGAGAAAGAGCCTCTATGCTATACAAGTCAATTAGCCTTAAAAAGGCTCTTGTATTTATAGTGGGTGAAACCCCTTCCCAAACCAATGTGGGACAAGGCTTTCCTTAAGCTTTTCCCACACAAATTCCATCTCAATGGGTCTACTTTGAGAACCAATTTCTCATTCACCCATTATCCATTTTGAGCGTATAATATATCAATCTCTTCGTCTCATTACGGAGAATCCGAATCCACTTTGACCCGACCCAAATCGGATGTGGACCCTACATATATTTATACCACAAAATGGCCACTTAAAATGTCATTTTATTGCTATTTTTCCAACACAATATTTGTCAAACTGTTTATCTGGATTTATTAGCCTTTTTGTGTGCATGCTGGCCAACTTCATCCTATACCATATTTGAATCATTATAAGCATTCGTACTGCATTGCATGTATTGAACTACTAACAAACACTTCAATTTTGCAAAACCCATTTACTATTCATCATCTCTATAAAATTTATTATCTGGGTTTACTATATTTCGCATGTGTATGCAAGCCAAAATTATTCTACAACATATTTAAGTTATTTCAAGCAATTCTATCATTTTGCATGTTAGATATTTCGTACTTATCATATTGCTTTTAATACTTCAACTTAGGCAGTTTATTTTCGCAGCGCATTTTTGGCTAGTTATTCTTATTGTTTTAAGTATCTCATATTTGTTATTTTTTTTATACTAGCTAACCCATGTAAGTTGTGAAAAAGTTTAAGAAGTCTATTCACCCCTCATCTAGACTTCTTACCACCCAATCGGGACCAACAGTGTGAATTTGGATTGCTTTGTGATATGGGTCCCCTAAAACATAGTTAATATTACTTTAGAGTTTGGCACTAGTCTTTTTTAACTTATTGTGGTCCCCCATTCATATTAGAAAAGCAAAAATGTATAGTGGTTTTTGTATATTTGAAGGCATATTGGTAAACTTGTTGAAATATGAGTTTTGTATATTTGCAGGCATAGATGTGGGTAATTGTACATTAAATAGTTTAGCAGTGGATTTTTTTTTTAACTTGTGTGAATTTAGATTGCTTTGTGATATGGGTCCTCTAAAATTTAGTTAATAATTGAGACAAATTTGGATTTAATGTAGTCCTGCATTTTACTTTAGTGTTTAGCAATGGTCTTTTTTGACTTGTTGTGGTCCCCCTTCATATTGGCAGTGGTCTTTTTTGGGTGTAGATACTTAGGATTATTGGTTATAAATTGAAATGTTTTTCTTAAGGATGCATTCCAATATACGCATAAGAATTCATCATGGTTGCAGTTTTGTCTAACACCCTACTATGAACTATGTAAATGATGAGGTTGAAGAGGTTACAATGGACCCAGATTATTTATCGTATCTTCATTTGCTGAAATATATTAAAAAGAATAGGTATTGTAAAATTCATTCTATATCGTATAAATTACCTCATGAGCGTATGGAGAACCTACAACTGCTCAATAACGACAAAAGTACACTTGATCTTATGCATTTTGTGTGTGCGGGGTCAAGTTGATATATTTGTTGAGCATGGTATAGACGATGCAGAGGTAGTTCTAGAGTTAGCATTACCAGCACTTGTAAATGAGGTAGTTCTAGATGATGTTGTATCAAAAGCTGAATATGATCCCAGGGTTGTTACACAACTAGAGAGTGAGCAGGTTGCAACTAAAAATCAGGGTGATGAAGAGCAGTTATTGGGTGATGATTTAGAAGGGAAAGAAGGTGATGATTTAGAAGGGGAAGAAGGTGATGAAAAGCGGTTCTTGGGTGATGAATTAGAAGGGGAAGAAGCTCGCAGAAAATAGTGATGAAGATGATGACCTTGTGGATGTTAAATGTCATACGACTTCATCTAATGATGATGATGGAAATAGAAAGGCAAGAAGGTTAGAGGTTGAAGCTGAAAATGTAGGTGAAAATGTGAATGAAGAAGTGGAGAGTCAATATTATGACTCTGAAGACCCCCAAGTTATCAATCTAAACACGAGGAGGAAGGATCATCATTTCAACAATTGAAGAAGGCAACAAGTAGATTTAAAAACCCTTCATATAATCTCAATGTTGAATTAATTGAGCTTGAATTATGAACTCTATATGATTATGGGAAACAATTCAAGAATGTAATAATAAACTATGCGGTCTACTCAAAGAAAAACATTCACTTTGTGAAAAATGAACCAAAGCGAGTTTCAGTTGCATGTATAAAGCCATGCCCATTTCAAGCTACTGGATCATGGGATGAAACTCTAAAGTGCTTTCAGCTTAAAACACTAACAGCACACAAATGTAATCCAAAATACAACTTAGGAATTGTGAGCCAAAAGTGTATTGAAGATAGGTATGATGATAAGGTAAGAGATAACCTTACTATTGGACTAGTACAATTGAAAAAGCACATCAAATCATAATTGAAACTGAATTTGGGCATCTGAATGGTGAGAAGAGCAGTGAGGGCCACATTAAAGAAAATAAATGCTGTCAGGATCAATTCCGCAGAATCCGAGATTATGTTGTTGAATGTATCAACTCAAATCCTGGAACAACTACAGTTGTAAAACTAATTGAACTACACCTAATAGTCCTTGTGTGTTTCAACGATTTTATGTTTTATTTGGGGCTGAAAAGTCAGGGTTTTTTTAGAGAGGTGTACGAAAGTTATTGGACTAGATGGATGCTTTCTAAAAGGACCTTTGAAAGGTGAAATCTTAAGTGCAGTTGGTAGAGACTCTAACAACCAAATATACCCAATAGTGTGGGCAGTTGTAGAGATAGAGAACACTGATTCTTGGCGATGGCTTCTATGGTTATTGAAAGCAGATTTGAGTATCACCAATACGTATCAATGGACAACAATCAGTGATCAACTGAAGGTAAAACAAAAAATAATATAATACCATTTATCTTGAAAGCAGATTTGGGCATCTCCAATTCTTATGCATTTTATTTGAATAATTAACTAATATATTCTATTCCAAATCTTTTGTAGGGTTTAACACATGTGATTCAAGAGTTGTTTCTTGAATCCAAGCACCGTAATTGTGCTAGACATGTGAATGCTAATTGGAGTAAGATTCATAGAGGGAAAGTCTTGAAGAAACACTTTTGGATGTGTGCCAAGGCTACAATCGAAGCTCAATTTCAAGAACAACTTAAGTGTTTAGAAAAGCTAGACCGTACTACAAAAGCTGACTTAGAATGGTAACTTGTTTCTTATTTGTAATGCATATATACATATATTATTTTAGGACATCTGTGTGTTAAGGTACCCTCCATGGTTGTGGTGCAAGGCTTTCTTTAGGACATTTGTTAAGTGCAACGTTGTAGATAACAATTTTGTGAGGCTTTTAATGGCAATTTGGTAAAAGCAAGAGTGAAACCCATTATCTCTATGTTTGAAGACATAAGAACAGGGGTGATGAAGAGGATTGCAAAAAAATAAAAATAAAAGGAAAGATGTTGAAAGGTGGATAGGAAATTATGGACCCTTGGTAATGAAGAAACTAACTGCGAACATAGGTGAAAGTATGTGATAGAAGGTAATTATATTTCTGCCATTACTGTAATTATTGCCACCTTATTGTTGATATATTTGTGTAATTACTGCCAGTTGATTGTGCAATTATTACCATTGAACCATACTGCCACCTTATTGTACTTACTGCTAGCTATTTAACTATTACAAGATAAACTAAGGAATCAGTATACTATGTAGATCATATTCTAAATTGCAAGGTAAACTAAGGAATGCAATAAACTATTAGTTTCCTACATTGAAACAAATAGTAGTTGAATGCAATAATAAGACAGAGATACAAGAGTCAAGAGGTGGAGTGATATATTTATGTTATTATATTATAATCAGTTGATTTCAATGGTGATTATGGTTATGAAATTAATAAAGAGAGACAAAATTCAAAGTGAAACTTAGAGGTAGAAGCTGCTCATGCAACTCATGGGATCTTTCTAGTGTACCATGTCCACATGCAATTTGTGTAATATTTGATACTGGAAGGGACCAAGAAGAATACATTGACTCTTGTTATTCAAAAGAGATTTACCTAAGGACATGCACATACACTTTAACCTATGAATGGAGAGTTATTCTAGCCAAAGACACAATCTGAGGAGATACTTGCTCCAATACCAAAAAAGATGGCAGGCAGACCAAAAAGAAAAAGAAATAGTGGGGCAATGAAATCCCAACTCGTCGTAAGCAAGTCACATTCACTACTACTACCATTAGCAGCGTGAAGACAAGGGTATCGAAAAAGGGAAACTAGATGCATTGTTCCCTTTGTAAGAACCCGAACCATTATAAAAGAACATGCCCTAATAGGAGTGGCCAACAAGATGTTGCACCAATGGACTAACAAGCAGACTGTTAGATACTTTTTTGTTATTTGCCAAACAAATTTTTTGGTATTATTTGCCATTAGAATCTTTTTTTTTTTTGTAATGGACTGATGTTTTACATTCATCCCATTCATTGCTAGTAAGCATTGCCCTTAATTCAACCTTCTTCTCAGCTAAACTTTGCAAAATAAAGAATGAAGAAGCAAATTAAATCTAGTCAAACTAGGCCTCACTATATCTCTCTTCTTTAGTTCATTGTGAAAGTTCTCATCAATGCTAAAGTCTAGCGATGAGCATAAATAAAGATCTTTAAAGACTTTGCTTGTTCAAGAACTTCTGTGTACCTTAGGAGACTTGCAATGCTTTAAAGCATTAGATTTATCGTGTGGGTGGCACAACAAGTCCAAAAGATGGTTGGCCTCTTCTCTTTCAACAACTTTGAAGCTCCCATGTTGTCTGAGGCATTATCCGTGACAACTTGAACAACATTTTCGGTTCCAACTTGTTGAATGCCATCCTCAACAAACTCATGAATACATTCACTTGTGTGTGAATCAAAGTGAGCATTCTTTAGAAGAAAGGAAAACGGTGCCCAAATTTGAATTCACACATAAATTCATTACATTTATTCTCTTTTTATCGGTCCAAGCATCCGTCATGATTGAGTACCCCTTTATCTTCCACTCCTCTTCATATATCTTCAAAGAGTCACGAACTTTGTCAACTTCTTTTTTCAAGAATGTTTCACTCATCTCATATTTACTTGGTGATTCAACTTCGAGACCAAACTGTCCAATTGCTTCTAGCATCATCTTTAAACTATCTCTTTCAAATGCATGAAAAGGAATAGCAACCTCATATGCCCATCTACATATATATTCTTTCACCCGATTTATCATTTCATGCCATAGTGCACCATCAATACGTTGTTGTTGCATTGTCTTTCCTAAATTCATGGAAGGTTTGAGATTAATCGTACTTGCAAACTTATCTATTAGGCCAAGTGAACGTGGTGGCTTCATAGATCCAAGAGAGTCTTGCAAGTCCTCAACATCAATTGACTCACTTCTACCATCAATATTCACCTCGGCTCTTAAATTATCATCATTAACTTTTTTTATTTTTCCTTCTCATCTTGGTTTCATTGATTGTGTTTCTACACTTAAGTTGATCATCCTTACTAGATTTGGAACATGGAGCAACATTTTCTTGTATATGAGTAATATCTATTTTATTCGATACACTCCACCGGATATAACTTTCCCGCAAAACAAGCATTTTACTTTATCTAATTTTTTTCATCAACTAAAATACATGTTAGGAATAAAATTGTAATAGTTTTGATGAGCCAATTTGTAATGTTAGAAATCCCCTATTTTATTTTTAGAGTATAGAGTTTAGACCCAGAAGACAAGTCATGACAATATTTTGGTTCGAATTATTGTATTATAGAGTTCACTTTGTCATGAGTCTTGTAAGTTATTTGCTTCCACTATACACATGAGTGTATATGATCCAATGGACAAGGTTGAATTATCATTGCTAGAAGACACAAGTTTGAATCCTATTCAAGACATTTTAAGGCTTGAAGAGCTAGGAGTATCGCTTGAAGAGCTAGGAGTATCACGATATAACTCCACGAAGGGAGTCAACTTTTGGGTCAATGGAGGAACTTGTGGAGCTAGTCAAGCTAGCTCCATAGACGTCAAAGTCAAGGGCGATCAAGATCCACTATCTCTACACCATGCGCTACACAATGCAAAGAAGGATCAAATATATTTATTTGATACATATAACTGAATAAGTTGAAACGGAGCAATTGCTAAAGGCTTGGAAACATGTCTACTGATCTAGTGTTCAAATCCTACTTGCTACATTTTGAAGCCTAATAGAGGAAGCTTGGAGCTAGTCAAGGTCTTATGGAGCAACTTTTGCGAGACTTTATGCGCGCGATTCATACTACATCCATATACGTGAAGAGCTTTTTGGAGCATCTTATGGAGCAACTTGAAGTGGAACTTATACTTAGCCAAATTTTTAAGGTTCATGTAACACCCCGTAAATTCGTTCAAGCCATAAGACCGATAATTAATTCTTTTGGGCAATTTATTTATTTATTTATTTTTAATTGGGCTAGTTCTTCCAATTTTATATATAGATATATATATATATATATATATATATATATATTTCTTGGAACCCAAATTTAATTATTTTAATCAAGAGCCCAATTCTTAAATTTATTCTTGTAAGGGATTTATTCTAATTTGGACCCTTACAATTCTTATAAGTTAGAGTATTCTTATAATGGCCCAAGTTCTATATATATATATATATATATATATATATATGTGTGTGTGTGTGTGTATTGTCTCTAAGACATTTAATTCCTAATACTATGGGCTTTCCCTTATTATATATATATTTATTTGTAAGAGATGAATTTCTTGGCCCAATCAATTAGTCTTGTATATAATATTGTTACATATATATATATATATATATCAAGAATGAAGCCCATTCCTTATTAAGTCTTCCACCCTAATATACACATATATGGATATATGTATTGTAGTATATATATTCAAGACTTAATTCTTCTAGAGGTTTTCACTCTCTCTCTTCCCTACCCCTTTGATACACACGCCATTTCCATCTCTCTTCCCTTCAAAAATTGATCTTCATTTCATCTTCAAGTATTCAAGTCAAGATTGCTCTTTTAGGGTTGTTGAAGCTTGGGTAAGCATCTATATCTAGGAATATTCATTGCATCATATAGTTTTCATAATCTTTATGCAAGTTCTTATGTTTTCTTTTGGGGTTCTTTGGGGAAAAAGATGATCAAGAAGGAGGTGGTGCTTTGTGAGGGGTATTGAGGATTTGCTTGGTTGAGAAGAGCTTCAAGAGGTAACCACTATGTCCACTAAAACCTATTTTACACTCTCAATCTATGATATTATTTTGGTGTGTTGGAATCCTGAAATTTCTTGGATATTAGCCTTGTTCTTGTCTATGAAATTGTGTTTGATGGATTTATGAACTTGTGTTCTTGATCCTTTGCATATTGATGTTTATGAGCAATTGTTGGTATGGATTCCATGTTTATTTGATCTCTTTTGGATGAAATCTGGGTGTTATAATCTGATTGTTGCATTCTGGAACATTTCATTCGTGTCTGAGCAAGGTCTGGGAGATGGGTGTGAGATTTGGCCTTGCGGAGGACCCTAACGGCATAATGTAATCCGCTAGGGACATCCGCAAGAACAAACCGGAGTAGGTTGGCGGAGGAAGGTGGTCCGCTGGGGGGAGCCGTGGCCTTCCTGCGGAGGTGTGCGACGGAGGACGGTGTTCCGCTGGGGAGTTCCGCTAGCTCTCTGGAAGTCTGATTCGAGAGAATATTCTGGGAGTTGTTTGTTTGGTTGTTTCCCTCTTTGTTCTGAATCTTGTTGGAGTATTTTGTTGGGTATCTTACCATATCTTTGGAGTATTTATTTACATCTTTTGGTCCATCCTTTGAATCTCTTGCTTTGTGAATCTTTGATTTATACTACCTGGGAGTTGGTTGTGTTCATATTTGAGATAAACACTCTAAGTGGTTGTTTTGGGGCTGAGTTTGAGGTTGGATATGGAGTGGTGGATCCTTGAGTATCTTTTGGGTGATTGGTGGGTGATCTAACTATGGTTGCTATCTAATTGTGGATCTAACTTTGGACTTCGGTCCCTGTGATTGGGTTTTTACCCCTGTGATTGGACTTTGGTCCCTGTGATTGGATTTCGGTCCCTGTGATTGGGCTCTTGCCCCTGTGATTGGACTTTGGTCCCTGTGATTGGACTTCGGTCCCTGTGATTGGGTTTTTACCCCTGTGTACCTAACTTCTAACTTTCGGGCTTGGGGTTTGATGTGGAGAATTGGTACTTGGATTGGAAGTTGAGGTTTTGGTGCTTATCCTTGGGTTGAGGCCTGTTTGGTTCTTTGTTGACTCTTGAGTTGTATGGTATCTTGTTGATTATTGGTTATTCTTTGATATATCGCCGTTTGGTTGTTTCTTATGAGTATTCGGTTGAGTTGTGATTTGGTTGGACGTTGGTATTGATGAGAAGTCTCGGTTTATACATTCATTCAGCGTGTTGTTGTTGAGTATTTGATTTAAACGTGAACAGTTCGTTGGTGTGTATATTCTATATGGGTGCGTAAACCTATTTACAAACTTACTCTATATCTATACTCCCTTGCGGGTGTGAATGGTGGTTGCTTAGCAGTCTTTTGCTAATGGTTCTATGTATGTTTTACAGGTATGCAATAAAGTCTAAGCGAGAGCGCGCTAGAGCTTACCTACATGAGATAGCTTAGACTAGTAGTTGATGTTTTAGACTTATGCTTTGGGCCTGTGTGCCGCTATGAGACTTTATATACTCTTGTTTAGCTTTGGATGTTTTGACAGTGTTTGAGGATTTATTGTCTATACAGTCCAGTTCTTTTGGTTAGCCTGTGCATCTAGGCCGTGTTTCTTACCTAGATGTGGCATGATACCCCTTAGGTTTTAATTCGCTTCCGCTATGTTATGTTTTATGGTTGAGATGGGCAGCTTTTGTGTTAAGTTTTAGCTATCTCAGCTTGTGAAAAGTTGGGGTGTCACAGTTCATATTTTACAAGGTTCAGTACGTGATGCCATGAACCAGAAGAAATTTGAAGGTGGTGATTTTCTGAAGATTATTGTTCATACTCAAGCAAGAGTCACCCTGAAAATATTTTATTAGATCAACTTGCCCAAGATCAAATCAAGAATGCAACAAAGTCAAAAATGTCAAGTTCTGAAGGATACAAAGTCCACAATATCAGGTTGTCAAGAAACAAGTCAAAAATTGGAGGCTACAAGTTTCAAAGATCAATCAAGCCGAATTAAAAGACTTTGGTGAGCAATTTGCAGAGGTAATTTTTCAAAATTTACCAGCGGCATTAAATGTGCAGATCAAAATTGAGATTTTATCATATCAAATTGGCAAGTTATCAGATCAACGGTATGATCATTAAATGAGGAGGTATGGCCATCGGTATGGTCAACGATGCAACTTTCCCAAAGGTCCGAAAATGCAAAACCGCGAAAGAAGTTTGGGTAGCACTAGTCAAAATGGGCGAAGAAGACGAGCAAGAAAAAGATAACAAACTCACAATAGCATTAAAGAAATTTGAGGATTTCAAAATGCTAAATGGTGAGAGTATAGCCGAAATGGGGGCAAGATTTGTCAAAATCTTGGGAGAAATTGCAGATCTTGGCAAAGAGATTGATCAGAAGGAAATATCACTCAAAATCCTACGCGGATTACCGTCCAGTTGGGACATGAAGGTCACAGCCATGCGATGTAACACCTCGGCTCGACTATACCGTACATCCGGAGTAGTTACCGCCACACCCAGACTAAACCCCAATCAAATCCAGATAGAGTTCACTCTAGGTGCACAGGCTAAAGACAAGGAACATGTTTCTTATCGTCAAAACCCTTCATATTTTCATATATATATAACAAAAGGTAGCTATACTAGCTACCAATATTTACAAGAGTTTACTTTCAGCGCAAAAGAACAAAAGTTTGGTCTACTTTCGACCTTACTAGCCAAGTTAGAACTATTATGGCTACAAAAGATATTTACACAAAAGGTCAGTTCGGAATTCTCCCCAGAGACCCGTTCTACCAGAGTGGACAATACACTGGGCCGGTATATGTACCCCAAACAAGGTGCCACTCACCCGCAAACCAGGTGATATGATCTAAGAAGTTACAGGGGGGTGTTTACCATCATCCACTCATCAAACTCTTCCGGGGGACTAGGGTCCCACGGATAAGGGTAGTGAACCACAAACTCAAGAGGGTTGCTCCCCTTTAAGACCTCTATGGGATAGAACCCATAGCTCGCCTAAATGGCATCAACCAAACTCAAGGGACTGTTGTGAGCAGGAGTACAGACAGGTAGAACCGGGGGAATAGGAGCAGGAAACGGATCAGGGACAAGATCAGGAGCAGGATCATAAGCATAAGCCGGAGCTGGAGGGTCAGGAGCAAATCCAGGAGCATACGTGTCATCACCAACTAGGTACTGTACATAGTCATCATAGTCAAGAATGGGGAAATGAACTCTGAAGAACCCTCAGAGTTCCCTGGGCTGCAAGAGCCCACGCTAGACTGCATCTGATAAGGGACACAATGAAGTGTAGTTAGCACGACGGCTAAGTAAGGAAATCCATTGTCACTCAAAAGTAAACAAAGGTTTCGAAAATGCAATAATTTGAAAGCTGTAAAGTTTACCCATGAGTTGAAACTCTACCTGCAACCAGGTTATCAATAGTAAACAGTATAGTAGAGTATATGAGTTGACTCAACATGTAAAACTTTTCTCAAATAAAGATAATGGCATAACTGCCGCTCAAAATCACCTTTCCGTCTTTCAGACAAGTTTGCCAAAACATTTCATTTCCAGGAGTTTTCATCATTTTATCTCAAAACAGAGTTCAGCAGCACACTTCAGTGCTCAAAATTCGTCACATTTTGCTCTTCAGCATAGTTACGGATTAACTAAATTTTCATAGTCAAAATTCACTTAGTTTCCCCCTGGATAAGTGTGAGGCCTTTTTTGAGTATTTTCTTAACTCCCTTCTAACAACCTCGGGCCACGGCATTCAAGCCTCCCGTAGGTTAATCATTTCAACAACCTCGGGCCACGGCATTCAAGCCCTCCCGTAGGTCGATCATGTAAACAACCGCTGGGCTATGGCAATTAAGCCCTCCCGTGCGTTAATCAAGTCCTCAACAACTTATCCAGAAACTAAGGTTTGCAAAACATTCTTTCTTTCCTGGAACCAAATACCATTTTCTCATAATGTTTCAAAACGACTATTTCCTTTAAAATATGTTTCCAAAATATTCACGTTTGCCAATAGCTTTTCAACACAAATTTCTCAAGTGACAAGGATTGTACTGGTTCTTTAAAAACAACATTTTTCTTCCAAAGTGATGTACATAACTCCCAAAATAGTAATTGTTCTTTCAAAAATTGAACTCATTTGCCCGTAGGCCTTTCAAACATCGTATCATATATACGTGAAATTTGGAAGAAAAACTCAGTTGAAAACAGATTGGACACAGTTTGATCTCTTGCCCGAACCTTCTGGACGCACGGTGGATGCACGCCCAGACTCCAAGTCCGTGTCACCGGACGCCTAGTGGACGCACGTTCGGAGCCGCGTCCACAGACTCTGCCCAGACTCCGCCCAGCCCGGACGCACGGTGGATGCGCAGTGGACGCGCGTCCGGCCTTGCACCCGTACCACCGGACGCACGATGGACGCGCATTCGGTGCTGCGTCCGACTGCTCTGCCTGATCCCGAACACAGTGGACGCGTCTGGACAATTTTGCCAGTTCTGGGCAGTAAAAACAGTGCAGAAACACCTTGATTTTTCAGTATTTTCTTCAACATAAGCCTATATGTGCATAAATATAATATATACATGCATGTACTAGCTATGAACATGCATACAAAAATCTCCAAAAATCTAAAGAGAAATCTCATGATCTATTAGCAATTGTCAATTCTCAAGTGACTAAACCGACTTAAGGGATTCCTTACCTCTCAAGTAGATCTTAATACTATAGAGTTCGTTGTGAACCTTTCCTTCAAACTTCCACCGAAGATCCTAATTAATTTCCACCATAATAACAATATTTTCAAGAATTCTTAGCTTAAAATTAAATTCTAGGAAAGAATTCTAGTCCTTTTAACCGAATAAAACCAAAGATTTACCTAGTATAGAAACACTTGTTGAAGAACTTGGCTATGGAACTTCTTGATCACAAAAATGGAGATGAAATTTATCTCTCCTTTGTCTCTCAATGTTTCGGCCAAGGGTAGGGGGAATGGGAAACTTGGAGATCAAACTTCTTGCAAGCTTATCCCATAATCCATTCTAATTAATTAATATATTTTTACCATATGGTAAATAAGTGTGACACTTGTCACAATCCCATGGTAATTCTTGAAGAGTAACTTTGGTCTTGCCAGTTATGGATTAAATCAGATAAAAGTTCGGTGGAAAATAATTTAGTTCGGGAAAATTTTAATACCAAAATTATTCTAAAAATAATGCCGTCATTAACCACCAAAATCGGACCATTTCCGGTATAATGCGAAATTCAGCAGTACGAAGGTTCGTAACAATTTTTTCACTCTTATGGCTCGTCTAATCTCAACTTAACTAAGCAGAAAATTCATGCTTAATCACATTATGCATAATAATCCACTTCCTAGGGAAATCCGAACCGAATATTCGTCCTTAAAAATTTTTACGGTTCGTGACCGGCACGTATGATCACAGCTTATTAATAACTATTCTCACTTATAAAAATCTTTTTGAAGTACCAGGAGATCATCTCATGAATGTCATAGCCTAGAGAAATATTTTTCGAACCCTAGACTTATTGGAATAGGTGAGGGGTTACATGCGAGACTATAGAGATCTCAAAACTCTTGCTACCGACAAGCTCTTTAGTGATCTAAAAGCTTATGAGTTTGAGATGAAGACAAGAAAAGAAGAAAAATGCAAAGATAGAAATACCGCACTAGTCACCGAACAACCGTCTACATCAAGGTCAGTAGATAATAGTGATTTTTTATCTGACGAAAATTTTGCGTTGTTCGTTAGGAAATTTAAGAAGTTCATGAGGAAAAAGAACAACAAAAATTTTCCTCAAGCCAATACATCCAGATGGACGAAAAAGGAAGGTCCAGATGCAAATTTGCGTTACAATTGTAGAAAACCAGGACACTTTATGGCAGAATGTCCTTATCCAAAAGTGAGCAAAAACCAAGGTGATAATGCTCAGGAGGACACCAAGGCAAAAGAAAGAAGATTCAAGAAAGACAAAAGGAAAGCATTAATTAGTGACCCACTTGAGTCAAGTGAAAGTGATGAGTCATCTAGTGGAGAAAGTGACACCTCAAATGATGACAATGCTTTATTCTACATGGATGCTTCAAATATTTCATCAATTCAAGATCTATGCTTAATGGCGCATGAAGTTGAGGAAGATGAGGTAACATCTAAATCTTTTGATTCTGCAAGTACTTCTTTTTCTAGAGAGTCCCTCTCTCAATTTATGAGAGAATGTCATACCGTTATGGACACTCACTCTCAACTCGAAGAGCGCAACAAATTTTTTATTCTTGAAAAAGATGAAATAAATGAAAAATTGCAAAATGCTCTGTCCGAGGTGAAAGAATTGAAGGCTAAAGTTATTTACCTTCAAGAAGAGTGTAAATCAAAAGAAGCGAGAGAACACAACCTCAGGGAAGTAATAGCAACGTTTACTCATTCATCCAAAATAATGGATAAAATGGTGAATATGCAGAAACCCTCAGGAGATAAAGCCGGTTTAGGCTACGATCCATCGTGTTCTCAAGCCTCTCAGAAGTTGACCAATTCTACTACGACTTTAGATAATAAAGTACAAGTGGTGAAATTTGTCAAAGGTCAAGATTGCACAATGAGACAAGGAATTGGTTATCAAAAAATTGCCAAAAATAGTACTGTTGGGCCGAAGCCTTATTATCAACATATTTCGCCCAGTCAGTCTAAGAAAAGGCAAAGTTTTGTTCCGTTAAGGAAATATGCCAATGAGTTTAGTGCACAAAAACAACATTTGAAAAAGGGAAGATTTTCAAATGGTGGGTCAGGGAGATTTTATCCCCCTGAGCAATATTGGTATGAAGAAATTAAATCATGGGTAAAATCAAGGTTTAATTCCTTTAAGGTCTCTTCCCAAGTGCCTAAAAGTCGAGTCAGTTTTCAAAACCGGGCACCAAAAGTCTTTTCAAAAATCAGTTATGATTATAAAGTCAACAATGGTTACAAATCACCTATTTTTGGTTCAGTAAGATCAAGGTGGATTTGGGTACCAAAAATCACTAACCCCCAAGAACCCAAGTAAAACTGGATACCTAAATATGTTTAATTTGTTTACAGGAAGTTTGGCACTTCGATAGTGGATGTTCGCTTCACATGACTAGAAATAAATCTAGCCTAGTGAATTTTAAGAATATCGAAGGACCAAAAGTAGTTTTTGGAGGAAAAGTTCGATACGGCCAAACCAAACGAATTGGAACAGTTGAGCGTAACGGATTAAAAGTCAAAGACGTATCATACGTGGAAGGACTCAAATTCAATCTCTTCAGTACAAGGCAATTTTGTGACAAAGGTTATTTAGTGGAATTTTTCAAAGACAAATGTCAAGTGAAAAATGAAACTACTGGAGATGTTGTACTGCAAGGAACGAGAAAAAGAAACACGTACATTGTTGATTGGTCTACAACAAAGGAATCAATGTGTTTAGTTGCCAACAACACAAATGCTACAAGCTAGGAATGACACAAGAACCTGAATCATCTGAATTTCAAGACGATCAACAAGCTTGCAACAAATGATCTAGTCAAAGGTCTACCCTGTGACACCCCAACCTCACATAGGCTGAGATAGCTAAAACTTTAACATAAAAGCTGCCAATCTCAACCAACAAACCAAACATAGCGGAAGCAATTTAAACTTAAGGGCGTCATGCCACACCTAGGTATAAACATAGCCTAGATGCACAGGCTAAACAGGAAACGAACTAAACTGTCATATCATAAAGTCTCAAAACGAATCCTCAACATAATCCATAAAAATCCAAAAGAAATACTCAATGTACTAAACAGAGCGTCATAACATCTCACGGCTCACAGGCCATCAAAACAAAGTCTAAACAGAACCAACTAAGGCTAATGTCCTCATAAGGAAAGCTCTAGCGCGCTCGCGATGTAACTACTCCATACCTGGAAAACACGCAAAGAACCATTAGCAAAAGAACGCTAAGCAACCACCATTCACACCCGCAAGGAGATATAGATATACATAAGCTTATAAATAGGTTTACACACCCGTATAGAATATAAACACCAACGAACTGTTCAATAGTTCAAAACGGATACTCAACAACAATAAGCTGAACGAATCATAAACCAAGACTCAATCAAATAAAGCCAATAACCAATAAGGAAAGCATAATGCATAACGAGTCATAAACGAGATACCAACTGAACATAATCCAAAAGGGAACATCCAAACTCAAGAGAATGACAAGGTATCAACCGAACAATCCAAAGAACTCATAAGAACCAACAAAGAAGGATATCCCAACACCAACCTCCCAACCAAAACGAACCAACCATCAACCAAGTCACACCATAAGTCAGAAGTCAATAGTCACGAGTCAGACGGGGTGATGAGTCCCACTCACAGGGACCGAAGTCCAATAGTAACCAATAGTAACCACAGGGGTAATCAACCCAAATCACAGGGGTAGCGAACCCAATAGTAACACAATAGTAGCACAACCAATAGTAACCCAATAGTCCACAATGAGAGCACAATAGTAACACCATAGTCCACAACCAATAGTAACTCAATAGTAGCACAATAAGAGCACAATAGGAGCACAATAGT
>CM008345.1:26953908-26964044 GCA_002525835.2 Ipomoea batatas
ATGTTGGATCTGCGGGAGGCACGAGTGCCGTGGCCCGAGATTCTTGAAAGTGTTACAGAATTACCTTACACTTATCCAGGGGGAAACTAAGTAAATTTTTTCTAACTTTGAAAATATAGTTACTCCGTAACTATGCTGAAGGATAATGGTCACGAGCTTTTGAGAAGTAAAAGCGTGGATTGTTGAACTCCCTATTCTGAGTTAAATGATAAAACTATCGATAATGAAATTATTATGTATTGATGTCACTCATATGCTATGTATACTCTTGTTGTTGATTGATAATCTGTATGCAGGTAGACTACGGTTTACGGGTAAAGTTATAACATTTTTGAAACCTTTGTTTATTTTTGAGTGACCATGGATTTCCTTACTTAGCCGTCGTGCTAACTACACTTCATTGTGTTCTTAATCAGATGCAGTCTAGCGTGGGCTCATGTAGCCCGGAGGACTCCGACCCGTCGGAGTTCACGTTCCCCGTCCTCGACTATGAGGATTATGCACAGTACCTCTTGGGTGATGACCTGTATGCGCCTGGATTTGCTCCTGACCCTCCGACTCTGACTCATGATTTTGCTCTTGACCCGGTTCTTGAACCTGTCGTAGTTCCTGACCCTGCTCCTGTTCCCATCGTCCTACCTGTTTGGACTCCTGCCCCTTGCAACCCAATGTGTAGAATGGATGTTATACAAGTGAGCTATGGGTTCTACCCCATAGAAGTTTTAGAGGGAAGTGACCCTCTCGAGTTTGTAGTTCACTACCCGTATCCGTGGGATCCTACTCCCCCGGAAGACTTCGATGAGTGGATGATGGTGAACACTCCTTGCAACTTCTTAGGCCACATCACCTGGTTCGCGGGTGAGTGGCACCTTGTCTGGGGTAGTTACACCGGTCCCGTGTATACCCCACTGTGGTAGTCTAGATTCTTGGGAAAACTTGGAACTGATCTTTTTGTGTAAATATCTTTTGTAGCCATAGCAGTACTAACATGGCTAGTAAGGTCAGAAGTAGTCCAAACTGTTGACCTCCTGCAGTAATGATAACTCTTGTATATATATAAGTAGCTAGTTTAGCTACTTTTTGCTATATATATATATATATATATATAAGGAAGTATGAAGGGTTTTGACATTAAGAAACACGATCCTTGTCTTTAGTCCATCAGCCTGTGCATCTAGAGTGAACTCTATCTGTATTTGAGTGGGGTTCAGTCTGGGTGTGGCGGTAACCACTCCGGTTGTTCGGTAAAGCCGAGCCGAGGTGTTACAAGTTGGTATCAGAGCCCTATTCCGAGTCAAAATCCCGAGTCAAACTTTTCGAGTCAGCTCTAGTTTCGAGTTAACCAAGTACTAAAGGCAGCCTAGGTTCGTTAAGACCAATCTGAGTCAGTGATACAGTTTGATGAGTATGAGTTTCGGAACGGAGCTGGAATGGAGGCCAGGTAGCATACGAAAAGGGGTATTTCACTTTTACCTTACGGAATCTCACGATTCTGATTGTTGAACAATATGACCAATGCTTGTGTTCTCTTGCATGTGTTGTTTAAGCTTTTGTGAGCAAGCTTGCTAGCGTAATGCGTTGATTATCTTTATGCTGTGCTTGAAACCCTTGCTCAAGAGAGCATAAGAAGGGGTATGTTGGGAAGATTTATATAGAACTTAAGTAGGTGCTATACTAATTGCCTAACTAGTTAAATTCGTAAGAGCTTCTGTACCCCGAGTGCTAACATGAGATTATTGTCTAGTAAATATGCCGCTGAGACGAAATACGCCTGCAGACAACGAGGATAACATCTCTGCCATAGATCGTATGGCTCAAGCGATAGAAAGTATGACTGAGTTTATGCTAGCTCAGCAAGGTCAGGACCAGAACCCGAGACAACCACGGGTGGACTTCGCCAAAGCCATAGCGAACCGACAACCACCATACTACGCAGGAGAGAAGGATCCATTAATCTTGGAAGAATGGATCCGCACGTTCGACAAGTTGCTGAACGCGGTGAATTGTCCCGCAAATCAACGAGTACCCTCTGCAGTCTACTATCTGACGAAGGCCGCAGACAATTGGTGGGCGACGGTTGGACCCGATCTCCTACAAGATCCGGCGTTTGGATGGGAAGACTTCAAGGTATAGTTGAGGGAACAATTCTACACTGAGCGTATCAGGGGGATTAAGTGCGAAGAATTCCTGCGACTGAAGCAGAAGGGAGCGACTATCCAAGAATACTACGACCAGTATGTCGAACTGATGCGTTTCGCTCAAGAAATCGTGCCGGATGAAGCAAGTAAAGCAAGAAGATTCGTTCGGGGACTGGACTGGAGCATAAGGGGGATGATTGCGCCATTCATGTGTTCTACCTTGAAGGAGGCGTATGATAGAGCCTCGGATCACTACCAAGTGCACCTGGATCAACAGGAGGTCTATGGCCGAAATAAGAGGAAAGCTGACGATAAGTCTCGAAAGTTTTCGTCGGGAAACAAAAGGGTCAGCCAAGGCAGCTTCAACCCCATATGGGGGAGAGAAGGAGTCAACCAAGGGAACCGCCCTGCTTGTCCGAGATGTGGAAGGAACCATCCCGGAGAGAACTGTCAGGGAATGAGACTCAAATGTAACAAGTGTGGTCTCCCTGGGCACAAGGCTTATCAGTGCCATAGACAGATGGATAGCCCCAGAAACCCTTTCAGAGTGTGAATCAAGGGAGGAGGTTCAATGGAAATAACGGCCAGGGTTCAGCAGGAACGGAGGGCAAGAGGACCAACTCCCCGGCTATGAATTTGGGAAGGCCGGCGAATGCCACGTTCGATCCCAACCACAAGGGGAAACAAGTGATGGGGGAAAGCAGTGGGGAGAGGCAAGGCAGAATCTACGTCATCAATAGCGCCCAGGCGCAGGCTAGCGATGCCGTAACTGGTACATTCCCCATAAACTTAATACCTGGATTAGTCCTATTTGATACGGGAGCTACAAATTCTTTTATATCCTCCACGTTCGCTGATAAACTAAAGTTAAAACCTACTGCTAAGTTAGATTTAGATGTCACAACGGCTTCGGGAATAGTGATATCCTGTGAGGATGGTTATGACGACATTACTATAGAAATAGCGGGATTTAACTGTCCCGGAAATCTCATTCGTTTCGAACTCGAAGGCATCGATGTGATACTCGGAATGGATTGGCTAGACAAGTACAAAGCTCGAATCGTGTGTAACGAACGGAAAATTGTCCTGCGAGGGCCGAAAGGGAGGAGAATAGTCTACCGAGGAGTCAGCAAGCAACCTGAATCAAGGCTGTTGACGATGCAGAAGCTGAAGAAGTGCGTTAACCAGGGATGCGAAGTGTATCTCTGCCTGTTGCAGGACGCCGAAGTAGAAAAACTCAGGATTGACCAAATCCCGATCGCATGCGAATTTCCTGACGTATTCCCCAATGATCTCACGGGAATGCCGCCGGAAAGGGAAATGGAATTCACCATCGATCTTATACCCGGAACCTCACCGATCTCGAAAGCACCTTATAGGATGGCACCCAAGGAGATGGAGGAACTGAAGGCACAACTAGCGGAGTTATTGGAAAAGGGATTTATCAGGCCAAGCATATCGCCTTGGGGTGCACCGGTGTTGTTCGTAAAGAAGAAGGACGGGAGTCTTAGGCTGTGCATTGATTATAGAGAACTCAACCGAGTTACAGTAAAGAACAAGTACCCACTGCCTAGAATCGATGACTTATTCGACCAACTAAAAGGAGCAGGCGTGTTCTCAAAGATCGATTTGCGATCAGGATATCACCAAGTGCGAGTGGCGAAAGACGATGTGCCCAAGACGGCATTCCGGACGAGATATGGGCATTATGAATTCACGGTTATGCCATTCGGGGTAACTAACGCCCCAGCGATCTTTATGGACTTGATGAACCGAATTTTCCTGCTGTACCTGGATAAATTCATCGTTGCTTTCATCGATGGCATCTTGGTCTACTCTAAGACACCGGAGGAACACGAGGAACATCTCAGGACAGTGTTACAGACACTGAGAGAAAAGAAACTCTTCGCAAAACTTTCGAAATGCGAATTTTGGAAAAGGGAAGTCGCATTTCTTGGTCACGTGATCACTAAGGATGGGATAATGGTAGATCCGGCCAAGATACGAGCTGTAATTGAGTGGGAAGCGCCCAAATCGGTTACGGAGATCCGTAGTTTCTTAGGCTTGGCGGGTTATTACCGGAGGTTTATTCAGGACTTCTCCAAAATAGCAAGACCACTGACGAACTTGCTCAAAAAGTCAACCAAGTACAGTTGGGAGGAAGAATGCAAGCAAGCATTCCAGGAGCTTAAGAAGAGACTGACCACCGCTCCATTGTTAACCCTACCTATTGGAACGGAAGGCTATGAGTTGTATACTGATGCGTCTCACAAAGGACTGGGATGCGTTCTAATGCAGAATGGAAGGGTGATAGCGTATGCTTCTCGACAATTAAAACCTCATGAAGCTAACTACCCGACGCATGATTTGGAACTGGCAGCAGTAGTACTCGCTCTCAAGATTTGGCGACACTACCTCTATGGGATCTCATGTAAAGTTTATACATATCACAAGAGTTTAAAATATGTCTTCACTCAGAGGGATCTCAACTTAAGACAAAGGAGATGGTTGGAGTTGATTAAGGACTACGACTTGGAAATTCAATATCATGAGGGTAAGGCGAATAAGGTAGCTGATGCCTTGAGTCGAAAAACAAGTCATGCTCTTTGGATATTACCTGAGCAGCTATGTAAGGAGTTTCAAGGACTCAATCTGGAAGTGAAAATGTGCAGTCAAGGGGAACAAGAAAAGAAATTGTATTACATGACGGCCACTCCGACCTTATTTGAGGAAATCAAACAAGCACAGGAAGAGAACAGTTGGGTGGAGAACATCAAGGAGAAGATGGTTGATGGAAAGCATGGACCATTTGAACTACATCCGGATGGGAGTGTAAGATTCCAAAGAATGTGGATAATACCAAAAGGGTGTAAGAAGATAATGGAGCAAATAATGAAAGAAGGCCATTACACACCTTACTCAGTTCATCCTGGTGGGGATAAACTGTATAAGGACTTGAAACAAAACTTTTGGTGGCCGGGCATGAAGAATGATGTGGCTGAATTTGTGGCTAGATGTTTGAACTGTCAAAGGGTAAAGGCAGAAAGGAGTAAACCAAAGGGATTATTACAACCCTTGGAGATTTCGCAGTGCAAATGGGACTCAATCTCCATGGATTTCGTGGGCGGATTGCCTAGGACCAAGGCTGGGAATGATCAAGTATGGGTCATCGTTGATCGACTGACCAAGGTAGCGAGATTCATCCCAATGAACAAAACATGGTCAATGGAAAAATTGGCAAGAGCCTATGTTAAGCACGTGGTTAAACATCACGGGGTAGCACAAGACATCGTTTTCGATAGAGACTCACGATTTCTATCACGTTTTTGGGGAGCATTACAAATGGCCATGGGCACTCAACTCAAACTGAGTACGACTTTTCACCCTGCCACTGATGGACAAACGGAGCGAACAATTCAAACGTTGGAAGATATGCTTAGAGGTTGTGTGCTCGATTTCCAGGGTTCATGGGACGAACAGTTGGATTTGATAGAATTTTCCTATAACAACAGCTACCATGCAAGTATAGGAATGGCACCTTATGAGGCGTTATATGGGCGAAAATGTCGAAGTCCTCTGTGTTGGAGCGACACCAGCGATATCGTTACACTTGGACCTCAGTACCTCCAAGAGACTATTGAGGCAATCAAGATAATTCAGGGGAGGATGAAAGTCGCGCAGGATCGACAAAAGTCGTACGCCGATCTGAAGCGACAGTTCACCGAATATCAGGTTGGAGAGAAAGTGTTACTGAAAGTTTCACCCACTAAAGGAGTTAGGAGGTTTGGGAGGAAAGGAAAGTTGAGTCCTCGTTATATAGGACCTTACGAAATTTTGGAAAGGATATGGAATTTAGCCTATCGATTGGCCCTACCGATTGAGCTTGATAAAGTACATAACGTATTCCATGTTTCTCAACTTAAACGGTATGTGCCTGACGCATCCCATGTATTAGAGCCGGAGGAACTGGAAATGGATGATTCGTTGACATACGAGGAAAGACCAATTCGAATCTTAGACTCGAAAACGCGAGATACGGGGAGGAAATCGGTCAAAATGATCAAAGTCCAATGGTCGAACCACAGTCCCGAGGAAGCTACGTGGGAGTTGGAGAGCGTTATGATGGGACGTTATCCGGAATTATTTAATTCAGGTGCGTGGAATCGATCTAACTTTTATGTGCCTAAACAAATTATATGATATGACTAGGCATGCTAGAAATTCGCTTTGGGTAGAAGAGGGTAAGTAGTAATCTACTCTGAATCCATGAATGACGAAAAGGAAGTTTCGAGGACGAAACTGTTTTAAGGGGGCGAGACTGTAACCCCTCAGTTTTTCCGACAAAATTAAGGTTCGAGAATAATTTTTTTTTATTTTATATTTTTTTAAGCTATGACATTTATGGGTATAGTCTCTCGATGCTTCGGAAGAATATTATATTTTTTGAGACGACTAGTTGATGATAAGCTACGATCTACATACCGATTACGGACCGAAAAATTTAAGGATATATGTATATTCGAAATTCATCCTAAGAAAGGAATTTTAAGCATGATTCGATTAAGCCCGAATTGTCTGTTAATTTAAGTGGAAAATTTAATCGGACTGTAAGGGTAAAATTGTTACGAACCTTCGTACCTATATTTCGCGAGATACCGAAAAATTCCCAATTTTAATGATTATCGACGGGATTATTTTTAGAATAATTTTGGTGTTAGAATTTTCCCGAATTAAGTTATAATCCTCCGAACTTTTATCTGATTTAACCCCAAACTGGCAAAAATAGATCTTTGTCTTCAAGAGCTACCATAGGGGAATGACAAGTGGCACTTTCATCCCCACTTGATGATCTCATTTAATGCATGTCATAAGAAGTATGGGAATTTTTACTTGTTTCTTGATCTTCAAGCTAGACTCTCCACCATCACCCTCTCTCTCTCTCTCTCTCTCTCTCTCTCATTTTCGAAATTACTAAGGGAAAGAAAGGGGAAGAAAAGAAATCTTAGTCTTCTACATTGTGATCCAAGAACTCCCTAGCTATCTCTTCAACTCAAAGTGCTATATTATAGGTAAGAACTTTGGTTTGATCGGTTAAATCCCTCCTAGAACTTAAGCTTAAACTTAAGGTTCATAAAAATGTTGTTATTATGGTGATTCTTGTTTAGGATCTTGGGTGAAAGGTTCGAAGGAGGAAATCATCAACTATCTACGGTCTTAAAATCTTCTAGAGAGGTAAGGAATCCCTCAAGTTGGTACAATCACTTGAAAATGAACAAATGCTATGAAGCATGATCTAGGAATTTTTATGTGAAAAATATGTGCTAAGGTTGTAGATCTACAAGTTTGCTTAAAACACTATACTTGGATTTTTAGTAATTTTTGTATGCATGTTCATAGTTGATTTATGCATGTATATGTGGTGTGTACGTCCATATAAGCGTATACTTGTGAAAATAGTGGAAAATCGGGGTGTTACAACCCCGATGTTGCTGCCCGAACTGGGCAGAAGGGGACGCGGGAACGGACGCGCGTCCGCTGCGCGTCCGTGGCGCCCAGAATTTCGGCGTCATTTGCCGAACCAACGGACGCAGCTCGGACGCACGCGTCCGCTGTGCGTCCGCCACTGCGGGTAATTGCAAATTTTCGCGACGCGGTCCCGTTTTCGACCAAACCTTCTTCCGATGTTTTTGCTTCCGAGTGTTATGATGTTTGAAAGGCCTACGGGCGACCGAGTCAAGTGTTTTAAAGCCTCAATTAATTACTTTGTAAATTATGTATGTCGGATTAGTTGAAAATTGTATTTTCGGAAACGAGGGTGACTCATGTCACTGGAGAATATTACGGTGAGAAAGCCAATGACAAATATAGACATTTTGAGAAAGAGACTTTTGAAAGAGAATGTCGTTTTGAGACATTTCGTGAAAATACTAACTACGTATATCAAAAATAAATGTTAAAAACCTTAGTTTCTGGATAAGCTGTTGATGTTTAACTTTGTGGGAGGCTTGAGAGCCGTGGCCCCAAAGTTAATGAATTGTTTGACTTTGCGGGAGGCATGAGTGCCGTGGCCCGAAAGTTATATAAAAATGACTTGACTTTGTGGGAGGCCTGCGGGAGCCGTGGCCCCAAAGTTATTGAAATGATTGACTTCACGGGAGGCCTGCGGGAGCCGTGGCCCGGAAGTTACTGAATTGTTTGACTTTGTGGGAGGCTCGAGAGCCGTGGCCCCAAAGTTGCTGACATGTTGGATCTGCGGGAGGCACGAGTGCCGTGGCCCGAGATTCTTGAAAGTGTTACAGAATTACCTTACACTTATCCAGGGGGAAACTAAGTAAATTTTTTCTAACTTTGAAAATATAGTTACTCCGTAACTATGCTGAAGGATAATGGTCACGAGCTTTTGAGAAGTAAAAGCGTGGATTGTTGAACTCCCTATTCTGAGTTAAATGATAAAACTATCGATAATGAAATTATTATGTATTGGTGTCACTCATATGCTATGTATACTCTTGTTGTTGATTGATAATCTGTATGCAGGTAGACTACGGTTTACGGGTAAAGTTATAACATTTTTGAAACCTTTGTTTATTTTTGAGTGACCATGGATTTCCTTACTTAGCCGTCGTGCTAACTACACTTCATTGTGTTCTTAATCAGATGCAGTCTAGCGTGGGCTCATGTAGCCCGGAGGACTCCGACCCGTCGGAGTTCACGTTCCCCGTCCTCGACTATGAGGATTATGCACAGTACCTCTTGGGTGATGACCCGTATGCGCCTGGATTTGCTCCTGACCCTCCGACTCTGACTCATGATTTTTCTCTTGACCCGGTACTTGAACCTGTCGTAGTTCCTGACCCTGCTCCTGTTCCCATCGTCCCACCTGTTTGGACTCCTGCCCCTTGCAACCCAATGTGTAGAATGGATGTTATACAAGCGAGCTATGGGTTCTACCCCATAGAAGTTTTAGAGGGAAGTGACCCTCTCGAGTTTGTAGTTCACTACCCGTATCCGTGGGATCCTACTTCCCCGGAAGACTTCGATGAGTGGATGATGGTGAACACTCCTTGCAACTTCTTAGACCACATCACCTGGTTCGCGGGTGAGTGGCACCTTGTCTGGGGTAGTTACACCAGTCCCGTGTATACCCCACTGTGGTAGTCTAGATTCTTGGGAAAACTCTGAACTGATCTTTTTGTGTAAATATCTTTTGTAGCCATAGCAGTACTAACATGGCTAGTAAGGTCAAAAGTAGTCCAAACTGTTGACCTCCTGCAGTAATGATAACTCTTGTATATATATAAGTAGCTAGTTTAGCTACTTTTTGCTATATATATATATATATATATAAAAGGAAGTATGAAGGGTTTTGACATTAAGAAACACGATCCTTGTCTTTAGTCTATCAGCCTGTGCATCTAGAGTGAACTCTATATGTATTCGATTTGGGTTCAGTCTGGGTGTAGCGGTAACCACTCCAGTTGTTCGGTAAAGCCGAGCCGGGGTGTTACAAATTAATACCTCAAAACAGATACTTATTCAAATATCAATTTATTTGAATGTAGATTAGAGTTGGGTTCAGTCTGGGCATCTAGAGTGAACTCTATGATTGTGTGAATGTAGATTAGAGTTGCACAGAAATGTGTGAATGTGGAGGTTTCAAATTGTGAATATGGAGTATAAAATCGTGAATGTAGAGTTATGCATGTGTGAATCTGTAATAGAGTTAAGAAGTTCTAGCAACTTGTAGCCCTGTAATGTGTGAATGTGGAGCTCTCAAGTTGTGAATGTGGAGTATAGGACCTGTAAATATAGAGTTTTGAATGTGTGAATGCATAACAGTGGTAATATAGTTACTAAACATATAATCCTATAATGTGTGAATGTGGAGTTTACAAATTGTGAATGTAGAGTATAGTTTATGTGAATGTAGAATATAGTGTATGTGAATGTAGACCCAGGTCCACCTTGCAAGGTGGACCTGGGTCCACGGTATAACAA
>CM008345.1:26964105-26979713 GCA_002525835.2 Ipomoea batatas
TTATTCTTCCATCCTTGTCCAAATCCGCATCGAATATAATCTCTTGCACCACTTGGTCGTTTTTGGGGGCATTATCATCATCCATGTCGAACAGAAAATCTCTCAGCTCTTCAAGCTCAATGTATCCGCTATTGTCCTTGTCAAAGATGAGGAACGCCTTGTGGAGATTATCGTCGTTGCTCAACTTCGTTAAGTGTACTGCTAATGTAATGAACTCTTCGCAGTTCAGCATTCCATTCCCATCTACATCCGCCTATATATAACGACCAACAAATTAATTAAATCATCAACGATAGGAGAGATGACGAGGAGTACATGTTTGGCAAATAGCTGTTAGCTGATAGTTTTTTGGATGGCGGATGATGGAAACCTAACCCTTTCGAGGGTGAGTAAACTTCGCCTTGTAATACTAACCGACAAAAGGACTACAAGGAAGTAAACCAGCCTAGATTGCCCATAGCTAACTAGCTCAAACCAAGGGGGCAAACAACTCATAACCTTGTGGGTACAAGCGTGAATCCCTTGCCATCTTGGCTAGGATTACCCCTTGGTAATAGCTGATTGACTTGGCTGATAGTTGTTAGCTGGTTTGACCAGCTAATAGTATTTGGTTATTTGTAGAAAAGTGTGAGTAAACCCCACCTTATGACTCTAGCCGACAAAGGAATCTGCTCAAACCAAGGGGCAAGGGACTCATGACCTTGTAGGTACAAGCGTGGATCTCTTGCTATTTTGGCTGGGATTACTCATACTAATAGCTGATTCACTTGACTATAGTTGTTAACTCATTAGGTTAGCTAGGCTGGTTTGACCAGCTACTAGTATTGGTTGATTATTTTTAGAAAAGTGTTTGATAAGTTAAGAGTTAGCTAATAACTGATTGTGTAATATATATAATACTTACGGCATCCATTAACAGCTCCACGTCATGATCTGCAACATGTTGCTCCATCATACTCAACCCATCTTTGAGTTCTTCGAAGGACAAGTTCCCATTCTTGTCTGTGTCCATCATGTGAAACATTTCTTTGATGCTTTCCACTTGATCTTGTGACAAATTTTCTGCTACCACCATCAGAACCTTTTTCTTGAATTTATTCATCAAAGTGAACTGCTTAATCCTTGTGGTAACGCCTTCTCCCAAAGGAACATTTGGTACGTTCTCAGCATTCTGAATCCATTTATGTGCAAGAACTTCTTTAATAGTCATTCGACTATAAGGATTTGAATCAAGCATTCCTTTCACAAGATCCTTTGCATCTTCTGATACTTTTGGCCAAGGATCCCTCTTGAAATCTATTTCTCCTCGCACTATTGCATGCGCTATTCCTTCTTCAGTTTCTGCATATATATATAATCCCAAACTTCAATTTTTTGGAAAAAAAAAAGTAATAAATTTGATTGTTTGTAAAGAAAGCAATTTATATATATACCTGCCCAAAAAGGGGGAACACCGCATAGCAAGATATAAAGAATAACCCCAGCACTCCATACATCAACTTCATGCCCATAATCACGACGAAGAACTTCTGGAGCCATGTAGTATGGGCTCCCAACAATTTCTTTGAAGCGTTGGCCTAATCATTGCATATACATTTAATTTTTGATGAATAATATTGTTATCATATTAAATCAAACTCGATATGAAGAATATAATGTATAATAATAATAATATAATTTTTATTTTAGTAGAATGAAGCTCAGCTCATTGAACTGCTCACTCACCGGGTTTGAAGAAGATGGAGAGGCCGAAATCTATTGCTTTCAAGGGCGCATTTTCATTACCATTTGCATATAAAAAGTTCTCCGGTTTAAGGTCTCTGTGAATCACTCCATGTTTATGGCACATCTTAATTGAAGCAAACAATGAAAAACAAAAAACATCATCAGTTGAAAAATAACATGTACATCCTTCAATTTGAATTTGAGAGATGGAATATAATTTTTTGGGTGACTAAACAAACTCATAGTCACTATGAGAAAGTGTGCATTGAGCAAACTTCACTTGTGACCCTAGTAGGCATAGGACTACAAGGAGATAAACCAGTTCAGGTTGTCCATAGCTGATCGACTCAAAGCAAGAGGGTTGGATTTCAAGCGTATGAACTTGTTGTTACAAGTTTGTATGGTTAGTTATCTTGACTGTGGATACCCTCAGATAGAATATAATTTTGATTGTCACAGATTTAGCTCACAGGTTCACTAGGCAATATTTGAAAGAAGAGGTTAAGGTTTGAAACTCGGGAGCAATGTGGAATTATGCCTAAAGTGGGCAAATCACATGTACTATAGGCACTAGTATTTGGCCATATTTGTTGAGTCATTGATTTACATTCTCTCAAATGCTTTATCGGACGTAAGAAGCCCTTAGGATTGGAGATTCAATGAGTGTTTAGTTAATCAACTTTTTGTAAGAACTTATTGTTCCAAAACGCTAAAATTCAAAAAAAAAAAATTATACGCTTAAAAAATCATTTTGTATGTAATCTTTGTACAACTAGCTAAATGTTATAAGCTAGCCAAACCACTAATAACTATCAGCTATTTATTAAGCACCACCTCAACTTTTTGGGAGAAGAATATAATATAATTTTGATTGGAATGGAAATGTATAGTATGGTGCGGAGGAATTGAACGTACGATACGTACCTGGATAACCTCAAGAATGGTCTTGGTGACAAGAGCGGCAGCTCGTTCAGTGTAATGGCCTTTGGCGACGATCCTATCGAAGAGCTCGCCGCCCTCGCAGAGCTCCATCAAAAGATACACAGCCTCCTTGTCTTCAAACACATCCTTGTAGCTAACAATATTGGGGTGTTTAGGCAAATGGCGCATGATCTCCACCTCCCTCCTCACATCCTCCACATCGATCTCCGTCCTCAGCTTGCTCTTCGATATCTTCTTACACGCCACGATCTCCCCCGTTTCCTTGTCCGTGCACAGATACGTCACGCCGAACTCCCCCCTCCCGAGCTCCTTCCCAAATTCGTACTTCTTCCATATGTCATCTCCCGTCACATTGTCGCTCAGGACTCTGATCTGCCGAGAAATCTTCTGCGATCTCGGCGCCCTCGTCCGGTTCCCGCCTTTCGCGCTTTCCGGATCGATGGGCCGCCGGTGCTTAGGTCTTCTCGATGTGAGCGCCGAATGCAGGGATACGCAAGCTCCCATCTTCAATTCGATCGATCGATCAGATTATTATTATTATTATTATTATTCAATTTTCTTCAATTCGATCTCTGATATAGATATATCAACCTTCAATTCCTTCCTCTTTTGCTAGATTATGGCTCCTTTGGTACCTATTCCATCTAGGGTTAAAGCATCCCAAAGAACCAAGAAAACATTAAATCACATTCAAGCAAGGAAGGAATCAAAGATATGATACAGGAATAATTCCTAGTGTAGTTTCGGATCGGAATGGAATTGAAGGGAGTGTTTGGTGAAAAGAGGGGACATATAACAACAGCAGCTACAAACTTTTGTTGTATGTCCCCTCCTTTTTCTCTTCGCCCTTTAAACGCCCTTTTATCTCTTTATGATAACCTCTAGTCTGGTTATATGGGGGAAAATGATCGATCAACAAACTACACCAAAAGCTTTCTTCACACATTTTTATGGGGGAATGGGGGGTTCATATATATATGATTGGGTCGGATATGCTAACTATCATATGTTTCTTCCTTGGTACATTCTTCTTTGGACTATTACTTTTTGATCCCTAATATTTTTGCTTTTAACACCTTTATAGCATGTTTTGTTCGTAGAATACATTTGGAGGAAAATAAGGAATAGATGAGAACTAAAAAGGACAGGGATTATAGTTTAGGAATTGTATTTTTTTTTTTTGAAAATTAGGAATTGTATTTTAATATTGGGAAAATGGTCAAATAGGTTCTCAAGTTTTAAACAAGAAGAAAATTAGGCCCATGAACTTTTGAAAGTTGCAATTAAACACTCTAACTTATTTAAATTGGTAAAATAAGTATAAATTAGTTAGTTACTGGTTTGCAGCAAGTCTTCGTTGACTGTCGTTGGCTGTCATTGAGCGTCGTCGGCTACCGTTCACTATTTAAAAAAGTTGACCACTGCTCAACCGGATTGGGTCGCCTCCTCAACAGAGAAGGAGACTATTGGTTGCCTACTCCAGTAGAAGGCCATCCACCTAGTGGTCACCTTCTCCTGCAAAAGGTGACCATTTAAGTCGCCTTCTTCAAAGGCAGCTCGCGACCGTCGCTAGTCGCAAGAGTGTTGTTGGAGTCCCGTCAAAATCCTAGTGGCTTGTTATTATAGGTCATTAACCTGTTTTGAAATTTTAATGCACAAAAATAATATGTTCATGACTTAATTATAACTTTCAAAAGTTCAATGGTCTAATTACCTTCTTGTGTAAAGTTGGAGGGCTATTTGACCATTTTCCTTTTAATACTTGGTTTGTTTGAAGAAAAGAAGTAAAATAAGGATCGAAACGAAATAAATACCCCCTAAATACTAAATGATACACACAATTAATGTATATATTTATATAATATATAACATAAATAAGTAAGAGCAAATAATTTTTTTTTTTTGAATACTATTGACCCTGTTACATGTAGTATGTGTCCATATACTTTCTCAACCTACTGAAGCCATAGTCAACATTGCCCCCACTGAGGCTCGAACCCATAACCTCCCACTTGGGAGAATCACTTCATGCCGCTTGACCACAAGGCCTTTGGCAGCAAGCTAACTCTGATAATACTATTACCAAGAATAAAATGACTTATAGAACAATAAAATATACTTATTTTTTATTTTGAAATGTGATCCATTAATTACTTTGTGAGTGAATGAATGTTATCCCTCAAATTATTAATTTAACTAGTGTTTTACCTGTGCGATGCACGGCAACAATTATGATATGATGAATTAAATGAGAAATTTACAAAATGTAAAATCATTGTAGAATTGTATGAATGAAACTATGATAAATATTATAATAACATTTTACAAATTTTAGAAAACCTCTTTGAATACAATGTTTGTTGTGGAATTACTTTGGTTGTTCTCCTTATCACAAATCAAAATCTTCAATCCATTTGGGTTAGTGACTCTTGAAGCAGCAACATATAATTTCCATGACTAAATACTGATCTTTTAAAAAAGAGGCCTACGTGAGAAATTGGTTGATCTTGACTCTTGTTAATCGTCATTGGCACAAGAGAATTGTCTTCTTCTTTGAAATTTAAAAGGCAGTCTCAAATCTGAAGGAGTTAATGACATTCTTGGAATCAAGATTTTATGACCTGCACTACTTCCAGATAATACCTTTGCTTCTAAAACATGATTTTCAAGTTTAGTAATAACCATCCTTGTCCCATTACACAAACCAACTGAGTGGTCAATATTTCTCAAGTGCATAACCGGAGTACCTAATTTCAGCCTGAGTTCATGATTAGGCACACTAGAACACTTGATCTCATTCAAAATTTCAGGCGTGTGCACATCAGCTAATAGATCAACATTTGAATCTGATTTGCAAGCACTGCCAAAGCTGAAATATGTATTTCCTTCATATGTGCTTAAAGAAGTCATATTCATTGATAGAGTCAACCACATCAAGTGTTGGAGCCAATATTACCCTCTTTTCCAAATATGTTGGATCATAAAAAAAAAATTGGAGTATGATGGATATGTACTTTCCACAATATATAGTTGCAATGGGATCTCCAAAACATTTCAACAAATTCTCTTTTGGAATAGTAATGTTTTCACATCCAATTGTTTGCCCATGAATTTCTCCATATCCTATGTTCGCAATCCATTTTGAGAATTGCTTTAGCTTTTCATAATCACTATTTGAGGATGAGTTTTGAAGTCGCATATTTTTTGTCAAACGTAACACTTTACAGTACGACCACAAGTAAGATGCATTTATTGTTGCATTAACAATATCCTGTCTACTTCCTTTTGGAATAACTGGCAAAATTTGTTGAAAGTCTCCGCCAAATACAATAGTTTACCCTCCAAAAGGCATCTCTAAACTTTTTGGATTGCAAAACCGCAATACATCATGCATACTTCTGTCAAGTGCTTCAAAGCAATGCTTATGCATCATTGGTGCTTCATCCTAAATTATAAGTTTGCACTTAATAATGAGTTATGCAAGATGGCTAGCTTGTTTGATATTACACGTTGAATCCTTATTTGGGTTTAGGGGAATTGCAAACCTTGAATGCGTAGTCCTTCCGCCAAGTAATAATAGAGAAGCTATACCACTTGAAGCAACATTAAGAACTATTTATCTCTTTGATCTCAATGCTATCGAAAGAGTTCTCCAAACAAATGTCTTTCCAGTTCCTCCATAACCTCTTCCTTGATTTGAATTTACATCATTCATTATTGTGTTGTAGACATCATGTTGCTCATGTGTTAGATTTGATACCAACTTTTTGTGCTCTTCTTTAAGTTCTGCTCTGTCATAACACATCTCATCATTGGCAGGGTTGTCGAAGCCCTACAAAATTAATACTGGCTCACTCCACTAATTTGTAGTAGTGGCAAGACCAGGTCAAATCCCAAGAGAACTAACGAGGATTATTTCTTAAATTAAAAGAACTTAGAGTGGGAGAAATAATTTGAAATAAGTAAATAAAGTAAACTATAATCGTAAACAAGTTCAGGAATGTGGAATTATGATTCAAGGAAAAAGAAATATTAAAGATGTGACTTAGATCATTGGCTCTTACAAATAAAGTGTAGATTCAAGTACATAGCCAAAGACTAATTAAGATAGCTATAACTAGCCTTTAATCTCCCTAAATTAACTGATTCAAATTAAGCATTCAAACCAACAATTGTTATTGAATAAACTGGGGACGATAGCGTTCCATATTCACCCAATAACATCATTCCAATTAAATGGAAAATAACTAAGCCTAAATAACAGATTGAGATAGCTGCAACCTGCAACTTAGTCTTCCTGTCCTTTATATACTAATCACAGTAATATAATTAATACAGACTACTCGGTCTAATTGTTTATGACAATTACGGATCATAAATTCATAGATAGCAATAGGAAAACAATAATAAACTAAGTTGTCAATTTAATTCATTATCAGTCTTCCGGGAAAATTAACTTTAAAAGAACAGGAAATACATGAATTCAACAAATTAATTGAAATAGAACCTCCCTAAATTCACAACTGAAATTTCAATTCCTTGAATCAAAATAAATAAAATCTAGCCAGACATGGAGAAAAACTATTCTAAAGTTCTAAGAATATGAAAGGAATAATCTGCTAAAATACATCAGAATAGCTCTCCTTTTATAGGGTTCTGAACCAACAATTTTCCCTAAAATTATTGCTCTTACCAAATCAAAGGCTGATTTCTCTCACAATTTCAACCTCAAATTCAAAAGCTTGGTTGATTTTTGATCTTCCGCGAACGAGAATCGGTCGAAGTCGATCCCTGAAGCTGCTTGCGCCTTTCGATCGTAATTCGCAACCCCACTTCTGCGCTCCACCTTTGGCTTCGTTGGCTAATGTACGTAAACAAAATTAAAAGAAAATAAAATAAAGTAATGGTCTCAATGTTCGCATAGGAGAAACAAATGAAATAAAATAAAGAAGCAAAATATAATCAGCATTCCTAAACAAGTGGGACCACTAAATTAATTTATTAAAGCTAATATAACTAATAAGCTTAATAATACCTAAATTTAATTAACTTAGTACTCTAATCCTAATATAACTTAATATACTAACTATAATTAAATATTAAATATAAATAGTAAAATTAACCTATAAAATCTTATTTAATCAAGGTATAAAATATGCTTATCAATCATACACCAACATATTTATCAAACTGGCCGAACAGTCAAGATCTGGAATTGGCATTTGTTGGTAATCATGTAGGCTCTTCCCACATCTTTTCAACAATTTCTCAATCTCAACTAATGCTTGATTTTTTATTTCATCAACACTCAGGAATAAATCTAAAAAATATTAAACAATATATGTTAGAAAAGTATCACCATCTTAGAACTAATAATATTAGACATGAAATAAAATATTAAATCAAATGGATAAATACATACCTTGGAAGTTAAATATGTTACATTATATTGTTTGTACAGAATATCATCTGACATATATGTCCAACATTTGTCCCAAACCACTTCCAGACCGCTTAAACAATTTGAGGATAGCAATGTTGTGAATAAATTTTTTAACTCTCCTGCAGTTGCCCACTAACTTGCTTCAACAATTCCATCAATATATTCTTTGTCGTCTTCCAATAGCCCAAGTGCATAACATGCATCATGGTAATTGTCGTACAACACCCCATTGATTGTTCTTAAGTCTTCATAACACGTAGGCCCTCGGATTACATTCAAAAGACATCTCAAATAGTACATCTCACCACTTCCAGGAGGAACATAAAAAACTCGACCAATTGAAAATCCTCGTTGTCTTGGAACAAATTCCCTTGTTGCTTGTTTCCAAACGAACTTTGTTGGCATCTCTGTATAAGTTAGTTGCTTTGCCTCAGGGTATTTTTTGTTTGTCTCAAGCCAAGCCAGAAACATGCTATGTTTTACCGTATGTTGTTCTACAATGACATCGATTAGAGCATCCTCATCAAAATAAATGCTTTGTTCATTTGGAAGATGAAAATTCAAGCGCTCTACATGAGGATATCTGTATTGTATTTCAAAACCTAACATCCTCCAAGCAGCTTCGCAAGGCGATACATATCTACTATCGTAATACATTTTGACCCCATCAATAGTTGTCCCAGATTGTTTATCTGTAGCACTTTGATAAAAAGAAGCTGTAACTCGATCGTTGCCTTTGTTTACATACTTGAATAGATATTTGATAGATCGAGATTGGTTACACCACTCAACATTTATATGAGCACCGTACTTAAGCAAGAGGTAACGGTTGTGTGGAACCACATATCTATTGTCAAGTTCAACTCCAACCTTCGTGACTGTCCTACCATTGTCTCTACGCCTATATATCGGATACCCATCTTCACCAACAGATGTAACATCTACAAACTTCTTTGGAAAACTCTTAGAGCAACGTCTGTTAGACATGCACAGTGTAATACCCCGTATTTTCCTAACATTATTATTTTATCCTAAGGCGTTGACATTCATGAGTTATGATCTTCCGATACTTCAAAAGGATTTTTATAAGTGAGTATAGTTGTTATTAAGCTGCGAACCAACGTACCGGTCATGAACCGTAAAATTTTTAAGGACGAATTTTCAGCTCGGATTTCCTAGGAAATGGATTATTAGGCACCATACTATTAAGCTTGAGTTTCCTATTCAATTAAATTAGCCCATAGCGGTGGAAATTTATTTTGATCGTAGCATCGCTATATTTCGCGGTGTACCGAACCTAGCCCAATTTTGAGGTTTTTGTCTGGGATAAATTTTTGGTTTCAAAATTCTTCCTATTTAAATTATTTTCCACCGAAACTTTATCTGTTTGGACCACAACTGATAAGTTGAAAGATTTTTATTTTTGGAACCACAAGGTTGTGACAAGTGTCACAATTTTTACCATGTAATTAAAATATTAATTTCAAGTTCAAGAGATGAGTTCGGATAAGCATCCCTATATTTTATTATTATTATTATTAATATTATTATTTATAGGAATGGATAATCATCCATATATTTTATTATTATTATTATTATTATTATTATTATTATTATTATTATTATTATTATTATATATGATATCACGTATGTATACATATATATGTGATGATAAGAATGAAGTTTCAATCTTATCATTTTCCTTCCAAATTCATGAGAGAGAGAGAGGGAGAGAGAGAGAGAGATAGTTCATCTTCTTCCACCATTAGAGCTCACCTTCCATAGCCAAGCTTTCTTCACAAGTGTCAACCTATTCGGTAAAACTTTAATTTTATTCGGTAGAAAGCTTTATTTCCCTTCCTAGATCATGAATCTAAGTTAAGATTTCTTAAAATCATGTGTTATGTTGTTGATGGAATTTTAGGGTTTTATGGTGAAATTGGGGAAATCAACTCCATGAGTCTTCTACGAGACTAGTAACCCGGTTGAGGTAAGGAATCCCTTAAGTTGGTTTAGTCACTTGAAATTGGATAATTGATTGTTTGGTTGAAATAGGATGAGATCTAGTTGAAATTATTATGTACATGATTGTATGTATAATATATGTATGTACGTATAAGTATGGTATATATATATATACGTGAGATGTAGGTATGTTGGAGCTAATGAAGTTTAATTTGTTGTTGATGAAAAAAAAATTCGTAGATGATAAGGATTTAAATATGATAATTAGTTGATGATGGCGTGATTAGGAATGTGACTAAGTGATAAATTTGGGTTATGAACAAAGATGATGATATGGAAGAATGATTATAGATTCAGGATGAATGAGTATCATGGGTATGTTTAATGAATTTTGTTAATTAATGATGGTGGATTAAGGTAATGATTAAGAGTACTTAAGGATTAATTATGGTGATTATTGAGTAATGAGAGGATGCTAAGATTATGATATAGATTGGTGATTTGGTTCACGTTGAAGCCTAGTGATGAGGATAATGTTGGACTTGACTAAAGGTTTATGTTAATTATAGATGGGTAAGTTGTTGAAGGTGAGAAATTGTGGTCTAATTATGAGTTATGGTTTAGTGATTTAAGGTTTGAAATCTATTATGAATTATGGTTATGGGTGGTGATTATTGATAATGGTGATTAGGAACTATTATTCTTATTAATAAATAAGGAAAGTTATGAAGGTTATGAGCTTATAAGGATTATGATTAAGATTGGATTAGTGATGGAATTAAATGAGGATGATGGAATGATGGATGGCGTTATTGAGGATGATGATGTCATTATGTTGTTAAGCTAAGATGTTGAATTATAATTATGGTGGTGATATATAATGCTATAATTATGTTACATGAGTTATGAATTGGTGATTATGAATTAATGGTTTAAATTAATGGATAATTATGGATTATGGTTAATAGCGGTGTTAATGCTTTCGATGACTTGATAATGATGTTATAAGGTTGTTGACTTGTTGTCGATAATGGATTACTAGGTTAGTAGTAACTAATGACAATAAGTAATGCTTAAGAGTGATTAAGGTCAATTGTTGGATTATGGGTGACTAAGTATCGATTATGGATGTGTGATTTCCTTAAGTTATAATGGTGTTGATGATAGTGGAAGTTGTTGATGACGATAGTGAAAAGGACAACTATCTAATAGTAGTTAATGGTGGAACCGTGATTATGGATCACCGATGATGATTGGATTGTAAGATGGACTGAAGTTCATGATAAGGGAATAGATATATGTAGTGTTAGTAGAATATATAAGTATCCGATGAGTGACCAGCTTGTATTCAGCTGTGTTTTCTTTTAATTTTTGCTCGTACTTGAGCTATGCTTGAAAAGCCTTTCGGCAGGTAAAAAAGTTTATGAAAACTTACGTTGAAAAACGTATGCTATTTTGGTATGCAGGTTGTTAAAACCTTATTTTAAAACAGGAAAATACCACTTTTAGTGAGTGGGTACTTTACGTGGGAATGATGAGAAAATGATGTTAAAATGAATAAAACCTTAGTTTCAAGAAGTTACGAGGGCCTTGTTGTCTTTTTACCTCGGGCTATAATTACCGAAGGTCGTCATTGAAATACGTACGGTTGTATTCGTACTTAGGCGAAGTCTATTCGCCGAGTCTCTACGTCACTCATGTATGGCTAGACTGTGGGGGTGTGCACACTTAAGCGTATTGACTCCGTCGTCTCCGGGTTGGTGTCATTTTAATGGACCTAGGCGGGGCCACACTAGGGGTCATTCTAATGAACCATCGTCCAAGGAACCGAGAAGAGAACTTGGGTAAGGACCGCAAGCCCATGTTCCAGGTTCAATCGGTCAACGACAATGAATATTCAACATTTCCTATAAGGCCTCATACTTTGAAATGAAACTAAGTCGAGTTTTCACAAGTAATGGTTGAATCAATGACTATGATGAGATATGTGATACGGGTTCCAAGGAACTAGACGATTGATGTCTGAGAAATGAGATATTGTGAAGATGTCAAGTATGGTTGTGCAAATTCACTTGATGTTGAGACGTGAAAATGATTTTGAGCGGCAGTTATGCCATTATTCTTATTTGAGAAAAGTTTTACATGATTTAACGTATATACGTTGCTATACTATCTATGAATCATTTGGTTGCAGGTGGATTTTCAAATCATGGGAAAAAATTTATAAAGCTTTCAAATTATTATGTTTTCAAACCTTTGTCTACTTTTAAGTGACAATGGATTTCCTTACTTAGCCGTCGTGCTAACTACACTTCAATGTGTTTTCTGTTAACAGATGTTGTATAGGGTTGGTTCCTGTAGCCCGATGAGCTCTGAATAGGATGGAAGTTGAGGTTGGGGTCTACTCTTTGATGTAGACAAGGATTGTTGGTAATGTTGTAAGTTTAGCCTGTGCACTTAGAGTGGAGTTTGTCAAAGAGGTGATGGAATTCACTCTAGGTGTGGCGGTAGCACCCAGTTTTCTACTGATGTATAAGCTTCCGCAGTGTTTTATTACTGATTTTGTAATAGATGTAAGAGTTGAAAATTGGGGTGTTACACACGGAGAGTTAGGTCTCACAATACCACATGGTCCATGAATCATAAAATCACATACTGCATTGTAGTATTTAGGATATGTTTGTTGATTTGGTATTTCAGCAGAGATGATATTATTAATGTCATCGCTGGCGAAATTTTTGTCCTTTGAGTCCAAAAAGAGCAAAATATGAGCATGAGGCAATCCACGGTTTTGGAATTCAATTGTGTATACAACTACAGAAGTGTTGAAAAATATTAGTAAAGTAAATGATAATTCTGAAATTCCGTAATATATTATAACAATTCAACAAAAAACAATGACACAACTTCTTACTACATAACTTACTTGCTCTTACGAACCCAAATACTTCATTACGCCTTAGATCATTAACCAATGCATCCAACTTCATTTTATGGTTTCAGATTCATTTTCCTAACAAATCTCATAATCTCAGGCCATTTTGGATTACATGTGAATGTTATAAACAAATTAGGATAGCATGTCTATCTGCATATAACCATTGCATCTTGATAATTTTGGATCATGTATCTAGCTCATCTAATGAATGTTGAAGGCAATATGACATGTTTTCCTTGAGAACTCAAATTTATTTCACCACGAACCAAAGCATTAGATAATCATTTATATATATCACACCTTAGTTGTTTTTGGTTTGCCTGCACGTATTTTAGTCTTCCAGCCTCAACCATTGTGTAAGAATCAACTATAAATTGCTGAAAAATTCTCTTTGCAAATAATATAGTTGACACCTCATTGACTCGTTCATGCATCCTATATGCAAAGAATTCACGTTCACTAATTTTTTTCTTTCTGCCAAAATTAGAAGTGTTGGGGTGTGTGATGGGTATATCTTCCCTATAACCATCCTCACCATAGGGGAACAATAGAGGGTATTGCAATCCAAGATATGCAGGATGTAATTCATTAATACGTTGCAATTCACCTGATTGAGTTTCTATTATTATGTCCCTATCACCCATCGATTGGTCAAAATCTCCAATGATTAAATTAAAGCTGCTACTTCAGAGACAGATGGCAGATTATAGGTTCTTGCATCTCTTTGACGCTTACCAATAAGTTTTAACTTGACATTTGAGCAGCCTTCATCCATTATTTTCTTCCCAGCTATTCTAAAAGACTGCACCAGAACATTGTTTTGATCTAGCATGTTTTGTAAATCAGCAACAATTTCAACATGTATGTTATCTTTAGTTGTCATTTGCCTATGCGAGTGAAGACATTTTAAAATTCAATAATCCAATGTTCATATTATAATATTCGACATTTGCTTTAAAAAAATACTATTTCTCACCTGATAGAATCGATGGGGTTTCCAACTTCATTTTGTGTGTCATAAATGTAGAGTTGGGCAAACTTAGGTATTGCACCTTGAACTGGCAAAAGGCTACCTATTAGATGAAAGTTTTGACCGTGCAATTTAAATATTGGCGGAGAAGTGCCTTTGTTTTGGCTATAATCAATCTTGCCACCCATCGATGTGAAAGAAAACATATTGTTGTGAGATCAAATATTGTCTAAAAACTGTTTACTTTTATCAGATTATTAAAAAAAGAGCTTGTACATATTTTCGGGAGGATATCTGGGGTGGCAATCTTATTTTACCCTGCATGCAACACAATGAATATTTTGGATTCTTGCTTTTGAACCTTGCCTCTAGCCTTTCCTCATACAAAAAATTTGCAGCACAATGTTGACACGTATACTATACTCTGGATCTCCAAAATCACAATATTCTAAGAAATCAAAACTTAAAATTAGTTACATAGTATAAATAAGAGATTCATTTTAAAAATATATATATAATGTAAGTATTATACTTTTTTAAAAATATTAATAATCCTGTATAAATTATATTTACAGTATATGTATAACAACTATTAATTTCACAAAATATTTTTTTTACAAAATGTAAACTTAAATTCAATTCTCTAAAAGTATATGTATAATAACTATTAATTTCACAAATATTCTTGAACAAAATGTATATATGGTATTTTTAAGTCATTGTAACCCTATGAGTTTAATCATTCTTTGAATATTTTGTTAATATATGTACATAAATAAGGAATGATAAGGCTCTCAAAAAAAAAAGGAATGATAAGGAAGGGCATTATTTACAGCTTGTCGTATTCCTCAATTACTGAATTCAATTGATATGCGAATTTCAAGGGAATTCCGAAATATAATTTCATTTTGTTTAAATGGAAATAAAATATTGAAGGTACTATGATTTAATTTTGTTAAGTATTGTAATATTAAGTTGACTAATTTCAATTTTTAAAATAAATTAATTAATAAATACTCCGTATATAAATACATATATAACCTACAAACACGCAACCGTATAATTGAATAGCATTTAATTACGTACATTAACATAATATAGTAATATTTTTTTAATAATATAATATACATCATATAGTAATTTGATTGTTGGAATTTTTTTTGAATATTATCATGAGGGGAATTTAATTACATACATTAACATAATATAGTAATATTTTTTTAATACTATAATCTACATCATATTAATTTGATTGTTGGAACTTTTTATTTTTTTTGAATATTATTATGAGAGGAATTTAATTACGTACATTAACATAATATAGTAATATTTCTTTAATACTATAATATACATCATATAGTAATAAGATTGTTGGAATTTTATTTTTGAATATTATCATGAGAAGAATTTAATTACGTATATTAACATAATATAGTAATATTTTTTTTTTAATACTATAATATACCGTGCCGGCCCTGGCCATGTCTGGCCAGGGCCTGCGCACAGGGCCCCCAAATTTTAGGGGCCCCAAATATTGCAGATTATATGTGTAGCCGTGTACACATATACTGCATAGTTACGTTATGTGGTGACTGTGCCCCCAATTTTGGGGGCACTTTTATTAA
>CM008345.1:27025576-27070806 GCA_002525835.2 Ipomoea batatas
CCCACTTCTGCTCTTGTCTTCAAGTCTTCTTGGGCTTCTTATAATTCAAAGAATTATTTGCCCGTTATGAACATTCAAATTTTGAACGTTCACTTGATCTGATTGGTCATTCCAATCTGATCTTGATGGCCATACCTCCTCATTTAATGACCATACCGTTGATCTGATAACTTGCCAATTTGATCTGATAAAATCTCCAATTTGATCTGCACATTTAATGTCGCTGGTAACTTTTGAAAAATCACCTCTGTAATTTTCTCACAAAGTCTTCTTTTACGTCTTGATTGATCCTTGAAACTTGTAGCCTCCAATTTTTGACTTTGTAGCCTTCTTAGCTTGATATTGCAGACTGTGTATCCTTCAGAGCTTGATATTCTTGACTTTGTTGTGCTCTTGATTTTGATCTTTGGGCAAGTTGATCTTTCAAAATATTTTCCGGGTGATTCTTGCTTGAGTATAAACAATGATCTTCAGAAAATCACCATCTTCAGATTTCTTCTGGTTCATAGCATCATGTACTGGAATAAACTTGAACCATGCAAAAATGGTTAAGTATAAATTCCACTTTAGGTTGCTCCATAAGTTGCTCCAAAGTGCTTTAAAATAGTCTTCACGCATGTAAAGATGATGTAGTGTTCACGCGTGTGTAGTCCATGCAAAGTTACTCCATGTTGACTTTGAGTTCCTCCATCACTTGCTCCATTGACCAAACTAGCTCCATTGAAGATTTATTGACCAAAAATTTAGTTCTATTGACTTGGCCGTGTAACTAGCTCCAAAGCTTCTTCCTTTATATTAAAATGTAACAAGTAGGATTCGAACGCTGGATCTTTGGATATATGCTCAAGTCTTTTACCATTTCTCCATTTCAGCTCATTCGGTTATATCCATCAAATAAATATATTTGACTTTTCTTAGCATGGCATAGAGTAAGGTGTAGAGATAGTGTATCTTGGATTCTTCTCGGTTTAGACCATTTGACCAAAACTTCCTCCATTTGACCAAACTTCCTCCATAAGTTGCTCACCCAAAATGTTGACTTTGAGTCGTGATACTACTAGCTCCATTCCTTGCTCTCCAAATCTTAAAATGTCTTCAATAGGATTCAAACTTGAGTCTTCTAGCAACAATAAATAGACCTTGTCCATTGGATCATGTATACTCATGTGTATAGTGGAAGCAAATGACTTACAAGAGTCATAATAAAATGAACTCTATAAGGCAATAAATCGAACCAAACTATTTTCAAGACTTGCCTTTCGGGTCAAAACTCTACACTCCAAAAATAAAATAGGAGATTTCTAAAATTACAAATTGGCTCATCAAAACTATTACAATTTTATTCCTAACAGGGATGATGCTTCATTTTACTCATGTGAGAGTGAGAGTAATTTTTGGGAAGACGAGAGAAGAGAAGGAGAGGAAGGGATGGTAGGAAATAATGGGTCTTTCACGTTCGATCTTATGGAAAAAGTTGAGTGGAAAGAGTTGACCACACTCGAGATTGAGGAAGAGAGTGTGGAGATATGGTTTGAAGCGAATGATAAAATCTTTAGGGGGGTAAGAGAGAAAAAAAGAAAGGAAGTAGACACCATCCTAGAAGAATTAAGGAGGGTGTTTGAGCTTAAAAATCTTTCATTTACGTATATTGTTCTTCCTTTATCTTTGTGGGAATTCAAGGATGTTTCCCACCTTGGGACATTCCTTGAAGCAAAGGTTCATGGGACGCTTGGTAAGGTCCCTAAATCTGTGTGCCTCGAAGGATAGGTCACATTATGTCTGGCCAGGAGACATTAAACCATGGCGCACTTGGGAGGCAGTCCCAATGTTATCTTACTTTTTCTCAAAATTTTTCTTACTTTCTGTAGTATGTTTTACTTAGTTTTATTTCAATAATTTTTTTCTATAACCTCTGTTGAACTAACAAGTACAGATTCAACAACCGAGAGTTATAAAATTGCCCACAATCAATCAACGAACATCATTGCTAACCAAGGGAGAGAGGGAAACCGAGGTAGGCTTACGCACAACACACCTCCACGCCACCACCACGCGTGTGGCTAGGCGTGGAAAATTTCCAGAAAGCCTCCACGCCGCTCACACGCGTGTGAGCAGGCGTGGGAATTAACCAGAGAGCTCCCACGCCCACCACCACGCGTGGTATCGTGCGTGGACGGGCACCAGACTTTTCACGGATTTACGCGCGAAGTGGTTTAAAACCCTTTCTTTGCTTCATTTCTTCCCCACCACGAGCAAAAACTTTCCCAAGCTGAAAATATACACTTTCTAAGCATTTCCTTCCAAGTCTCTCAACTTTTCTCAAAGATTTTAAGTCATTTCTAAGCTATGAACATACTCTTCCTTGCTATTCATTTGTTTAATGAAGAACTTGTTCTATTTTGAAGAATATATCCATGGGTTTTTCTTGTATGACATTTTTCTTGAGATATATTGTTATGAGATGACTTGATAGACTTATATTAAGCCTACATTGCTTCTATAGACTAGAAATTTCATGTTTTAACATCTCTTTGTGACTAGATCTTGAAATTACTTGATTTGGGTTTTCTCTTGTCATGATGAGATCCTTGTTGATATAGTAAGCATGATGGATAAAGTTTGCAACTTTCCTACTCTATAGGCACTACATTGCTATATTCTACTAGTTAGATGGTCCAATTTTAACTTTCATGAAACTTCCATTTTTCAACTTTGAGCTAGTCTAGAGGTAGAAGATGAAGTTGACCATGTGTTGACCTTTTGACTATGAAATGAGTGTGGAATGTTATGAGCTAATTCTTGCATGCAAAGGATAGAATTGTTGATGGATATCAAAATGTTGGTTGCATGCATTGAATACTTATGATTTCTTTTTAAGATATGTGCAATATTGTTCATAATCAATGTTTAAGTTTGGCAAGTGTTTTTCCTTGTGTTGCTTTGATTACCTATGATATAGGAAAAAATGTCTTCGCCATATGAGCTTGCACAACAAATTGCTCAAAGGCTCCAGAGAGGGAAAGCTACCACAAATGAAAACAATGCCAGGGACACTAACAATCGTTACATAGAAGTACCCACCGGAACTCAAATTCTGCTAATGACTGCTACCATGCTGGGACGTATAGGCAATTGTTAAACTACCCTATTGTGCAATGGAGGTATGTGGATTTGAGAGTACTGGAGGATTATGAGTGCAAATATGGACTAGAGAGGTTGATTGCAGAGCCATATTGGAACAACCTACTAAGTTGGAGACAAGATACTTTTATCCCTCTAGTACATGAGTTCATCGCAAGCCTGAAAGTTGACGGAATGGCTGGAGATCTCTACAGCCCCACCATCCAGTTTAGACTCTTCAACCAAGACTACAATATTTCGGCCAACCAGTTGGGAGTTCTCCTCGGATTTTATAACGAGGAAGATCATTCAAAGCACTGGTACAGGAGACTGAGGCATGACTTTGGAGACCGAGATATACCAAGAACATATTGGTCAAAAATTGCAAGGCAAGGAGTCGACTGGGAAGGGTCGAGAGTGAGAATTTCTCAGGTTGTAAGGGAAGATTTAAAGGTTTTGTGGAAAGTAATCGCTCATTCTTGGGAAGGAAGGCCTGAGACCTACGACCGGGTCTCAAAGGCGGAATTATTTATGCTTTGGAGCATGGACATCGGAAATTCGGTGAACATGAGCGCAATTTGTAGAAATTTGCTCGTGGCACAGCAGCCAGAGTCAACCAGGGCAATCTTCGTAGGCCCATTGGTTACAAGGCTATGCGTCTCCTTGGGCAATCAAATGAAAATGAATTGGTTCGAACATCGACTTCCAGGAGCGCATGTAGTTCCTTTATCACCCGAGGACATTGCAAAACTTCGCCTGAGACAGCTAGCACGAACAAGAATAGATGAGGAGATGGCGGATGATCACACAACCTCGCCATTGACATCACCAAGATTCACTCGTTCTCCGACGTCATTCAACTCCCAGTCTCTTTCGGAAATGTACTCGCCGCTAGACTCTTCAATGTATTCACCACCACCAAGAGAGCCCGGACCGTCCATGCCCCCACCACAACCTGAAGAGCGAGACCCCAACTCCTCTACCTTCAACATTCCAAGCTGGTTCACCCCAGTAACTGATTGGAGATCCCTCCAGAATTTCCAGTACCAATTGCACTTGGAGCAGATGAAAAAGTTGGATGAAATTTCAAGAGAGATCAAGGAAACCAGGAGAGCATAAAGGAAAGAAGAAACTGAAGGAGATGAAAAGACAAATCTTAATGATGATAACTTGTGATCCGTTAACTCTGAACAATTGATTGTGGACAATCTTTTTATTTTCTGTTTATAACTTTACCTGCAATTCTGTTTATGTTTTATCTTGCACGTTTCGTCTAGCCAAAGACGTTAAACGTGGCGCTTATGGGAGGCAACCCACAAATAAAAGAAGAAAGGACCACTCCACCAACAACCATGAAGACCAATCTTGAAAGGGCAAACTCATATTGCAAAACTTTTCTAAGGATACAAATTGTAAGTATTTCTTTTATCCTAATTCAATGCCCTGTTTTGGTTCGTTTTATTTTCTAGAATCGCAAATGAAGAGCTGCATGAAATTGTTGTGATAGATGTAGTTTGTTGTTAGAACTGTTTAGCCCAATTCACACTTTTAAGTGTGGAAAAGAGGCATGTGTAGAACCCTTAAACATATATCCTTTTTCCTCCGTTCCCTATGGAAACATCGAGGACGATGTTTATTTCTAAGTGTGGAAAGGGTGTATGTTTCTTGCTTCTTGAAACAGTTAAGTGATTAAGTGATAAGGTATAGGAACCTAGAGGGTGTGTTATTGTCAATACTATCTAGGAGGGCTCCTAACCTTGTGCCAAAAATTGAATGTCTTAAATATGCTTTGGAAAGTTACACTTGGCACCAATTTGCACAATTGACCCACAAATTGAAAATTGATATGAGTGCTTGCATGCCTTCACCTTGTATTTTGTTTGGACCTTAGTCAAGGATCACTCGAAGTGGGAGTGTAAACCCCTTGAGTTTTAGAAATATAAGAATTGCGAAGCCCGGAAATTGAACTAATCTAGCAGGACATGGGGCAAAAGGAGAGCCTAAGTGAGCTTTGAGTGAGAACAATCCCTAATCCCTAGAAAAAGGCATGAGGGGTTGATATGGTGAAGCGTGAATAAAGGCTTTAAAAAGGGTCACTCCCAGAGATAAAATTTGAGGGAAGCCTTCTCGCTAGGAAGTGTTCAACCATAGTCTTCGAATGCTATATCTGGAGTCGGTTGTCCACTTTAAAATGTTCATAGGAGAAGAGAAAATTGAGAGGAGGTGAGCCGCCTCGCTAGGATTCGGGCACCCATTGCACTGACCTTCGAAAAAGCATGGATCTCCATGTGAAGTCGGGTAGTCCGATGACGTTATCCTAGGAGGTGAGAAAATAGAGTGATCGCCCAAACCATGGCGATGAGCGGTCCATGTCCCTGCCCTCACTTATCTTAATGTAAAGGGGCTTTGGCGTTAGGTGAAAGTTGGCTAGGGGGTGAGCATCGTTCCCACTAGTCGGATCGGCTAGAGGCCTCTAGAAAATACAAGGTGAAACCATTTTGTCACTTGCATGCTCGAAAGTGTGAATCAAACTTTTTATGTTATATCACCTGAGACTTAACTTACTTAGCATATTTCTTACATTTGGTGGCACGAGTCTAGCAGTTTTGGTAGATAGTGTAGGGGATTTCACCCGCTCAACTCCGAACACCTACACATCACTTGATTGGTTAACCGTGAAAGAAAGAACTATCCTTGGTGCTTACATAATTAGGGCTTAGAAAAGTATGCTTGCTTGAGGACAAGCAAGGTTTAAGTGTGGAAAGTTTGATAAGCACCAAGGATAGCACTTATAAGGGGTCTTTATTAGATTAAAATCACATCGTTTTGGCATCCATTTACAACAATTGCATGCATTTCAGCTCAAATGCGATTAGTTTCCTCTAACAACACTTCTAGAAAGAGTTTTGAAGCATTTCACAAGTCAGAAAGGGATTTGAAGCTAAAATGGAGCAAAAAGATGAACAAGCCAGCATGCAGTAACGCCCCACGACCCCTCACACGCGTGTAACTGGGCGTGGAATCATTCCAGAGAGCCCCCACGCCACTCACACGCGTGTGAGCACTCGTGGTCGGGCCAAGGGCTATTTTGGGAAAGTTGTCCCTTTTCTTTGTCACCTATATAAATCCCTTTTGTCCAAAACCTAGAGAAGAGCTTAGATCAGAAAATTGATAGAATAGGATAGTTAGATCTAGAGGGTTTTCTCCCCTCTTGGGGGAAAATTCCTTTCATTCATAGATAGAATAGATTAAGGGCAAGAAGGAAGATTGGGATTCAAGATCAAGGTTGTAAGGCCCCCTTTTCCAAGGGGTGGTAACCATTCTCTTTAATTTCTAATCTATTACTTGTTTCTTTGAATTTCCTTTCCCTTTTCTTGTTTCTTATTATGGTAGAGTAGATTAGAAAGGGGATTGGTGGCTCCATGGTAGATCTATGTGGATGTTCAATATTATCGTTATAATTTGTGAATTGCTTGCTTGTTGGATGTTGAACTTGTGTAGATGATGTTCTTTAAGCTTTGTGTCTTTTGTGGCCACATTAGGTAGCAAACCCAAAGGAAGTGAGTGTGTGCGCGATAGCGGCCACCCACGAGTCTCACTCACCCACATCTCCGCTCTTAGTTCGAAAGAACAAGATCCGAGAGGAGTGGTAGACAAAGTGTTTGATGAAATGCCCCAACCGAATGAGGATGTGGGAGTCCAAAGTGTGACGCCACTTGGTAGTGTGCCATGAACTCCATAGTCTATTCTGCAATTTGCATTCATAAAACCATCCAAAGATAAACCACATAGAAAAGCCTAAGCCTCAATCTCCACTTTACTTTTCTTTACTACACACAACCTTTTATCAACCTCCCCCTTACCAATGAATCCAACTCCTAGCCATTCCCGTAACTCTTTTCCTTCAACATCTTAGATGTCATCACACACATTCGATTCCCATTCGCCATCCTTGAGAGACACGACACTCGGGGAGTCTTGACTCTTCATTTTACCACTTCCACCCTTCACATTCACCTCATCACTACAAACACCGCACGTCATAAGCTCATGGGATATGACTTTGATGTTGAATTTCGTGCATGCCGACTTAATACCATTGCCGATGCATTATCTAGGCGCGACGAGGAGGTTTCTTCCCTCAAGGCCCTATCTGCCCTAGTGTCCTCGCTTTTGGAGTCTATCCGTCGTGAACTCGCCGATTCTAACGTTGCTCATGTTTTGATTGGGAAGATTAGGGACGGCGTAGTGGGTTCCTACTGGTCCATGTACGGCGAGCCCATCCGTTACAAATGTAAACTCTTTATCCTTCAAGATTCCCCACTAACTCCGATTATTATTTCAGGTTTTCACGACATATCATAGATTGGAAGAACATATCATAGATGCAACAAACCACCTGCTGCATGAAGTATTTATACTAGTTCATTTCTTTTTTCAAATTACTAGCTGTTAGGTTTGTTTTCGTTTTCCCTATTCTTATTCTAATGTCTGTTTATTACTGTTGCCTCCTTTAGTATTTAAGGGGCTTAAGACTTGAGTTTAGATCATCATTTTTCTTAATTTGAATTTGAATTGTCTGATGACATTTGGGAGAAGAAGAACTCCAGTATTTTTCAGTTTAATTATCTGTTTCCTAGCCTTGTTCATTCTACCTGCAACCATAAGGAGAAAAACACCCAACCCCATTCCCCCGACTCGTCCCTCAAGTCCTGTTTGCCCAGTGACGTGTTCTTAAGCTCCCGAGCCCACAACACAAAGGCAAACATCTAACAGGCTGTCGGAGATCCGGATACAGTAGATTCTTCATTAGGATCAGATTCAGGTTCAGAAACACCCTGAGATGCAAGAACTTCAGCATGACGAGTTTCTAATCAAACCATAATCCAGTCATGCCCATACCTCATCCAAAAACAATACCAAAAAAATTCTAGATATCCATAGGAATGGGCATAAATAGATTATCCAAGAATTCCAAAGTATCCAAAGAGAAAATCCAATTGTCAAAGAAAAGAAAACCCAAATAATATGATGATCCAAATATAATAATCCGAATAATATGATAACCGAATAATCAGTTAACCATGCTCCCCTCAATTTGAACATCGTGACTGATTCATCACAATGGCGTCATAATAAGATAACTCTTAGAGCAAGATTCGTTTTGCTTTGAAGCTGTAATAGAGACACACACTCCATAATACTTCTCTTTGCGTTTTCAGAAATCTTTTGCCACATGAACCTGGACAAGAGTAATAGAAAACAGAAACCTAGAACAAGGCACATGGAACATAAAAACAACTCAGCAAAAAACACAGAAGCACTAGCTTATAAACACACATTCAGAAAAAACAGAAAATTAGCAAAAAAAACTAGAAGTATATTCAGGTATAATAGATTCAGGCACAAATAGCACAGAAATCACACACACAAACCCAAATACGGTCATGATCGGACCAAACAAATAACACAAAGAAGCAATATATATGGCATAACAAGTATAGCACGCAATTTTAGATTCAGACAACAAGAAAAAACAGGCACATATCCAGAAAATATAACAGAAAATAATGAAGATACGCACATAATATCATAATAAGAACAATTTAAGCACATTCAATGGAACAGATAATGAAGGCAACAATTAGGACATGCGAACTATGAAAAGAATAGGTAAAAAGACAGTAAATATAGAAAGGCTAGACTCATGTATTAAGGTAATACCAGCTAAAGAATAAGAAATAGAAGGTACCAATACTCCTAAACAGAAAGCTAGACTCAAGTATTAAGGTAATACCAGCTAAAGAATAAGAAACAAAAGGTGCCAATACTCCTAAAATTTATTTTCAATTACAACTCCAAATATTATTTAACATTCAAAATAAATGTCAATTTTTTCTAAAATTTTATTTTCAATTACAATTAAAACCAATATTTATATTATATAAACATTATTATCATGTATAAATGCTGCTAATTAAAGCCTAAAGGATTGACATTTTTAAGAAAGAAATATGTTTTTTGAAGGAGTCTTAGACTCTACTTTTATTGCCCATCTGATATGGAAATATTGGATGGGAAACTATTAAGAAAGAGGGTCGTTGAGCTCTTTCCATCTTTCTTAATAGTTTGGATTTGGAAAAATGAGCACACACAAAGAGGAGACTGTTATTATTGCGTGGATCTTAGTCCACACCGCTGTGTGGAATACAATCTTAAAATTTTTAACACATAAAATATATTATTCTAATACATAAAGTACATTATTCTAATCCATAAATATATGATCTTACTCAAGAAATTTCATTATTGTAACACATAGAGTACATAATATAGTATTCTAACTCATAAAATACATTACTATAACACATAGAGTACATTATTCTAACTCATAAAATACATTATCTTACCTTAAAAATTTAACTATTATAACGCATATAAAGTATATTATATTATTCTAACTCATAAAATAAAATTCATTTATCTTAACTCAGAATGTTCATTATTCTAATATGCGTGCGGAACAAGAATTTTTGTTTTTAAACAATAAAACGATATCGGTTTGGACCGTGGCCCACATAGCTCTAATTTGCCAAGGGGAGCCACAACGTGGGAACTCTTGTTGTTGTTGTTGTTGCTGTTGGTGTTGTTGTTGTTCGTTTAATAATATTAATGTTCTCTTTACATAAATATTAGTTTTACCAAATATAATATCACCAATTTTTCCAAACATTTCTTTACAAATTATGAATACAATCCGCTAGTCAAAATCGTTAACACTATCAACTATTCGTTAACCGCTAATTGCTATCTGTCGTTTGCAAAACAAGGTTGTATTCTATAATAGTGAGAAAAAAATTATGTTTACTAGACTAGTTTTAAGGGTCAATCACCAATTTCCTTTAAAACAAAAAGATGGTTGTTGTTGTTGAGTGAAGGATACTTGTAAGAATTATAAAGATTATTCTTTAGCTTAGAAAATTTGATATAAACTTAATTTCAGCATGACTATCATCTTCTTCAAAGTAAGGGACCTTTCTTTATAGATAAGGTTGTGGTTAGAACTTGAAATTTGGATTTGTTCATTGTGACTGAGTAAGGGGTAGCTGTCAAAAAATTGCCACAATCCCAAAAAAATTGCTCCCAAATCCTTTACTTGTACGACTTATGACAATCTGGCACCGGTTCTTCTCTTTTTCGATGAATTGGATGAAGACGAATCGAAGCCAGAATGACTAATATTGCAGTTTCTATGATTTAAGAATCTCATAAAATTTGGAGAGTGATATTTCAATCAATCAACAAAGTGGGATTAGTGGTCCTGACCTTCGTTTAATAGAGCATGTATTTCGCGGAGATGAGATTTGCAGTCCAGTTGCATTGCCGGAAGACGATGTTTTCTTTAAAAAAAATAAAAATTAATAATAAAATACGACGTCGGTTAATTAAATAACCAAAGTCTTATGTCTTACACAAACAAAACAAAATGATAATAACATACGACGTCGGTTAATTAAATAACCGAACTTGTATGTCTTACGCGAAAAAAAAATCATAACAATATATAATGTCGGTTAATTAAATAACCCAAGTTGTATGTCTTATGTGAATTTTTTATATACCAGCTAGTAGAGTAAAACTCTAAACACACTTTAAAAATTTTATATGTAGTTTCGCTGTCATTTGTTCACAACTCTTATCCCCGCCAATAGTGTAAGTCTCCCTATCTCTCTTATCTCCCCCAGTCTCAAACTAACCTTAGCTTTTTTGTTGAAGAATTCAAGATCGAAGAATGGTGGCTCACAATATGGAGTCTTAGCAGCGGATGATATGGTATATACTTGGATATGATGATCTTCGTCCTAGAATATATTAGATAAATGGTTCCTAGTTTTCTTATAGTAAATGGTTCCTTCTAGTATAAATAGTGGTATATACTCTGATCTGATCTAGGAATATGAAGTTTATTGCGAGAAAACAATCGCGAACGAACGGCATAAGTCATTTTTTTAACAACTTACGATATAACATCGGTTGTTTTATCTCTCTTTTTTTTTTTTAATAAAAGAGAGATACTTTAAAAAAAATAGAGAGAGATATGACGTCAGTTGTTTTTAAACAACCGACGTGGTATCTTAATTATTTTTTTTAAAAAATGACATACGACGTCGGGTTTTAAAACCAAAGTCGTATTATTTATTTACTACGTCGGGAATAACAATGTAATGACAAATTTTCAAACTTGAAAATAATAATAATAATAATAATAATAATAATAATAATAATAGTCTAACTAGTTATTTTTAGTTTATATTCTCCCTAGGCCCAACTTATAATTTAATTGCTTAAGTTTTAATTGGGCTTAGTCCTTCCTTGGGCCCAATAATAATTATATATCTTTAAGCTATAGAAGTCCAATAGGAAGGGGTCAACCACATTAGACTAGTCTTGAACCTTAATAGAGAAGAAAGGGAAAAGAAGAGGATCTCATCTTTAATCTGCTCTTGACTTGCGTAGAAGCTAAGGAGGAAAACACAGAGGTTGTAGTTTCAGTGCTCAAGAATACAAGGTAAATAATTTAGATTTTGTTGTTAAAGAAGAAAAACCTAGCTTCCCTTTAGCATGATTCACACACCTACTTGCTTAGGACTAGCTTTCAAACACTAGTAGCACTCGTGCTTAGTCCACTTGCTTACCGATTCCTTTGTGCCTTCCTAGAGAACGACACTCGAGGAATTTTCCTCGTTTTATCTATTCATTCACCACCACACTCCCTACCACTAAAATTACACTCTTCACACACACAAAGCCAAATACGGTCATGATCGGACCAAACAAATAACACAAAGAAGCAATATATATGGCATAACAAGGATAGCACACAATTTTAGATTCAGATAACAAGAAAAAACAGGCACAGGTTTAGAGAATATAATAGAAAATAATGAAGATACGCACATAATATCATAATAAGAACAATTTAATAACATTCAATGGAGCAGATAATTCAAAAATTAGGACATGCGAACTATGAAAAGAATAGGTAAAACGACAGTAAATATAGAAAGGCTAGACTCAGGTATTAAGGTAATACCAGCTAAAGAATAAGAAACAGAAGGTACCAATACTCCAAAAGACATTTTTCTTTCAGTCTTTGATGAAGCACTGAGTACGAATAAAAGTTAGAGATTCCAACTCTGAACAAAGTTCTTGTTCTGGAAAAGAGAGCAAACTCTTATTAAAAAAATATACCTTATTGAATTATAAAATAAATGGTTTTATTTCGACGATGATCCTTCAATCTTGAATATGTAGATTTTCTAATCCAATCTCTCTATCTTCCACTAGTTCCCGAGAACCATTTTTCCCTTGAGATGCATGTGGTATTAACTGTGATATAAAATCTGCTTTCCGGACCCAAACTTGTTTTACAAATGGTGCAATGCGGTTGTGAGTGTATTTCTTAGCCCTTTGATTTTTATAAAAATATAAGCATTCTGGTCTGGTGTAGCCGCGTAACCTGCAATAGTGAAAAATAGGGTCATAAAACTTGTAAGTACGTTTGTTTTGCCATACTTTGCCATGATTTTGTCTTGCTGAACTTGTCTCAGGAATATCCTCTGGATCTGTTCCAGTTACTTTGATAAAAATGGTTTTATCTTTATGGTTGCAGCCGGTGAAGCCAAGACCAAACTTAGTGGTTGATTGCCGCCCCGTGTCAAGAATTTTATCAACTGTTGAGGTGGTATCCATCATTTAGATCTGTTTCTTGAGAGTAGTCAGCTCCTGCGTTAGCCTGATCACTTCCTGTTTTAGCTTGTGTTCTACTTCTGGACCAGCTGTAATTCTGGCCGTGAACACAACGAAGTTGCCAGAAATCTCTTCTATATCAGCTTCAGCATCTGGGTCAGCCTCATCGTAACTCCATGTTAGTGCTACCATTGATTTTTTTCTTCTTAAGTAGGTGGCACATTCATCCTGAACGTGACCATAACCTTCACAGTCGTAGCACCGGATGGCTTTGTCACCTTTCTTTTCTCTAGGTTGGGTTGTACGAGATGCAAACGGTTTATAATTTGATCCATTCGACTTTGAATTGGTCTTTGATGTATTGGAGCTTGATCCTTTGTAGTTTTGGGATTTGTTGCCGCGAAAGTTGTTCTTTTGTTTGACCTGTTTCAAGATTTATTAAAATGTTTGGTTAACAATTCTACTTGATCATCATTCTCGATTTCGTCTGGATCCGATACAGTGTCATGTTCGTCAACTGTAAATGCAACATTCTTTTGCTTTCTAGAATGGTCAGTCAAAATATTCATTTCATAGGTTTTGAGATTACCATTAGATGAGTCAAACTTTGGTTTTCCCACCAGAGTGTTCTTGTATTGCAGTTACCTTCATGCTGAATCGAGGTGGGAGGGAACGTAGTACCTTTTTGATCAACTTCTGTTGAGAAAATGGTTCAACCAGAGTGACTGCACGATTGGCAATCTCATGAACTCTCTCATTGAAGCTTAAAATGTTTTCATCCTCATTCATTCTCAAGTCTTCAAAATCACCCTGAACCAGTTGGAGCTTGGATTGCTCGACAGAAGTGGTACCTTCATAAGTTGTTTCTAAAATCTCCCAAGCTTCTTTAGCGGAGTCACAACCTGTTATTAAATTGAATTGGCTTTCATGAATTAATGAAAAGATAATATCAATTGCTTTACTGTTGTAGCTTGCGGTGGTCACTTCCGTCGGAGTCCAGTCAACTTCAGGTTTTATGACTTTTGGATCTCCTTCTTTTTCACCATCCTTAGTAGGGTGATCCCATCCTGATAACACAGATCGCCATACGCGTTGAGCTCTAAGATGCATTCTGGTGCGAGCTTTCCAGTAAGCATAATTGTCCCCGATTTGTTCTAGAGCAGGACTATTCATTCTGAAACACTTAACACACACTAAGATTCCAAATAAAAAACTCAAGAAACACGATTTTAACGCCAGATCGGTTCGACTAAAAATTTAAGTCCCCGTACTTTGATACCAATTGAAATTGTGTCGTGAGTCTTGAATGTACTTTAATCACAAATCATATTATCCTTAATTTGATTAAAAAAAGAAAAGGATAAAAGATAAGAAGAAGAAAACCAGGACACAACAAATGATAACGCAGTTTGGAGTTACACTCCTACGTCTGCGGGGAACTCACGACAGCCCAAACCACTAGATGTTTGCCAAGATTACAAGGAGATGAAATGCTAATCATACACAAGGACCAAATCCTAATACATCAACATTCATCAAACAATCTTCTAAACATCTTCACGGAAGAGGATTCGTGCAGCCGCAACTTGTTTGAATCAGCACCACGCCATGTAACCAAATCCAGTAATAAAATCAGTGATTAAACTCACTCAGTCAGATAAATATTCATAGTAGTGTTGTTCAAATTTCATACCTATAAGTCATCACTTAAAGCTTCAAACTCTATCCTTTATATAGTAATACCAAGTAACAAACTCTCCCAACAATTTGCTTGATAATCTCCTCAAAATATTGTTGTCCATTCATTTAAAAACCAACCACAAACCATAGTGAAATAAAATTTATTTTTGTTAGGGTATTTCGCTGGGAGAACTGCAGCAGATCCAGAGTACGCAGGTTGTGATCTAGGAGCAAAATGTGAGTTTTGAAATAGTCAAACTGATATATGGACCAACCTATACTAAGACAATGTAAATTAAAACAACCTAAGGTTTGTCAAATGATTTAGCCAACACTAATGTGCATCATTTGTGCACTTACACTATTCGTTAACCGCTAATTGCTATCCGCCGTTTGCAAAACAAGGTTGTATTCTATAATAGTGTAAAAAATATTATGATTATTAGACTAATCTTCCAAGGGTCAATTACCAATTTCCTTTAACACAAAAAGATGGTTGTTGTTGTTGAGTGCAGGATACTTGTAAGAATTATAAAGATTATTTTTTAGCTTAGAAAATTTGATATAAACTTAATTTCAGCATGACTATCATCTTCTTCTAAGTAAGGGATCCTTCTTTATAGATAAGGTTGTGGAGAGATTCAACTTGAAATTTGGATTTGTTCATTGTCACTGAGCAAGGGTAGCTGTCAAAAAATTGCCACAATCCCAAAAAAATTGCTACCAAATCCTTTACTTGTATGGCTTATGACAATCTGTCACCAGTTCTTCTCTTTTATGATGAACTTGATGAAGACGAATCGAAGTCGGAATGACTAATATTGCAGTTTCTATGATTTGAGAATCTCATAAAATTTGGAGAGTGAGATTTCAATCAGTCAACAAAGTGGGATTAGTGGCCCGGACCTTCATTTAATAGGGCCCGTATTTCACGGAGATGAGATCTGCAGCCCCGTTGCGTTGCCAGAAGACAATGTTTTTGCTAAAAAAATAAAAATTGATAATAAAATACGACATTGGTTAATTAAATAACCAAAGTCTTATGTCTTACGCAAACAAAAAAAATGGTAATAACATACGACTTCAGTTAATTAAATAACCAAAGTTGTATGTCTTACGCGAAAAAAAATTCATAATAACATATAATGTCGGTTAATTAAATAACCGAAGTTGTATGTCTTATGCGAAGTTTTTATATATCGGCTAGTAGAGTAAAACTCTAAACACTTTAAAAATTTTATATGTGGTTTCGCTGCCATTTGTTTACAACTCTTGTCCCCGCCAGTAGTGTAAGTTTCCCTTATCTCTCTTATCTCCCCCACTCTCAAACTAGGCTTAGCTTTTTTGTTGAACAATTCAAGATCGAAGAATGGTGGCTGACAATATGGAGTCTTAACAGCGGATGATATGGTATATACCTGGATATGATGATCTTCATCCAAAGAATATATTAGATAAATGGTTCCTAGTTTTCTTATAGTAAATGGTTCCTTCTAGTATAAATAATGGTATATACTTTCATCTGATCTAGCAAAAGGAACTTTATTGCGAGAAAACAATCGCGAACGGACGGCGTACAACATCTTCGCTGCGAAGAGCTCCGTTTTCTTCTGCTTCACCACCGCCTCGTCGACCATTTATAAACGCTCCATTTTCTTCTGCTTCTCGGTTGTCGGAATCGTCTATAGTAAGTCATTTTTTTAACAACTTACTATATGACGTCTGTTGTTTATCTCTCTCTTTTTTTCTTTTTTTTTTTTTATAAAAAAAAGATATACTTCAAAAAAATAGAAAGATATATGACGTGGTATCTTAATTATTTTTCAATAAAAATGACATACGGCGTCGGGTTTTAAAATCGAAGTCGTATTATTTATTTACTACGTCGGGAATAACAATGTTGCAAAATAACCGACGTTAAATTTCACAAATAATCGACGTTAAAAGTATTTTTTGTACTAGTTTCTACTTAACACTTCTGGTTTCTAGGCAATTTATCACCTTGTAGACGTCAGAATTGGACTTTGCTGTATTCATAGAAGTTTGTAGTTCTTTGAAATATCATTCGAATGCCATTGGAATCACTTAATTTTGTGATTCGTAGTATGAGATATGCTTAAAATACCGGGACATTGCCTAGCAGAAAAAATACATAGCAAAATGGAGTGATGTTGGCACTCACGGTGTAAATGCTAGCGTTAGCCATGATATTCACTTCAAGGACGAAGAAAAAGGAAAACGACTTAGCACTTTAACGGTTTTTTTGACATAGGACCAAAAAAGGTAATGCCACAATAATATATACTACGATCAAAGGTGAATGTTTTCAAAAAAAAAAAAGAAAAAGATCAAAGGTGAATATTTTGGAAAAAAAAAATTGACAAATGCTTATAAATCTAAAACAAAAATGGAATTAACTCTTTAACAAAAATAGTATAACAAACTATTATTCGAATATCTCTCGAAGCTACATTAATTGTAAATATATTCGTAATAAATGGTTCTCACTCCTATCTAATGTCAATCATTCGGCTAATGCTTACACAAGTACAAAAGCTAGCAAAATGCGTTCAAACTCTTGGATCAAGGTTTGATCCAAATATATAAAAGAAAAATAGTTAAAATTTTGAAAAAATGAAAATGAAAAAACAAGAAACAGTGAAACTTGAAACCAATTAATTAAACAGTAGATAAGCGTAAGGTACGTGCCTAATATAAGAACAAAGTTAAAAAACATGAATGTACACAATTGATGAACTTTTCACATTTTTAGTTTTACCATTGGTTACCATCCAAAATCTCTCTATAAATTCGCCCAATCACTAAGCCAATCAAAGATGCATCACAGCCCCAAGTTTCCTCTTAGCATACACAATTGGATGTCCATATATATATGGGGCCAGGCCTTGAGAGATGATCAGATCAGATCAGATCAGAATAGATTAATTACGATACTAATAAAAATGAAGGCCTTTAACTTCATGACACTTGCAGTAGTTCTATTGCTTCTCTTGGGAGAGGCACAATTTTCATTGGCTACATGCGACGCGAAGCAGCTCAACCCTTGCCTAAGCGCCTTAACGTTCAACTTACATCCACCACCACAATGTTGCGAGAGGCTTAATCAACAGAAGCCTTGCTTCTGCCAATACGTCAAGAATCCCAATCTAAAAGACTATCTCGTCAACTCCGCAGCTGCCAAGAAAGTCTATGAACTCTGCAAGGTTACAATGCCCAAGTGTTGAAGAAATCTCTATTTCTCTTCATCATATATATGATATATCCTAAAGTATTCCGTCCATCTATGTGTTCCCTATATTATTACTAACAACAAACACCTATCTCTTTCTCGTTTTATTTTTAATTTTTGTACGTCTTGAATATTAAAATCATAGCCTGCTTGGTTATGATCTTTGTACTAGTTATATGTCATCATTTGTAGATATGAAAGGCTATCGTGCCCTTGCCTAATAAATAGAGATCGTGTCTAATAGTTAAATTTAAACAAAGTTTTATTTAAGTTATTTTATATATAAAAATATAAAATAGATATGTAGTAAGAATTTTTGACCAAATATACTGCATAAAACATTCAATAAAGAAAAGAAATACAATTAAAAATTTATCTTAACAGTTACACTAAGATACAAAATTATTTATCAAATTGTAAATGTCAATTTTTTTTTAATTTTATTTTCAATTACAATTAAAACCAATGTTTGAATTATATAAACATTATTATCATGTATAAATGCTGCTAATTAAAGCCTAAAGGATTTACATTTTTAAGAAAGAAATATGTTTTTTGAAGGAGTACATCTTAGACCCGCCTAAAGGATTTACGTTTTTAAGAAAGAAATATGTTTTTTGAAGGAGTACATCTTAGACTCTACTTTTATTGCCCATCGGATATGGAAATTTTGGATGGGAAACTATTAAGAAAGAGGGTCGTTGAGCTCTTTCCATCTTTCTTAATAGTTTGGATTTGGAAAAATGAGCACACACAAAGGAGACATTCATTATTGTGTGGACCGTAGTCCACACAGCTGTGTGAAACACAACCTTAAAAATACATTATTCTTATATATAATACATAAAGTACATTATTCTAATTCATAAAATAAACGATCTTACACATAAAATAAAATACAGTATTCTAACGTATACAATATTCTAATTTTATTATTTTAACAAATAAAATACATTATACAGTATTCTAACGTATAAAATACATTATTATAACACATAAAGTAAATAATTCTAACACATAAAATACATTATCTTAACTCATAGTGTTCATTATTCTAATATGCTCGCTGAACGAACAAGCTAATTATTTACAACATGCTATAAGAAAAATTTCTTTTTCAAACAAGAAAACCATATCGTTTTGTTGTTAATGTTGTTGTTGTTTGTTTTTTTTTTTTTTTCATGTTCGCTTTTTTCATGCTCTTATTTATTCTAATTTTATTACTTCATAATAATAGTAACGATATTAATGTTCTCTTTAATAATATTAGTTTTGCGAAATATAATAACAGTAATTCTTCCAAATATTTCTTTACAAATTATGAATACAATCTGCTAATCAAAATCGTTAACACTATAAACTATTTGAAATTGTATCGTGGGTCTTGAATGTACGAAAAACTTAAAGTTCTATTTGATTTTAATCACAAATCATCTTATCCTTAGTTAATATAATGATCCAAATATAATAATCTAAATAATATGATAACCGAATAATCAGTTAACCATGCTCCCCCTCAATTTGAACATCGTGACTGATTCATCACAATGGCGTCATAATAAGATAACTCTTAGAGCAAGATTCGTTTTGCTTTGAAGCTGTAATAGAAACACACACTCCATAGTACTTCTCTTTGCGTTTTTTGAAATCTTTTGCCACATGAACTTGCACAAGAGTAATAGAAAACAGAAACCTAGAACAAGGCACATGGAACATGAAAACAACTCATCAAAAAAACACATAAGCACTAGCTTATAAACACACATTCAGAAAAAACAGAAAGATTAGCAAAAACGACTAGAAGCATATTCAGGCATATTAGATTCAGGCACGGATTCATAACAGATAGCACATAAACCACACACAAGGCCAAATACAGTCATGATCGGACCAAACAAATAACACAAAGAAGCAATATATATGGCATAACAAGGATAGCACGCAATTTTAGATTTAGACAACAAGAAAAAATAGGCATAGGTCTAGAGAATATAATAGAAAATAATGAAGATACGCAAATAATATCATAATAAGAAAAATTTAAGCACATTCAATGGAGCAGATAATGAAGGCAAAAATTAGGACATGCAAACTATGAAAAGAATAGGTAAAAAGACAGTAAATATAGAAAGGCTAGACTCAGGTATTAAGGTAATACCAGCAAAAGTATAAGAAATAGAAGGTAGCACTACTCCTAAAGAGATTTTTCTTTCAGCCTTTGATGAAGCACTAAGTTCGAATAAAACTTAGAGATTCCAACTCTAAGGAAAGTTCTTGATTTGGAAAAGAGAACAAACTCTTATTTAAAAACATATATACCTTATTGAATTATAAAATACCTGGTTTTATTTCGACGATGATCCTTCAATCTTGAATATGTAGATTTTCTAATCCAATCTCTCTATCTTCCACTAGTTCCCGAGAACCATTTTTCCCTTGAGATGCGTGTGGTATTAACTGTGATATAAAATCTACTTTCCTGACTCAAACTTGTTTTACAAATGGTGCAATGCTCTTGTGAGTGTATTTCTCGGCCCTTTGATCCTTATACAAATATAAGCATTCTGGTCTGGTGTGGCCGAGTAACCTGCAATAGTGACAAATGGGGTATTAAATCTTGTAAGTACATTTGTTTTGCCATACTTTACCATGATTTTGTCTTGCTGAACTTGTCTCGGGAATATCCTTTGGATCTGTTCCAGTTGCTTTGACAAAAATGGTTTTATCTTTATGGTTGTAACCGGTGAAGCCAAGACCAAACTTAGTGGTTTATTGCCGACTCGTTTCCAGAATTTCATCAAGTGTTGAGGTGGTATCCATCATCTGGATCTGTTTCTTGAGAGTAGTCAACTCCTGCGTTAGCTTGATCACTTCCTGTTTTAGCTTGTCTTCTTGTTCAGAAGTAGCTTTGAGCGGCAGATCTCTTTCAGACATTTGATTTTTGTACACTTTGCTGGCTTTTACTAATATCCCTACCTAATTACACAGAGAACGATTAGCTTTCAGTAAACATTCCCATTTGGGATACAACTTCTTATACTCTATTTCATAAGAAAAAATAGGAGTTTCAAGATCTTCTGCCGAGTTGTAATCACAGCCTTCCGAATCAACTGCATCTTCATCTTCAACTTCTGGATCAACTGTAATTCTGGCCTTGAACGCAACGAAGTTGCCAGAAATCTCTTATGTATCAGCTTCAGCTTCTGGGTCAGCCTCATCGTCACTCCATGTTAGTGCTGCCATTGATTTTTTTTCTTCTTAAGTAGGTGGCACATCCAGCCTGAACGTGACCATAACCTTCACACTCGTAGCACCGGATGCCTTTGCCACCTGTCTTTTCTCCAGGTTGGGTTGTACGAGATGCAAACGGTTTATAATTTGATCCATTCGACTTTGAATTAGTTTTTGATGTATTGGAGCTTGATCCTTTGTACTTTTGGGATTTGTTGCCGCGAAAGCTGTTCTTTTGTTTGACATGTTTCAAGATTTTATTAAAATGTTTGGTTAACAATACTACTGGATCATCATCCTCGATTTCGTCTGGATCCGATACAGTGTCCTGTTCGTCAGCTGTAAAGGCAACATTCTTTTGCTTTCTAGAATGACCAGTCAAAATTTCCATTTCATAGGTTTTGAGATTACCCATTAGCTAAGCCAAACTTTGGTTTTCCCACCCAGAGTGTTCTTGTATTGCAGTTACCTTCATTCTGAACCAAAGTGGGAGGGAATGTAGTACCTTTTTGATCAACTTCTGTTGAGGAAATGGTTCGCCCAGAGTGACATCACAATTAGCAATCTCTTGAACTCTCTCATTGAAGCTTACAATGTTTTCATCCTCATTCATTCTCAAGTCTTCAAAATCACTCTGAACCAGCTGGAGCTTGGATTACTTGACAGAAGTGGTACCTTCATAAGTTGTTTCTAAAATCTCTGAAGCTTTTTTGGCGGAGTCACAACCTATTATTAAATTGAATTGGCTTTCATGAATTAATGAAAAGATAATATCAAGTGCTTTACTATTGTAGCTTGCTATGGTCACTTCCGTGGGAGTCTAGTCAACTTCAGGTTTTATGTCTTTCGGATCGCCTTCTTTTTCACCATCCTTAGTAGGGTGATCCCATCATGATAATACAGATCGCCATACGTCTGCAGGGCACTCACGACAGCCCAATCCACTAGATGTTTGCCAAGATTACAGGGAGGTGAAATGCGTCATACACAAGGACCAAACTGATATATGGACCAACCTATACTAAGAAAATGTAAATTAAAACAACCTAAGGTTTGTCAATTGATTTAGCCAACGCTAATGTGCATCATTTGTTTTTTTTGGTGGATGGAAGGGCCGAAAGGCCCCTGGACTAGCGTCTTCTACATGTTGCAGTGCTCTGCGAATCGCGAAGAAGAAGGTCTCTCATATCATCGGGCGGCTGGTCAAAAATTGTCATTCCCCACACCGAATGTTGTCCTCGATTCGCAAGGAAGTCAGCACACTGGTTTCCCTCCCGGTATACGTGTCTCAACTTAATTGTGTGAAACTGTTCCATTATATTCTTGCACTCCTTGATTAAGGTGTTCTCGTGAGTAGTTGGGGCCGAATCACTTTCCAGAGCCCGGATCATCGCCTCTAAGTCAACTTCTATCATGATCCTTTCAAAGCCATGGATTTTCGCAATGCGGAACCCCTCTCTAACACCCCATAATTCCGCCATGAAACTGTTGGTACGCCCTATATTGGAGATAAAGCCCAACATCCAATCACCGTGATGATTTCTGAAGACACCACCTACGCTTGCCAGTCTCGAGCTCGACTTCATAGCTCCGTCCGTGTTGAGTTTCACCATGCCGGGTGGAGGTGGATACCATGTGACCCACTGTTGCTTGGCTGTCAACGGATCATTGTGTTTGAGAAGGAGATGTTGTGCCTCTTTAGTATCGCTTGTAGCATGCATGACAACCTCTCCTACTGGGGTGTGAACATTGTTGAAGATGAGGTTGTTCCTTGCCAGCCAGATGTGCCATAACATGTAGGGGAACATTGTTTGCCAGGTGATGCCCTTCCCCGTCGTTTTTGCGTTCGAACATGCCCTTTTTATCCAGGAAGTCATCAGGAAGTGACTGCTCGAATTGAAATCAGCCGTAGGTTCGGCTAGGTCCCATATTTCTTTCACCCGATCGCATTGTCTGAAGAAATGGTCTAAGGTTTCATCGCCTGAGTCGCAGAGCGGACAAGTGGCGAACTCTACCAATCCCCGCCGTTTGCGTTCTTCATTGGTGAGCAATCCGTTGTTTAGGATCTTCCAGATGAAAATCTTCACTTTCTCCACGCATGCTACTCGCCAAATCCATTCTTGGGAATTATCTGCATCACCAGATTCAATTAGAAAGGAAAACGTTGTGCATCATTTGTGGACTTACACTATTCGTTAACTGCTAATTGCTATCCGTCAATTGCAAAACAAGGTTGTATTCTATAATAGTGTAAAAAATATTATGATTACTAGACTAGTCTTCCAAGTTCCAAGGGTCAATCACCAATTTCCTTTAACACAAAAAGATGGTTGTTGTTGTTGAGTGCAGGATACTTGTAAGAATTATATAGATTATTCTTTAGCTTAGAAAATTTGATATAAACATAATTTCAGCATGACTATCATCTTCTTCTAAGTAAGGGTTCCTTCTTTATAGATAAGGTTGTGGTGAGAACTTGAAATTTGGATTTGTTCATTGGACTGAGTAAGGGGTAGCTGTCAAAAAATTGCCACAATCCCAAAAAAATTGCTCCCAAATCCTTTACTTGTACGACTTATGACAATCTGGCATTTGTTCACAACTCTTGTCCCTGCCAGTAGTCTAAGTCTCTTATCTCTCTTATCTCCCCCACTCTTAAACTAGCCTTAGCTTTTTTGTTGAACAATTCAAGATCGAAGAATGGTGGCTGACAATATGGAGTCTTAACAGCGGATGATATGGTATATACCTGGATATGATGATCTTCATTCTAGAATATATTAGATAAATGGTTTCTAGTTTTCTTATAGTAAATGGTTCCTTCTAGTATAAACAATGGTATATACTCTGATATGATCTACTAATATGCAATTTATTGCGAGAAAACAATCGCGAACGGATGGCGTACATCATATTCGCCGCAAAGAGCTCCGTTTTCATCTACTTCACCGCTGCCTCGTCGACCATTATCTATAAATGATCCATTTTCTTCTGCTTCTCGGTTGTTGGAATCGCCTATCCAAAGTCATTTTTTTAACAACTTATGATATGACGTCGGTTGTTTTATCTCATTTTTTTTTATAAAAAAAGATATACTTAAAAAAAAAAAACAGAAAGAGATATGACACCGGGGGTATCTTAATTATTTTTTAAAAAAATTGACATATTATTTATTTCCTACATCGGGAATAGCAATGTCGCAAAATAACCGATGTTAAATTTCTCAAATAATCGACGTTAAAAGTATTTTTGTAGTAGTTTCTACTTAACACTTCTGGTTTCTAGGCAATTTATCGCCTTGTAGACATCAGAATCGGACTTTGTTATATTCATAGAAGTTGTAGCTCTCTGAAATATCATTTGAATGTCATTAGAATCACTTAATTTTGTGATTCGTAGGATGAGAAATGCTTAAAATACCGGGACATTGCCTAGCAATAAAAAATACAGAGCAAAATGAAGTGACACTGGCACTAAAGGTGTAAATGCTAGCGTTAGCCAAGATATTCACTCCAAAATGCATATTTCGTCATCTCTTTTGTTCCTTTGGGTTCCGAGTGATGCCATGATATTTCTAACTCCATCGTTTTCACTCTATTGACCTATTAATACCCCTGGAACACACCTTTGTGCCGAGATGACTTCAAAACAAATCCAATTGCTCTCCAATATACATGATGTTACAATCATCAACGCCTCCAAATCACCTAAATGACACCTAGAATATGTTTAAATGACATTAAAAATGATGTTATTAACCACTTAAAATCCTTCTTTTGTCTTTTTGGTAATAGAACCAATAGTCTTGTGAAGTTTTATGAAGTACACTTATGCACTAGACTTAAAGTTGCTATCAAGTAGACTTGTGATTTTTTCAATTGCATTTTTTAGATTTAGTAGTAGACTTATGTATTGATAATATTTTTATTACTAAGAAGAAAAATAAAAAATGGAGGATTTTGAGTAGATAATAATGTCATTCAAACATATTTGACGAAGGAAAAAACGGTCATACCACAATAATGCTAGGATCAACAGGGGTAGTTTGAAAAAAAAAAAAAAAAGTGGAAAGACACATATAAATATAGGACGAAGGAAAAGGAAAAGGACTTAGCACTTATAATTGAATAGACCAAATTGTTCTTGTGTTTAAGTTCTTTAAACGGTTTGTTGACAGATGACCAAAAAGGGTAATGCCACAATAATATATACTAAGATCAAAGGTGAATGAATATTTTGGAACAGAAAAAAACTAAAACTAAAAATTGACTGATGCTTATAAATCTAAAATAAAAATTAAATTAACTCTTTAATAAAAATAGTATAAACTATTATTCGAATATCTCACGAAGCTACATTAATTGTAAATATATTCGTAATAAATGGTTCTCAATCCCATCTAATGTCAATCATTCGGCTAATGCTTACACGCGTACAAAAGCTAGCTAATTAATTGCGTTCAAACTCTTGTATCAAGGTTTGATCCAAATATATAAAAGCAAAATAGTTAAAATTTTGAAGAAATGAAAAAGAAAAAACAAGAAACAGTGAAACTTGAAACCAATTTTCTTTTTTTTTTTTGAAATAACTTGAAACCAATTAATTAAACAGTAGATGAGCGTAAGGTATAGTACGTGCCTAACATCAGAACAAAGTTTAAAAAACATTCTGTACACAATTGATGAACTTTTCACATTTTTAGTTTTACCATTGGTTACCATCCAAAATCTCTCTATAAATTCGCCCAATCACTAAGCCAATCAAAGATGCATCACAGCCCCAAGTTTCTTCTTAGCTTACACAATTAGATGTCCATATATATATGGTGCCAGGCCTTGAGAGATGATCAGATCAGATCAGATCAGAATAGATTAATTACGATACTAATAAAAATGAAGGCCTTTAACTTCATGACACTAGCTGTTCTATTGCTTCTCTTGGGAGAAGCACAATTTTCATTGGCTACATGCGACGCGAAGCAGCTCAACCCTTGCCTAAGCGCCTTAACGTTCAACTTACATCCACCACCACAATGTTGCGAGAGGCTTAACCAACAGAAGCCTTGCTTTTGCCAATACGTCAAGAATCCCAAGCTAAAGGATTATCTTGTCAACTCCGCAGCTGCCAAGAAAGTCTATGAACTCTGCAAGGTTACAATGCCCAAGTGTTGAATAAATCTCTATTTCTCTTCATCATATAAATGATATATCCTAAAGTATTATATTCCGTGCATCTGTGTGCCCTATATTATTAGTAACAGCAAACACCTATCTCTTTCTCGTTCTATTTTTAATTTTTGTATGTCTCGAATATTAAAATCATAGCCTGCTTGGTTATGATCTTTGTACTAGTTATATGTCATCATTTGTAGATATGAAAGGCTATCGTGCCCTTGCCTAATAAATAGGGATCATGTCTAATAGTTAAATTTAAGCCAAGTTTTATTTAAGTTATTTTATATATACAAACATAAAAGAGATATGTAGTAAGAACTCTTTGACCAAATATAATGCATAAAACATTCAATAAAGAAAAGAAATACAATTAAAAATTTATCTTAACAGTTACACTAAGATACAAAATTATTTATCAAATTTTTAAACGTCAAATTTTTTTTTAAATTTTATTTTCAATTACAATTAAAACCAATGTTGGAATTATATAAACATTATTATCATCATGTATAAATGCTGCTAATTAAAGCCTAAAGGATTGACATTTTTAAGAAAGAAATATGTTTTTTGAAGGAGTACATCTTAGACCCGCCTAAAGGATTTACATTTTTAAGAAAGAAATATGTTTTTTGAAACAGTACATCTTAGACTCTACTTTTATTGCCCATCGGATATGGAAATATTGGATGGGAAACTATTAAGAAAGAGGCTTAATAGTTTTGATTTGGAAAAATGAGCACACACAAAGGAGACAATCATTACGGTCCACACAACTGTGTGAAACCAACCTTAAATTTTCTAACACTTAAAATACATTATTCTTTTATATAATACATAAAGTACATTATTCTAATTCATAAAATAAACGATCTTATCCAAGAAATTTTATTATTTTAACAAATAAAATACATTATACAGTATTCTAACTTATAAAATACATTATTATAACACATAAAGTAAATTATTCTACCGCATAAAATACATTATCTTAACTCATAATGTTCATTGTTCTAATATGCGCGCTGAACGAACAAGCTAATTATTTACAACAAGCTATAAGAAAAATTTCTTTTTCAAACAAGAAAACCATATCGTTGTGTTGTTGTTGTTGTTGTTTGTTTGTTTTTTTTTTCATGTTCGCTTTTTTCATGTTCGTATTTATTTTAATTTTATTACTTCATAATAATAGTAATAATATTAATGTTCTCTTTAATAATATTAGTTTTGCGAAATATAATAACAGTAATTCTTCCAAATATTTCTTTACAAATTGTGAATACAATCTGGTAATCAAAATCGTTAACACTATAAACTATTTGAAATTGTATCGTGGGTCTTGAATGTACGAAAAACATAAAGTTCTATTTGATTTTAATCACAAATCATCTTATCCTTAGTTAATATAATGATCCAAATATAATAATCTGAATAATATGATAACCGAATAATCAGTTAACCATGCTCCACCTCAATTTGAACATCGTGACTGATTCATCACAATGGCGTCATAATAAGATAACTCTTAGAGCAAGATTCGTTTTGCTTTGAATCTGTAATAGAAACACACACTCCATAATACTTCTCTTTGCGTTTTCTGAAATCTTTTGCCACATGAACTTGCACAAGAGTAATAGAAAACAGAAACCTAGAACAAGGCACATGGAACATGAAAACAACTCAGCAAAAAACACATAAGCACTAGCTTATAAACACACATTCAGAAAAAACAGAAAGATTAACAAAAAACGACTAGAAGCATATTCAGGCATATTCAGGTATAATAGATTCAGGCACGGATTCATAACAGATAGCATAGAAACCACACACACAAAGCCAAATACAGTCATGATCGGACTAAACAAATAACACAAAGAAGCAATATATATGGCATAACAAGGATAGCACGCAATTTTAGATTTAGACAACAAGAAAAAATTGGCACAGGTCCAGAGAATATAATAGAAAATAATGAAGATTCGCACATAATATCATAATAAGAACAATTTAAGCACATTCAATGGAGCAGATAATGAAGGCAAAAATTAGGACATGCGAACTATGAAAAGAATAGGTAAAAAGACAGTAAATATAGAAAGGCTAGACTCAAGTATTAAGGTAATACCAGCAAAAGTATAAGAAACAGAAGGTACCAATACTCCTAAAGAAATTTTTCTTTCAGCCTTTGATCAGGCACTAAGTTCGAATAAAACTTAGAGATTCCAACTCTAAAGAAAGTTCTTGATCTGGAAAAGAGAGCAAACTCTTATTTAAAATAATATATACCTTATTGAATTATAAAATACCTGGTTTTATTTCGACGATGATCCTTCAATCTTGAATATGTAGATTTTCTAATCCAATCTCTCTATCTTCCACTAGTTCCCGAGAACCATTTTTCCCTTGAGATGCATATGGTATTAACTGTGATATAAAATCTGCTTTCCTGACTCAAACTTGTTTTACAAATGGTGCAATGCTCTTGTGAGTGTATTTCTCGACCCTTTGATCCTTATACAAATATAAGCATTCTGGTCTGGTGTAGCCGCGTAACCTGCAATAGTGACAAATGGGGTATTAAAACTTGTAAGTACATTTGTTTTGACATACTTTACCATGATTTTGTCTTACTGAACTTGTCTCGGGAATATTCTTTGGATATGTATCAGTTTTTTTGAAAAAAATGGTTTTATCTTTATGGTTGTAACCGGTGAAATCAAGACCAAACTTAGTGGTTGATTGCCGACCCGTGTCCAAAATTTCATCAAGTGTTGAGGTGGTATCCATCATCTGGATCTGTTTCTTGAGAGTACTCAGCTCCTGCGTTAGCTTGATCACTTCCTGTTTTAGCTTGTCTTCTTGTTCTGAAGCACCTTTGAGCGACAGATCTCTTTCAGATATTTGATTTTTGTACACTTTGCTGGCTTTTTCTAATATCCCTACCTAATTACACAGAGAACGATTAGCTTTCAGTAAACATTCCCATTTGGGATACAACTTCTTATACTCTATTTCATAAGAAAAAATAGGAGTTTCAAGATCTTCTGCCGAGTTGTAATCACAGCCTTCCGAATCAACTGCATCTTCATCTTCAACTTCTGGATCGACTATAATTCTGGCCTTGAACGCAGCGAAGTTGCCAGAAATCTCTTATGTATCAGCTTCAGCTTCTGGGTCAGCCTCATCGTCACTCCATGTTAGTGCTGCCATTGATTTTTTTCTTCTTAAGTAGGTGGCACATTCAGCCTGAACCTGACCATAACCTTCACACTCGTAGCACCGGATGCCTTTGCCACCTGTCTTTTCTCCAGGTTGGGTTGTACGAGATGCAAACGGTTTATAATTTGATCCATTCGACTTTGAATTAGTTTTTGATGTATTGGAGCTTGATCCTTTGTAGTTTTGGTATTTGTTGCGCGAAAGCTGTTCTTTTGTTTGACATGTTTCAAGATTTTATTAAAATGTTTTGTTAACAATTCTACTGGATCATCATCCTCAATTTCGTCTGGATCCGATACAGTGTCCTGTTCGTCAGCTGTAAAGGCAACATTCTTTTGCTTTCTAGAATGATCAGTCAAAATTTCCATTTCATAGGTTTTGAGATTACCCATTAGCTGAGCCAAACTTTGGTTTTCCCACCCAGAGTATTCTTGTATTGTAGTTACCTTCATTCTGAACCGAAGTGGGAGGGAACGTAGTACACAATTTGCAATATCTTGAACTCTCTCATTGAAGCTTACAATGTTTACATCCTCATTCATTCTCAAGTCTTCAAAATCACTCTGAACCAGCTGGAGCTTGGATTGCTTGACAGAAGTGGTACCTTCATAAGTTGTTTCTAATATAAAATCTCTCAAGCTTCTTTGGCGGAGTCACAACCTGTTATTAAATTGAATTGGCTTTCATGAATTAATGAAAAGATAATATCAAGTGCTTTACTGTTGTAGCTTGCTGTGGTCACTTCCGTGAGAGTCCAATCAACTTCAGGTTTTATGTATTTCGGATCGCCTTCTTTTTCACCATCCTTAGTAGGGTGATCCCATCTTGATAACACAGATCGCCATACGTCTGCGGGGCACTCACGACAGCCCAATCCACTAGATGTTTGCCAAGATTACAGGGAGATGAAATGCTAGTCATACACAAGGACCAAATCCTATTACATCAATATTCATCAAACAATCTTCTAAACATCTTCACGGGAAAGGATTCGTGCAGCAGCAACTTGTCTGAATCAGCACCACGCCATGGAAACAAATCCCAGTAATAAAATCACTGATTAAACTTACTCACAGTCAGAAAAATATACAGAGTAGTGTTGTTCGAATTTCACACCTATAAGTCATCAGTTAAAGCTTCAAACTCCATCCTTTTATATAGTAATACCAAGTAACAAACTCTCCCAACAATTTTCTTGATAATCTCCTCACAATATTGCTATCCATTCATTTAAAAACCAACCACAAACAATGCTGAAATAAAACTGATTTTTGTTAGGAAATTTCGCTGGGAGCACTGTAGTAGATCCAGATTACGCAGGTTGTGATCCCGGAGAAAAATTTGAGCTTTGAAATAGTCAAACTGATATATGGACCAACCTATACTAAGACAATGTAAATTAAAACAACCTAAGGTTTGTCAAATGATTTAGTCAACACTAATGTGCATCATTTATTTTTTTTGTGGATGGAAGGGCCGAAAGGCCCCTGGACTAGCGTCTTCTACATGTTGCAATGCTCTGCGAATCGTGAAGAAGAAGGTCTCTCATATCATTGGGCGGCTGGTCAAGAATTGTCGTTCCCCACACCGAATGTTGTCCTCAATTCGCAAGGAAGTCAGCACATTGGTTTCCCTCCCGGTATACGTGTCTCAACTTGATTGTGTGAAACTGTTCCATTATATGCTTGCACTCCTTGATTAAGGTGTTCTCGTGACTAGCTGGGGCCGAATCACTTTCTAGAGCCCAGATCATCGCCTCTGAGTCAGCTTCTATCATGATCCTTTCAAAGCCATGGATTTTTGCAATGCGGAGCCCCTCTCTAACACCCCATAATTCCGCCATGAAACTGTTGGTACGCCCTATATTGGAGATAAAGCCCAACATCCTATCACCGTGATGATTTCTAAAGAGACCACCTGCGCTTGCCAGTCTCGAGCTCAACTTCATAGCTCCGTCCGTGTTGAGTTTCACCATGCCGGGTGGAGGTGGATGCCATGCGACCCACTGTTGCTTGGCTGTCAACGGATCATTGTGTTTGAGAAGGAGATGTTATGCCTCTTTAGTATCGCTTGTAGCATGCCTGATAACCTCTCCTGCTAGGGTGTGAACATTGTTGAAGATGACGTTGTTCCTTGCCAGCCAGATGTGCCATAACATGTAGGGGAACATTGTTTACCAAGTGATGCCCTTCCCCATCGTTTTTGCATTCGAACATGCCCTTTTTATCTGGGAAGTCATCGGGAAGTGACTGTTCGAATTGAAATCAGCCGGAGGTTCGGCTAGGTCCCATATTTCTTTCACCCGATCGCAATGTCTGAAGAGATGGTCTAAGGTTTCATCGCCTGAGTCGCTGAGCAGACTAGTGGCGAACTCTACCAATCCCCGCCGTTTGCGTTCTTCATTGGTGAGCAATCCGTTGTTTAGGATCTTCCAGATGAAAATCTTCACTTTCTCCACGCATGCTACTCGACAAATCCATTCTTGGGAATTATCTGCATCACCAGATTCAATTAGAAAGGAAAAAGTTGTGCATCATTTGTGCACTTACACTATTCGTTAACCGCTAATTGCTATCCGTCGTTTGCAAAACAAGGTTGTATTCTATAATAGTGTAAAAAATATTATGATTAGTAGACTAATCTTCCAAGGGTCAATCACCAATTTCCTTTAACACAAAATGATGGTTGTTGTTGTTGAGTGCAGGATACTTGTAAGAATTATAAAGATTATTCTTTAGCTTAGAAAATTTGATATAAACATGATTTCAGCATGACTATCATCTTCTTCTAAGTAAGGGATCCTTCTTTATAGATAAGGTTGTGGTGAGATTCAACTTGAAATTTGGATTTGTTCATTATCACTGAGCAAGGGGTAGCTGTCAAAAAATTGCCATAATCCCAAAAAAAATGATAAGAACATACGACGTCGGTTAATTAAGTAACCAAAGTTATAATGTCGGTTAATTAAGTAACCGTTTATAATGTCTTACGCGTAAAAAAAATTATAATAACATATAATGTTGGTTAATTAAATAACCAAAGTTGTATGTCTTATGTGAAGTTTTTATATACCGGCTAGTAGAGTAAAACTCTAAACACTTTAAAAATTTTATACGTGGTTTCGCTGCCATTTGTTCACAACTCTTGTCCCCGCCAGTAATATAAGTCTCCCTTATCTCTCTTATCTCCCCCACTCTCAAACTAGCCTTACCGTTTTTGTTGAACAATTCAAGATCGAAGAATGGTGGCTGACAATATGGAGTCTTAACAGCGGATGATATGGTATGTATATACCTGGATATGATGATCTTCATTCTAGAATATATTAGATAAATGGTTTCAATAGTTTTCTTATAGTAAATGGTTCCTTCTAGTATAAATAATGGTATATACTCTAATCTGATCCAGTAATATGAAGTTTATTGCGAGAAAACAATCGCGAACGGACGGCGTACATCATATTCGCCGCGAAGAGCTCCGTTTTCTTCTGCTTCACCGCTGCCTCGTCGACCATCTATAAATGCTCCATTTTCTTCGGCTTCTCGGTTGTTGGAATCGCCTATCCAAAGTCATTTTTTAACAACTTACGATATGACGTCAGTTGTTTTATATCATTTTTTTTAATAAAAAAAGATATACTTTAAAAATAATAGAAAGAGATATGACGCCAGTTGTTTTTAAACAACCGACGGGGTATCTTAATTATTTTTTTTAAAAAATGACATACGACGTCGGGTTTTAAAACCAAAGTCGTATTATTTATTTCCTACATCGGGAATAACAATGTCGCAAAATAAAATTGAGAATGGTTTGTTATAGTTGTTTATCATCTCGATTTGAGTTTATTAGTTATGGGTAAGTTAAAATAATTTATTTGTTTGAGTTGGTTACCTAAAATAAGTTTTTAAAGAGTTTTTGTCAAATTACCTGGAAAGAGGAGAAAGAGGAGAAAGAGAATAAAAGTAAAAAAAAAAGAAAATAACTGTTAGACAAAAATTATAAGAGCATCTATATGACTACATCAGTGAATATTTGGGGGGTTTTTGGTATAATAAATGACTACTTGAATGAGAGAGAAGCAAGGTGAGAGAAAACAAAAAAAGCCTTGCAATGAAAGGTTATTGACACAGTAAATATAATATTAGTCACGGTTGTCAAAGGGAAGCTGTCGCATCAGGCGCACATGGTGCGCCCAGCGAGCGCGTGCACTGCACGCACCCAATGCGCCTAACGCGCGGCAACTCCTTTTTTTTTAAAAAAAATTCTTTTTAAATATGATTTTTTTCCTACCTTCCCATTCTCCCATTTTCTAATCACACTAAAAAAACTTCTCAAAAATCACAAAAAAACTCTACTATTATGGATGATATAAGTTTATAACAAAAAAAGCTTTTAGGCACAAGGGTATGAAACTTGTGTTTGGGGAAGTGACTTTTCTTTTTCTTTCTTCATGCGGTCCCATAAAAATTCATTCCTCTTGGTGTCATTTTTTTCTTTGTAAATTTACAGGGTCTTTCTCTCCGTCCGTTAAACGGTGCGGGGTCGACCCACGTTCGCTCCGAGAGGCACGGGAGCTGGCCCAGGGGGAATCATCACTTGTGAGAATTGAACCCGGGTTCTCCCGAAATTCCTCCCCACAAAGAGAGCTCACTCGCCACTTGAGCTACCCCACTGGGTTATGTGTACTCCTACTTTATACTCTCAATTTTTACTTCCACTTATAAAATGTAAATACTTGTATTAGGACTCACATAAAAAAATAGCTTATCAAAACACATCACATCAAGAAATAAAATGAAGGAGTATTATTTGAGAGTACATGTACTAGAACTCAATTGTGGCTCTTATGAGTAAATTAAACTATTTTTTTAATGATCCTTTAAGGCATATCCAATAGTTTTAGGTTTTTGTGATTTTTTAGGCAACATTACATTATGGTCGCCGCCTCTTTCGGCAGCAGTCCGCTACTCTCCGTCCCTATTCCTCCTTTCGCCACTGCGCTGCCGTCGCAGGACCCCATCAACTTCAGCAATAACGCTATCACCATCAGAAACACCGATGAACCCCAGACAAAAAAAAATCTAAAAAGCACAAGAAAAAGAGAAATCAAGACAACAACTTTATTTATAGTTTTATGTAAGCAATTAACTAACCTAGAACTGAGGTGTAGACGAAAACCATAACCGCAAATTCGAATGTAGTCCGCCGGTCACCATAGTCCTGCGTTATTACGGAATATATTACAGCAACAAGCTAAGAAACCCATAATTAAACAGTGATCAGAAGTAAATCACCAATATAATTGATAACCACAAATATTTGTTGGAAAAAATACAAGCCATGAAATATTTGTGGTTATGAATTATATTGGTGATTTAGTCTTAACCACAAGCTGGTATAAGTGGCCAAGATTTGTTAGGTGGTATGTGGTCATAATCATTTGCCCTCTACTATTTAAGTAAGATTCTCTAGAGTTCAAACACACCAAAAAATCAAGAGTCTCTTTCTCTCCTATAATTCTTTGTCCCTTGTCTGAGCAAAGTGAGGTTCGCCTAGGCTATAGTTGGTGTAAGGTTAGCTCAGCTAGTCTGTGCTAGGATCCTTAATTACACCGCTACCGGACAAATAATGTTTTTAAGGCAGTGTTATTGTAACACAGCACAAACATCTTTTTCTGGTTTAGTTGTTATCATTTTCATAAAGAGTGTCAGAATAAGTTGACGTTGTCTATATTTCCCAACAGTTAAAAGCGTTATTTTGACAATAGTCAACCTTTCGGTACGATGCTCCCAATGTCATACCCGATTTATCCAAAATAACCGCCCTCGATGGAAATAATTACAGTCTGTGGGCTCAAAGAATGCTGATACTCTTCGAACAACTGAAACTAGTTTATGTGCTGTTTCGTGTGCGGTAAGCATGGACACCGAGCATCCAGTGCTATCATCACAAGGGTAAAATTCACAGAGGTCAATCTGACGGAGCAAGATGAGTATAACATTCCCTTAATTAGTAGTTATTTTGAGTAGTTCTTATTTGCTCTAGCCTCTAAAAACTCGCATGAAATGGGATAGTATTAGTACTAAATACTAGTTGAGTTGTGTAAATTTTGAATGCCTATTAGTGCTTGTCATTTCAATGTGTTGAATGCTAATGACGTTGTTGCATATTAATAGACACAATTAATAGTGACTTGCACAAAGAAATATGAACTGTCACTAGTACAGAATAGCACGTTAGCTACACCTGTAAAAAGGAATCCGCTACACCTGTAGCGGGTGTAGCCTATACTACAGTCGCTAAAAGGTTTAACCTTTCCGCGGCACCCGTAAGGAGGTGCCGCTTATTTTTTTTAATTAAAAAGTATCCGCGGCACCCCTTACCGCGGGTGCCGCGGAAAGCTTTTCTTTTAAAAAATTAATATTTTTTATAATTTATAAATAAATTAAACTAGCTAATTTTTTTAACACAATAAATTCTTTGCTTTGAACTAGAAAAACAATAAATTTTTTCAAAACAATAAATTAAATTTCTCAAATAATCGACGTTAAAAGTATTTTTTGTAGTAGTTTCTACTTAACACTTCTGGTTCCTAGGCAATTTATCACCTTGTAGACATCAGAATCGGACTTTGTTGTATTCATAGAAGTTGTAGCTCTTTGAAATATCATTCGAATGCCATTAGAATCACTTAATTTTGTGATTCGTAGGATGAGATATGCTTAAAATACCGGGACATTGCCTAGCAGTAAAAATACAGAGCAAAATGGAGTGACACTTGCACTAAAGGTGTAAATGCTAGCGTTAGCCATGATATTCACTCCAAAATTCATATTTCGTCATCTCTTTTGTTCCTTTGGGTTCTGAGTGATGCCATGATATTTCTAACTCCCTCGTTTTCACTCAATTGACCTATTATTACCCCTGGAACACACCTTTGTGCCGAGATGACTTCAAAACAAATCCAATTGATCTCCAATATACATGATGTTACCATCATCAACGCCTCCAAATCACCTAAATGACACAAAGGAATTAAATAAGCACATACTTAACTTCAAATTAACATGAAATCATACGAGTTTGATATCAATTGTGCACATAAAAGTACCAAGAATTTGCGTTTAACTAAATTTAAGTATAATAAATATTTTATGACAATATTTAACAAAAGAGTATTCCAAAAAAAAAATATTTAACAAAAGAGTTTATTCATTTTTTTGTCATAGATTTATAGGTAGCAGTATACTTTTTATCCTTTTGTTTTCAAAACATCCTTGTTCGGTCCTAGTATTAACGTGGCATTACCGTTTTTTGTTATCCGTTAACAAAAATGTTCAAATAGCGTTAAATACAAGGACGTTTTGGTTTATTTAGTTCTAAGTGTTAATTCTTTTTTCTTTTTTTTTTTAACATCCATGTTGGTCCTCACATATTGTGGCATGACAATTTTTTTTTGTCCTTTGTCAAACAAATATGTTTAAATGACATTAAAAATGATGTTATTAACCACATAAAATCGTTCTTTTGTCTTCTTGGTAATAGAACCAATAGTCTTGTGAACTTTTATGAAGTACACTTATGCACTAGACTTAAAGTTGCAATCAAGTAGACTTGTGATTTTTTCAATTGCATTTTTTTAGATTTAGTAGTAGACTTATGTATTGATAATATTTTTATTACTAAGAAGAAAAATGGAGGATTTTGAGTTGATAATAATGTCATTCAAACATATTTGTTGACGAAGGAAAAAATGGTCATACCACAATAATGCTAGGATCAACAGGGATAGTTTGAAAAAAAAAGTAATAAAAAAAAAAACTAAAAGTGGAAAAACACATATAAATATAGGATGGAGGAAAAGGAAAAGGACTTAGCACTTATAATTGAATAGACCAAAATGTTCTTGTGTTTAAGTTCTTTAAATGGTTTGTTGACAAAGGACCAAAAAGGGTAATGCCACAATAATATATACTAAGATCAAAGGTGAATATTTTGGGAAAAAAAAAAACTAAAACTAAAAATTGACTGATGCTTATAAATCTAAAATAAAAATTAAATTAACTCTTTAATAAAAATAGTATAAACAATTTTTCGAATATATCTCGAAGCTACATTAATTGTAAATATATTCGTATAATAAATGGTTCTCACTCCCATCTAATGTCAATCATTAGGTTAATGCTTACACAAGTACAAAAGCAAGCTAATTTGGTTCAAACTCTTGTATCAAGGTTTAATCCAAATATATAAAAGCAAAATAGTTAAAATTTTGAAAAAATGAAAAAGAAAAAACAAGAAACAGTGAAACTTGAAACCAATTTTTTTTTTTTAAATAACTTGAAACCAATTAATTAAACAGTAGATGAGTATAAGGTACGTGCCTAGCATAAGAACAAAGTTAAAAAATATGTTGTACACAAAATTGATGAACATTTCACAATTTTAGTTTTACCATTGGTTACCATCCAAAATCTCTCTATAAATTCGCCCAATCACTAAGCCAATCAAAGATGCATCACAGCCCCAAGTTTCCTATTAGCATACGCAATTGGATGTCCATATATATATGGGGCCAGGCCTTGAGAGATGATCAGATCAGATCAGATCAGAATAGATTAATTACGATACTAATAAAAATGAAGGCCTTTAATTTAATGACACTTGCAGTAGTTCTATTGCTTCTCTTGGGAGAAGCACAATTTTCATTGGCTACATGCGACGCGAAGCAGCTCAACCCTTGCCTAAGCGCCTTAACGTTCAACTTACATCCACCACCACAATGTTGCGAGAGGCTTAATCAACAGAAGCCTTGCTTCTGCCAATACGTCAAGAATCCCAATCTAAAAGACTATCTCGTCAACTCCGCAGCTGCCAAGAAAGTCTATGAACTCTGCAAGGTTACAATGCCCAAGTGTTGAAGAAATCTCTATTTCTCTTCATCATACATATGATATATCCTAAAGTATTCCATCCATCTATGTGTGCCCTATATTATTACTAACAACAAACACCTATCTCTTTCTCGTTTTATTTTTAATTTTTGTATGTCTTGAATATTAAAAGCATAGCCTGCTTGGTTATGATCTTTGTACTAGTTATATGTCATCATTTGTAGATATGAAAGGCTATCGTGCCCTTGCCTAATAAATAGGGATCATGTCTAATAGTTAAATTTAAACCAAGTTTTATTTAAGTTATTTTATATATACAAATATAAAATAGATATGCAGTAAGAACTTTTTAACCAAATATACTGCATAAACATTCAATAAAGAAAAGAAATACAATGAAAAATTTATCTTAACAGTTACACTAAGATACAAAATTATTTATCAAATTTTAAATGTCAATTTTTTTAAAAAATTTTATTTTCAATTACAATTAAAACCAATGTTTGAATTATATAAACATTATTATCATGTATAAATGCTGCTAATTTTTTTTGAATACAACTGACCCGATTACATTGTAGTATCTGTTCATCTATACTTTTCTCAACCTGTCTCATCCACTGAGACTCGAACTCATGACCTCCCATCTGAGGGTGGCCACTACATGCCAATTGAGCACAAGGTGCTTGGCAAATGTTGCTAATTAAAGCCTAAAGGATTGACATTTTTAAGAAAGAAATATGTTTTTTGAAGGAGTACATCTTAGACTTTACTTTTATTGCCCATCGGATATGAAAATATTGGATGGGGAACAATTGAGATAGAGGGTCGTTGAGCTCCTTCCATCTCTCTTAATAGTTTGGATTTGGAAAAATGAGCACACACAAAGGTGACAATCATTATTGCGTGGACCGTAGTCCACACAGCTGTATGAAACACAATCTTAAAATTTCTAACACTTAAAATACATTATTATTATAATACATAAAGTACATTATTCTAATTCATCAAATATATGATCTTATCCAAGAAATTTTATTATTTTAACAAATAAAATACATTATACAGTATTGTAACTTATAAAATACATTATTACTAGTGTTTTACCCGTGCGATGCACGTCAACAATTATGATATGATGAATTAAGGGAGAAATTTACAAAATGGAAAATCATTATAGTATTATATGAATGAAACTATGATGAAATATTATAATAACATTTTACAAATTTTGGAAAACCTCTTTGTATACAATGTTTGTTGTGGAATTACTTTGGGTGTTTTCCTTATCGCAAATCAAAATCTTCAATCTATTTGGGTTGGTGACTCTTGAAGCAGCAACATATAATTGTACATGACTAAATACTCGTGTTTTCAAAAAGAGGTCTACATGAGCAAAGTGATTGACCTTGACTCTTATTAATCGTGATTGCATAAGAGACGATTAGAGGAAATTGTCTTTCTTTGAGATTTAAAAGCCAGTCTCAAATTTGAAGAAGTTAATGACATTCTTGGAATCAAGATTTTATGACCGGCACTGCTTCTAGATAATACCTTTGCTTCTAAAACATTATTTCCAAGTTTAGTAATAATCATCCTTGTCCCATTACACAAACCAACTGAGTGGTCAATATTTCTCAAGAGCATAACCGGAGTACCTACTTTCAACCTGAGTTCATGATTAGGCACACCAGAACACTTGATCCCATTCAAAAATTTAGGCGTGTGAACATCAGCTAAGAGATCAACACTTGAATCTGATTCGCAAGCACTGTCAAAGCTGAAATATGTATTTCCTTTATATATGTTTAAAGAAGTCATATATTCATTGATAGAGTCAACTACATCAACTGTTGGAGCCAATATTGCCCTCTTTTCCAAATATGTTGGATCATCAAAAATATTAGAGTATGATGGATATGTACTTTCCACAATAGTTGCAATGGGATCTCTAGAATATTTCAACAAATTCTCTTCTAGAATAGTCATGTCTTCACATCCAATTGTTTGCCCCTGAATTTCTCCATCTCCTATGTTCGCAATCCATTCTAAGAATTGCTTTAACTTTTCATAATCACTATTTGAGGATGAGCTTTGAAGTCGCATATTTTTTGTCAAACGTAACACTTTACAATACGGCCACAAGTAAGCTAGATGCATTTATTGTTGCATTAACAATATCTTGTCTACTTCCTTTTGGGATAACTTGCAAAATTTGTCGAAAGTCTCCGCCAAATACAATAGTTTCCTTCTGAAAGGCATCTCTAAACTTTTTGGATTGCAAAAACGCAATACATCACGCATACTTTTATCAAGTGCTTCAAAGCAATGCTTATGCATCATTGGTGCTCCATCCCAAATTATAAGTTTGTACTTAATAATGAGTTCTGCAAGATGGCTACCTTGTTTTGTATTACATGTTGAATCCTCATTTGGGTATAGGGGAATTGCAAATCTTGAATGTGCAGTCCTTTCGCCGGGAAATAATAGAGAAGTTATATCACTTGAAGCAACATTAAGAACTATTTCTCCCTTTGATCTCAATGCTACCGAAAGAGTTCTACAAATAAATGTCTTTCTAGTTCCTCCATAATCGTACACAAAAAAAAAAAAAAAAAAAAAACTCCTCCTTGATTTGGATTTACATCATTCATTATTGTGTTGTAGACATCATGTTGCTCAGGTGTTAGATTTGATACCAACTTTTTGTGCTCTTCTTTAAGTTTTGCTTTGTCATAACACATCTCATCATACACCAACCTATTCATCAAACTGGCTGTACAGTTAAGATTTGGAATTGGCATTTGTTGGTAATCATGTAGGCTCTTCCCACATATTTTCAACAATTTCTCAATCTCAACTAATGGTTGATATTTTATTTATCAACACTGAGGACTAAATATAAAAAATATTAAACAATATATGTTAGAAAAGTATCACTATCTTGGAACTAATAATATTAGACACTAAATAAAATACTAAAGCTAATGGATAAATACATACCTTGGAAGTTCAATATGTTACATTGTTTGTACAGAATATCATTGGGCATATATGTCCAACATTTGTCCCAAACCACTTCCAAACGGCTTAAACAATATGAGGATAACAATGTTGTGAATAAATTTCTTAACTCTCCTGCAGTTGCCCACTGACTTGCTTCAACAATTCCATTAATATATTCTTTGTCGTCTTCCAATAGCCCAAGTGCATAACATGCATCACGGTAAGTCTTCATAACACGTAGGGCCTCAGATTATATTCAAAAGACATCTCAAATAGTACATATCACCACTTCAAGGAGGAACATAAAAAACTCGACCAATTGAGAATCCTCGTTGTCTTGGAACAAATTCCCTTGTTGCTTGTTTCCAAACGAACTTTGTTGGCATCTCTGCATAAGTTAGTTACTTTGCCTCAGGGTATTTTTTGTTTGCCTCAAGCCAAGCCAGAAACATGCTATGTTTTATCGTATGTCGTTCTACAATGACATCGACTGGAGAATCCTCATCAAAATAAATGCTTTTTTCGTTTGGCAGATGAAAATTGAAGCGCTCTACAGGAGGATATCTGTATTGTATTTCAAAACCTAATATCCTCCAAACATCTTCGCAAGGCGATACATATCTACAATTGTAATACATTTTGACCTCATCAATAGTTGTCCCAGATTGTTTATCTGTAGCACTTTGATAAAAAGAAGTTTTAACTCGATCGTTGCCTTTGTTTACGTAGTTGAATAGATATTTGATAGATCGAGATTGGTTAAACCACTCAACATTTATATGAGCACCGTACTTAAGCAAGAGGTAACGGTTGTGTGGAACCACATATTTGTTGTCAAGTTCAACAGCAGCCTTCGTGATTGTCCTACCATTGTCTCTACGCCTATATATCAGATACCCATCTTCACCAACAGATGTATCATCTACAAACTTCTTTAGAAAACTCTTAGAGCAACTTCCGTTACACATGCACGGAGATTTAGGTCTCACAATACCACATGGTCCATGAATCATAAAGTCACATATTGCATTGTAGTATTTAGGATCTATTTGTTGATTTGGTATTTCAGTAGAGATGATATTATTAATGTCATCGCCGACGAAATTTTTGTCGTTTGAATCCAAAAAGAGCAAAATATGAGCATGAGGCAATCCACGCTTTTGAAATTCAATTGTGTATACAACTGCAAAAGTGTTGAAAAATATTAGTAAATTAAATGATAATTCTAAAATTTTGTAATATATTATAACAATTCAACAAAAAACAATGAGACGACTTCATACTACATAACTTAGTTGCTCTTACGGTCCCAAATACTTCATTACGCTTTAGATCATTAATCAATGCATCCAACTTCATTTTAAGTACTCGACACACAATATCTAGACGTTCTTCTGGTTTCAGATTCCTTTTCCCTCATAATCTCATGTTATTTTGGATTACATGTGAATGTTATAAACAAATTAGGATAGCATGTCCATCTGCATATAGTCATTGCATCTTGATAATTTTGGATCATGTATCTAGCTCCTCCAGTGAACGTTGAAGGCAATATGACACGTTTTCCTTGAGAACTCGGATTTGTTTCACCACGAACCAAAGCATCGAATAATCGTTTATACATATCACACCTTAGTTATTTTTGTTTTGCCCGCACGTATTTTAGTCTTGACACCTCATTGACTCGTTCATGCATCCTATATGCAAAGAATTCACATTCACTAATTTTTTTTCCTTCCGCCAGAATTAGAAGTGTTTGTGTGTGTGATGGGTATATCTTCCCTATAACCATCCTCACCATAGGGGGAAAATAGAGGGTATTGCAATCCAAGATATGTAGGATGTAATTCATTTATACGTTGCAATTCACCTTATGAGTTTCTATTATTATGTCCCTATCACCGATGGATTGGTCAAAATCTCCAACGATTAAAGTTGCTACTTCAAAGACAGATGGCAGATTATAGGTTCTTGCATCTCTTTGACGCTTACCAATAAGTTTTAACTTGACATTTGAGCAGCCTTCATCCATTATTTTCTTCCCAACTATTCTAAAAGACTACACCAGAACATTGTTTTGATCTAGCATGCTTTGTAAATCAGCAACAATTTCAGCATGTAGGTTATCTTTAGGATCTGTTTGCCTATGCGAGTGAAGACATTTTAAAATTCAATAATCCAATGTTCATATTATAATATTCGACATTTGCTTTTAAAAAAATACTATTTCTCACTTGATAGAATGTATGCCGTTTCAACATCATTTTGTGTGTCATAAATGTAGAGTTGGACAAACTTAGGTATTGCACCTTAAACTGGCAAAAGGCTACCTATTAGATGAAAGCTTTGACCGTGCAATTTAAATATTGGCGGGAAAGTGTCTTTGTTTTGGCTATAATCAATCTTTCTACCCATCGATGTGAAAGAAAACATATTTTTGTACGATTGAATATTGTCTAAAAACTGTTTACTTTTATCATATGATTCAGAAAAGAGCTTGTACATATTTTCGGGAGGACATCTGTTGGGTGGCAATCTTATTTTACCCTACATGCAACACAATGAATATTTTGGATTCTTGCTTTTGAACCTTGCCTCTAGCCTTTCCTCATACCAAAAATTTGCAGCACAATGTTGACACGTATACTCTGGATCTCCAAAATCACGCGAGGAATTTAATTACTTATATTAACATAATATAGTAATATTTTTTTTTGGAATACTATAAGATACATCATATAGTAATTTGATTCTTGGAAATTTTTTTTTTATATTATCATGAGAGGAATTTAATTACATATATTAACATAATACAGTAATATTTTTTTAATACTATAATATACATCATATAGTAATTTGATTGTTAGAATTTTTTTTATTTTTGAATATTATCATGAGATGAATTTAATTACGTACATTAACATAATATAGTAATATTTTTTTTAATACTATAATATACATCATATAATAATTTGATTGTTGGAATTTTTATTTTTTTAATATTATCATGAGAGGAATTTAATTACGTACATTAACATAATATAGTAATATTTTTTTTTTTGAATACTATACATCATATAGTAAATTGATTGTTGGAATTTTTTTTTATATTATCATGAGAGGAATTTAATTACGTACATTAACATAATATTAGTAATATTTTTTTTGAATATACTATATTATACATCATATAGTAATTTGATTGTGGAATTTTTTTGAATATTATCATGAGAGGAATTTAATTACGTACATTAACCTAATATAGTAATATTTTTTTTGAATATACTATAATAGACATCATATAGTAATTTGATTGTTGAATTTTTGTTTTTCTATTTTCATGAGAGGAATTTAATTACGTACATTTACATTATATAGTATTTTTTTTAATACTATAATATAAATCATATAGTAATTTGATTGTTTACGAATGTAAAATAAAAAAATATGCAAGATTAAAATATTTTGAACCATAATTGAGTTGCATGGTATATTATAATGAGATGAATTTAATTACGTACATTAACATAATAAAGGATAAATATTTTGTTAATATATGTACATAAATAAGGAGTACATACAGGAATGGAATTGAATAAAATATTTCATTAATTTCCTTATATAATAAGGAATGGAATCATATTTTGAATATTTTGTGAATTTTAGCCATAAATAAGGAATGATAAGGAATGCTAGAATTTTTGATAAGGAATTATTATATAATATTATGTTGACCGATTTCAATTTTTTTGGACTAAAATGAGCGGGAAAGTTAGCACTTCTGTTTTCATATATATATATATATATATATATATATATATATATTTGAATACTATAATATATATACATCATATAGTAATTTGATTTTTTGAATTTTTTAAAAATATTATCATGAGAGGAGTTTAATTA
>CM008345.1:27073756-27090384 GCA_002525835.2 Ipomoea batatas
ACCTGGGCGAGAGTTCACCAGAGTGCAACCCTATATATATATATATATATATATATTAATTCTCTTTTGAGAGTTTAATATATATATTTTATATTTTTCCGGTTTGAAGAAAGCACTAGCTGGGAAGAAGAAGAAACCGGCTACAATGACAGATGAAGATTATTGGGAAGATTTAGATGACAAGACACGTTCAACCATTCAATTGTGCCAATCTAAATCGGTTCTACGTGAGGTGATAGGTGAGACGACTACGTCAGGTTTATGGTCCGAACTGGATTCGAGCGACAAATCTCTGGCGAACAAGCTGCGCCTGAAGGAGCGGCTATACACAATCCGTATGACGGAAGGTACTTCAATTCAGTCTCATTGGGATGAATTCAATTCTATTTTACTGGACTTGGAAAATATTGATGTCATAATTGAAGATGAGGATCGTGCTATTTTATTGCTTGTTTCTCTCCCTAAATAATACAAGCATTTCAAAGAAATTATGATGTATGGTAATACTCTTGATGTCCTAACTTTCGACAATGTTAAGTCGAACTTATTGTCCAAAGAAAAGTTTGACTTAGAAATTAAGTCTGAGGACAAAGGTGAAGGCTTGACTGTCTGAGGACAAAAGTGAAGGCTTGACTGTTAGGGGTCGTTCACTTGAAATAGGGAGTAGCAATAAAAAATCTAGATTCAAGTCCAAAGGACGTAAGTCTAACAAATCATGTAAGTACTGCAAGAAGCATGGTCATGATGTGACTGAATGCTTCAAGTTGAAGAATAAGCAAGAGAGAGAAAAGAAGTCTGCTGAAGCCAGTGTTGTTGAAAGAGATTTAGAAGGCGATGTCATGATATCTGTTAGCTCCGGTGACAAACGGAGCGAAACTGAGTGGATTCTGGACTCTGGTAGTACATTTCACATGTGTCCTCACAAAGACTGGTTCGTCTCTCTAGAACTGGTTGATGGTGGAATTGTCTTGATGGGTAATGATACCTAATGCAAGGTTAGTGGAATTGGAAGTGTGCAGATTAAAACTCATGATAACGTTATCAGGACTCTTACCAATGTTCGGTATATTCCTGATTTTGAAACGTAATATGATATCCTTGGGCACCTTGGAATCTCTAGCGTCCAAGTACATAGCTGAAGGTGGAGTTCTGAAGGTTATAAGAGGCTCTCTTGTTCTCATGAAAGCTTCTCGTTCTGGAAGCTTGTATGTGTTGCACGACAGTACTGTGACAGGTTCAGTTGCGGTATCCTCATCAGTGTCTGAAGCTGATCTCACTCAATTATGGCATATGCGTCTGGACATATGAGTGAGAAAGGCATGCATATCCTGAGCAAGAAAGGCCTCATCGGTGAATCAGGTACGGGTAAATTACAATTTTGTGAGCATTGTGTTTTTGGGAAACAAAAGAGGGTTAGTTTCTATACTGCTACACACCGTACCAAAGATGAATTGGAATATATACATTCTGATTTATGGGGACCAACTAAATTCCAGTCTATGGGAAGCTATAGATATGTTATGTCTATTATTGATGACTTTTCTCGCAAAGTCTTGGACTATTTTCGGAAACATAAAAATCAGGCATTTTCTATTTTAAAAAAGTGGAAAATATTTGTTAAGACTCAAACAGGGAAAAAGGTCAAGAAGCTAAGGACAGACAATGGCTTGGAGTTCTGTGAGTCAGATTTCACTATGTTCTGTGCAGCACAAGGAATTGCCAGGCACAAGACCTTGCCTAGAAAACCTCAGCAGAATGGTGTTGCCGAACGTATGAACAGGACTCTGTTAGAGAGAACTCGTTGTATGCTCTCTAATGCTGGGTTATGGAAACGATGTGATTTTTGGGCCGAGGCCATTTCTACTGCATCCTATTTGGTAAATAGGTCTCCACATTCATCCATCGATTTCAAAATTCATGAGGAAGTTTGGTCAGGTAATCCTATTGACTACTCTATGTTAAGAGTTTTTGGATGTTGATAAGCTCCCAAGATGACTACATATTTAAATATAAATAGGGATAGTTTTATAGTATTTCAGTATCCTTATGTGACTAATTTATGATATTATGTGCTTTAATTAGATAACCACGACCAAAGCTATCTTTGGTGTGTTTTTAAGGTGTTTTATAGGTCTCGGGAGCAATTAGGTACGAGAGATGGGCAAAACGAGCAAACTGAGCAGAATAGAAGTCCCGGGGAACCTAGGATGCTTCATCCACGTGTGAAGGCCATGTGGACGAATTCCAGTATCCATCCACGCGTGGATGAGCTCGTGGATGAGACAATATGGGAGAAATGATTTTAGGACAATTTTTGGGAGACTATTTAAGGAGACTTGATAGGAATTTTCAGGGAGTTCTAATTTTTTTTAGCTTCCCAATCTTAGGTTTTAGAAGTTCCCAAATTTCCATTCTAGATTAGTTTTACATTTCCTTTGTGAATGAAGAAGTGATGCTTGGATTGAAGATTACATTTACATTTTACTAGCTGATTTCTATTTGAATCTTATTTTTATTCACATTTCTTGTTCTTAGATTGAATTAGTTTATGATCTTAAATCTATGATTATATTTAGCTAGTTCTATCTAGGGATTGAGTTGTGTGAATCTATGCTTGCTTAGTGTGAGATCCTATTTTTTATTGTGGATTTGATTTATTTGATGTTGGGAGATCTATTCTTGTCTATTGATTGTTGGTTTGATCAGATCTTGTGTAGATTTGGCCAATCTATTGAGAGATTGAGACCTTAACTCTATCATGGTATTGATTTGAGTTAAGTTGTAGCTTTTTGCAATCTTAGATCCTATGGAATTCCATGGTTGAGAATAGTAGGAAAGTGTTAGCCTAGGTGTTTGATAAAATGTCTCTTAGGGCTTTTGGTTGCGAAAAGGTATTCCTAAGCCTAAGAAGCCCTAGTACACAATGGTAGAAGCCCTAGTACACAATGGTGGAAGAGGAATAAGAGAACACACTCTTGAATAGCCAACACAATTGAATCATTAGACCACTACTAAAGACACACAAGGAGGCAACATAGATAAGCTTTTAATACTGTTTCTCCTCTTACCAACAATTAGACCACTCCTCTTTTTTCCTCTTACCAGCAATTATTCTAACAATCTATAAGCTTTTAATACTGTTTCTGAGGAAGAATGTACTCTGGGTTCTTCGACTTTGCAACCAACATCCCAAAGTTGGAACACTTTGAAGGCATGGGCTTTCGTAGATGGCAAAAGAAGATGAAGTTCCTCCTTGCGGCCCTAAATGTGGCATATGTGCTAAGCACCCCGAAGCCGGTAGAGCAAGAGAATGAGACACTCAAAGCCACCCGTCGCCGGCTCAAATGGGAAAATGATGACCTCGCATGCCGTGGCCATATTCTGAATGGTATATCTGACACTCTCTTGGATATTTATCAGTACGAGGAATCCTCTAAGGACCTGTGGGAAAAGCTTGAGTCAAAATATATATCTGAGGATGCCTCTAGCAAGAAATTCCTAGTAAGTGAATTTAATGAATTCAAAATGGTGGATAGTCGACCTGTCATGGAACAATTCCATGAAATCATCAGATTGCTTGGGTTGATAAGGAAACATGGCATGAATATGGATGACTCCATTTCCATTGCCGGTATCATAGGCAAGCTGCCACCTTCTTGGAAAAAAGGTATATCGTACCTTGATGCAAAAGAAGGAAGAACTTACCATGGAACAACTGGGCTCCCACCTTTATGTTGATGAAGGGATCAGACTGAAGGAAAGTAAGAATAAAGGCATTGCAAAGGCCACTGGGGTGTCGGGTTGTAACACCCCAGACCTACCTTCCCGTACATCCGAAAGAGTTACCGCCACACCTAGAGAGAGAGTTCTATCATTCCGCGATAAACCTCGCTCTAGGTGCACAGGCTAAAGGAAACTTTCCTAACCACAACAGCCACCCAACAGATACTTATGCACTTATATATATATCAGCTGTAAAAGCTTAATTAAGCAAAATATACATTCTTGCACTTATATATATATATACATGAGGTCGCCCCTCAGGCCAAAATACAGATCAAGGTTCAACTACGACTCAACTAGTTATGCTTGGCCATCACTAAGGCTACAAAAAAAATATGTACACAAAAACAAGAACTCCCCCTCATACCAGGTGATATGGTCCAAAAACCGAGAGATGGTTATGACCATCGGCCATTCCTCCCAAACGTCCCAAGGGCTAGGGTCCCAAGGGTAGGGGTAGTGCACTATGAACTCAAGGGGATCGCTACCATCTAAAGGCTCTATGGGGTAAAAGCCATAAGTAGCCTGGATCTCATCCATAACAAGGCAAGAGACAAAAGGGGCCGACGGAGCCACAGGAATATCTGGATTGGTGGGAGCTACAGGAGCATAACCAGGTGCGTATGGGTCTTCACCCTCCATCATCTGTATGTACACGTCGTAGTCCATGCCTTCACAAACATACTCCGGTGAACTTTCAGAATTCATCGGGCTGCAGGAACTGACACTAGATTGCATCTGTTAGGAACAAAGTGAAGTGCAGTTAGCGTGACGGCTAAGTAAGGATATCCGCGGGTTATTCAAAACTAAACAAAGTTCTTGTAAAAAATTTTACATGGAAACCTTATACCTTACTCATCGGCAGAAGTTCTACCTGCAACAGTTATAAATAGCAACTTGCACACACAATAGGCAAAATTCAATACCATCCCGAACCATTTTCCCTCTTGACGAGGTCATTTAATAATCATTTACTTATTCAAAGAACGTATTGTTAAACAGTTAAGCATACTAGTAAGTAATAGAAAACATAAATCACACATTTTGCTAGTAGTCACTTTAGTAGAAAAATCTTTCCCTCATAATGAGATTCTCATCACTTTTCACTTTTCAAAGAGAGGGATCACCCACAACCTTTGGGGTACTTAAATACTTGTCACATCTCTCTCTCCCGTAGTTACAAAGTAACTACATTCATATTTCAAAATTTCACTTGGTCCTAGATAGAGAGTACGTGTGAGGCCTTTGGAGTTCTTTCTCCACTTTTGACCACTTGGATCGTTGAACTCGGGTTTAGTGGTCATCGCCCGGTCTAATACTGATCCCCTGGACTTATAGGAGCGTTGGAATGATTCCTAGCTAGCCTCACTAGCTTCATAAGAACGACACCTACCCGAATATAGAGTGACTATACTTAAGTGTGCACACCCCCGTAGGAGTACCTTTTCCTTCCGGGTGATATAGTACTCGGCGAATAGACTTCGCCCACAGTATGAATGATCATACACATAACTACCATGCGGAATAGGCACTTTAAGCCATCTTTATCCCGTAGGTTAACAAGGTCCTTCACTACTTTTACTAGAATTAAGGTTTGAAAACATTATTCTACTCTTTTCCTTTCTTGCATTGAAAATATTTTGGACGTACTTGGGTCAATTCCAATACTAGGAAATTAATTCCCCTTTAACCAAATCCAGAAATTCCCCTTTTCTTTTGCAAAACATTTGGATAGTCCACTAACAACCTTTCACAATGGTAATTCAAGTGTAACTGTCCCACACCTTCAACTCCAAATTTTTCACATAAGTATCATACTTGACACATTTATACCTCAATGCATATAGCATATACACTTCCCAACCTTAACATGGGCATAACACACAAAATAAATTTATTCTTTACATGCACATAATACCACCTCCTTATAATATTCATAAGTTCACACATATGTAACACTACCTACATAACACATGTGCCTAGCTACATAGCATTACACTTCTTACTAACAACATATATATTTACGGTTTATACATACCATAAGCTATACTCAAAATGTGACATTTTACCATTTATATATATATATATATATATATATATATATATATACACACACATAAATACATAATTGTCTTTCCTCTTAGCATATGTATCCTTATCATATCATTACCATAACACTAAGATATAATCTTCTCATCACATATATTTTCATGTTCACAAATTAACAACAATCCATAACCTAGCTATCAATTATCTAGTTTCAAACAACCTCAACCAATTGAAGGGATTCCTTACTTCAACCGGGTTACTAATCTCGCAGAAGATCCTTGGAGTTGATTTTCCCCAATTTCACCTTAAAACCCTTAAATTCCACCAACAACATAACACATAATTTTAAGAAATCTTAACTTAGATTCATGTTCTAGGAGGGAAAATAAAGTTATTTACCTAATAAAATTGGAGTTTTACCGAATATTTGGAGATCTATGAAGAACTTGCTAGCTATGGAGTCTTGAAGCTTGAAGAAGAAGATGAAGATCATACTCTAATCTCTCCCTCCCTCTATTTTCGGCACTGACAAGGGAAATGGGAAAAAAATTGCCTTAAATATTTACTCCACTTGGTTGACTAGTCTTCTCCCAATATGTGGTAACAAGTTGTGACAAGTGTCACCTTTCTATGGTTGGATCTAAAAAATATCTTAGCTTAGACTGATCGGGATTAAAACAGATAAATTCTCGGTAGAAACTAATTTAAGTCAAATAATTTTCGAAACAAAAAATTTACTCCAGACTGAAACTCAAAATTGGGCTAGGTTCGGTACACCGCGAAATTTCGCGATGTAAGATCAAAAATAAATTCTTGCTGCTATGGGCTAATTTAATTAAATAGGAAATTCAAGAATAATAGTATGGTGTCTAATAATTCATTTCCTAAGATAATCGGGTCCGAATATCAGCTCCTTAAATTCTTACGGTTTGTGACCGGTACGTAGATCGCAGCTTATCAATAACTAGTCTCACTTATAAAAATCCTTCTGAAGTACCGAGAGATCGTCTCATAAATGTCATAGCCTAAAAAAAATATTTTTCGAACCCTAAACTTATCGGAATAGACGAGGGGTTACACGGGTTCTGCCATCAACTTTGTTGATGAAGGCAAATCAACTGGGAACCGAAAAGGGAAAGGGAAACCGAGAAAGGCCACCAAATCTTCTAAGTTTAAGAAGAATGGAAATGAAAAAGAGAAGGTATCTGTTACATGCTGGGTGTGCAATGGTCCACATTTTAAAAAGGACTATGGAGTTTGGAAGAAAAGAAAGGCACAAATGGAAGGTAAATCTTCTGGTGATCATGGCCAAGGAAGTAGCGAATGGAAACAAGATAAAATTATTAATCTTGTTTTTGATAGTATTGAAAATTTTGTTGCTATGATATATGAAATTTGTGTCATGCTGACTGATGACTCGTGGTGGGTTGACACTGGGCAACCAGACATGTCTACAAAGATATAAATCTTTATAAGATTTATATAAGTCTGGAAAATGATCCAAGCCTGTACATGGGAAATGGTTCCATGGTTAAAGTCAAAGGGGTTGGACAAGTTGAGTTGTTGCTTACTTCTGGAAAGAAACTAACCCTCACAGATGTGTATCATGCCTCAGATGTTAGAAAAAATTTAGTTTCTGGCATTGTGTTAGACAAGTGTGGTTTTAAACTTGTGTTTGAAGCAGATCGTTTTATTTTATCCAAGGCTGGTACGTTTGTAGGCCAAGGATTTCTATGTTGTAATATGTTCAAGTTAAATATCAGTAAAGTTTATGGTTGTGTTTACACAATATGTATATCATCTTTATGGCATTTTCGCTTATTTCACGTAAATTATGTGCGTTTACTTGACATGGCTAAAGATGGATTAATTCTATCATTTGAATTAAACAAGGAACCATGCAGTGAATGCATGTTGAATAAAATAACTAGAAATCCTTTTCCTAATATAAAAAGAAATTCAAATTTACTTGAATTGGTGTATAGTTACTTGTGTGATTTTCATAGCACCCCATAACTGGAAAATAAGAAATATGTTGTCACCTTCATTGATGACTATTTGAGATTTTGCTATGTGTATATCCCGAATTCTAAGGATGAGGCCTTAGAAAAATTTAAAATATTTAAATTGGAATTGGAATTGCAAATTAATCGGTTAGTAAAAGTTTTACGTACTGACAGGGTTGGTGAGTATTATGACCCGCCATTTTTCTAATCTGTGGGTATCATTCGTGAGACCACAACACCCTATACACCATAGCAAAATGGTGTAGTAGAAAGGAAAAATAGAGTGCTCAAGGAAATGGTAAACTGCATGTTATCAGTTTTCGGTCTGAGTGAAGGTTTCTGGGGAGAAGCTATGTTGACTGCATGTTATGTACTCAATAGAGTTCCAAATAAAAGAAATAGGGTAACACCCTATGACCTTTGGAACAACAGAAAACCCAACTTGAATTACTTAAAAATCTGGGGGTTTAGGGCCATGTTACAGTTGTCGGATTCTAAACGAAATTCTCTGGGGAAAAGGGCATTGATTATATTTTTATAGGATATGTTGTACACAGTAAAGCATACCGGTTCTATGTTACAGAACCAAATGACTTTATTTCGGTCCATGCCGTAATAGCGTCCCGGGATTATATTTGATGAAAATCGATTCTCATCAATAAATAGAACCAAGGATTTAATTCCTAGTTCTAGTGGGTTTATAGTTGATGAGCAAATGTATGATCATGCAGTGTCAAAGGAACCAGTACTTAAATAAAGTAAAAGAACAATAAATGAAAAAACATTTGGTCCATATTTCCAAATGTATTTAATTGAAGGATCAAGGGAGTCTACACAGACTAAAAATCTATAATAGTTTAATATAGAAGATGATCCTAAGACTTATGAGGAAGTTATAAATTCTCATGATGTTGCTTTCTAGAAAGAAGCAATTAATGATGAGATGGATTCCATCATGGGAAACAATACATGGATTTTGACTAATCCACCAAATGGTTGTAAACCAATAGGTTGCAAATGGATTTTGAAAAGGAAAATAAAAGTTGATGGTTCAATCAACAAATATAAAGTCAGGCTTGTCGCACAGGGCTTTAAACAAAAAGAAGGAGTTGACTTCTTTGACACTTATGCTCCAGTAGCAGGGATTGCTACTATTAGATTGTTAAGCCATTTCGGCTATACACAATCTAATAATTCATCAAATAAATGTTAAGACTGCATTCTTAAATGGTGAATTAGAGGAGGAAGTTTACATGAAGCAACCTGAAGGTTTCGTGGTTGCAGGACAAGAACATAAGGTTTGCAAGTTGATAAAGTCTCTTTATGGCTTGAAACAAGCACCCAAACAATGGCATGATCAGTTTGATCAAGTTGTGCTAGCGAATGGGTACAAGATAAATCAGTCTGACAAATGCATCTACAACAAATTTAATAATCAGAGGCAAGGAGTTATCATTTTCTTGTATGTAGATGACATGTTAATTTTTGGAAATAATTTGGAAAAAAATTAAAGAAACTAAAGAGTTTCTCAGTTCCAGTTTCTCCATGAAAGATTTAGGAGAAGCGGAAGTAATTCTTGGAATAAGATTTACCAAGGTACATGATGGTGTTAGATTGACACAATATAATCTCATTACATTGAGAAAGTGTTAAAAAGATTTAATCACTTAACTGGTTCTCCAATTTCTACACCTATGGATCCTTCATTGAAGTTAATTCCAAATGAAGGTGATCCGGTGTCTCAGTTGGAATATTCTAAAGTGATAGAATGCCTAATGTATGCTATGACAAGTACTTTGCCCGATATTGCATTTGCAGTAGGGAAGATGAGTAGATACACTAGTAATCCTAGTGCAGTACATTTGATGGCATTAAAAATGATACTAAAATATTTGAATAAAACCATTAATTATGGTTTGATATATTCAAATGATATTTCCATCCTAGAAAGATATTCTGATGCTAGTTAGATATCAAATCAGTAAGATTATTCCTCAACTAGTGGATGGGTTTTTCTACTTGGAGGAGGCGTTATTTCCTGGGCTTCTAAAAAGCAAAGTTGTATTTCTGATTCAACTATGGCATCTTAATGTATTGCATTAGCTTCTGCATGCAAAGACATTCAGTGGCTATGGAATTTAATTATGGAAATTCCAGTTTGGCCAAAACCGATGTCACCAATTTTGGTACATTGTGACAGCGCTACTACACTGGCCAAAGCATATAACAACGTTTATAATGGCAAGTCAAGACACATAGGCATGCGACACAACTATGTGCGGGAGCTCCTAAATAATGGTGCTGTAACACTAGACTTTGTACGGTCCCGGTTCAATTTAGCGGATGCATTTACTAAAGTCTTGGCAAGGGACATGGTGTTAAAAACATCAGAAGGGATAGATTTAAAACCCGCATCTAGTCGAGAGGTGAAGGAAAGCTCAACTCACACCTAAGTTAGTTATTACGTTAGGTCTTGAGTTCAATGTTGATGAGTACTTCATTAATTGGCTGCAAGTACTAAATAAAAGGTATCCCTAAAGTCAGTACTTGGTTTGCATTGTTGTTGGGATGAGATTTACTCTTAACTAATCTTTTGAGAAAATGCTTGGTGTAGGGTATGAATTAAAAGATTAGCCTATGTGAACAGGAGGTGTGGCCGCTTCAAAGAGCTTTGGCTTTTGGCTTGGATATGTTCATGAAAGGATATAACACATGGCCTTTAATAGTGTAAGTTTATTGAGTTGTTGTGACTGTAAAACTTGTGTGTATTTTACCTGCATTTTTTCAAAGTGACTGCATGATTCAAGGTTTGTCCATCACTGCAATCCGAATTGATGTATCGAGTATTATACTAAGGGTGTGTTTGGAAAGCAGGAAAATGACTTCTGGAAAATGTTTTCTGGAAAATAACTCATTTTCCGGAAAAGCAATTCATTTTCCGTGTTTGGATGTATTCTGGAAAACTGTCTTTGGGTGTTTGGTTCGTTTTCTGGAAAATGGGTACAATTGTATAATTATATATATTTTTATTCTATTTAAAATATTAAAATTATTATAATAAAATAAAAAAAATATTTTAAATCCCAAAGTTTATCTTTCAAACAAAAAAGTAACAAAATTAAAAAAAAAAAAACCCTGGTTTCCGCAGCGGAAACCATAGCCTGTCGACCAGGCATTGTATGATTTTCCGCCATTTTGGCCTCATTTTCCCCAGTCAACGGAAATCATTTTTCGTTGACTGGGTTTTCCAAGGGTTGCCAAACATGGGAAACCCGGAAAATGATTTCCTGAAATCATTTTCCGGGTTTCCAAACACACCGTACCCTAAGTGAAAGTTCAATTTTTAAGGCACTTTCATCTATGCATAAGTTTTGGATCTTTCTTGATACGGTGTTAATTTTTACTATATAAATGAAGGAAGAAAGTTGGACATTTATGTAGTAATGGAAATTAAGTTTCAGATGAACTACCATGCAAATGTTAAATACTATTAGGAGTTGTGGGCTAATAAATATTATACCACCATCTATGTCAATTTGAACTAAAATTTTATTTTTAATTACAACTCCAAATATTATTTAACATTCAAAATAAATGTCAATTTTTTCTAAAATTTTATTTTCAATTAGGATTAAAACCAATGTTTATATTATATAAACATTATTATCATGTATAAATGCTGCTAAATAAAGCCTAAAGGATTGACATTTTTAAGAAAGAAATATGTTTTTTGAAGGAGTCTTAGACTCTACTTTTATTGCCCATCTTATATGGAAATATTGGATGGGAAACTATTAAGAAAGAGGGTCGTTGAGCTCTTTCCATCTTTCTTAATAGTTTGGATTTGGAAAAATGAGCATACACAAAGACGAGACGGTTATTATTGCGTGGACCTTAGCCCACTCCGCTGTGTGGAACACAATCTTAAAATTTCTAACACATAAAATACATTATTCTAATATGTAAAGTACATTATTCTAACTCATAAAATATATGATCTTACTCAAGAAATTTCATTATTTTAACACATAAAGTACATAATACAGTATTCTAACTCATATAATACATTACTATAATACATAAAGTACATTATTCTAACTCATAAAATACATTATCTTACCTTAAAAATTTAACTATTATAACACATATAAAGTATATTATATTATTCTAACTCATAAAATAAAATTCATTTATCTTAACTCAAAATGTTCATTATTCTAATATGCGCGCGGAACAAGAATTTTTGTTTTCAAACAACAAAACGATATCGGTTTGGACCGTGGCCCACATAACTATAATTTGCCAAGGGGAGCCACAACGCGCAAATTATGCCATGGACCCAGGTCCACCTTGCAAAGTTGACCTGGGTCCAATACGACGCCGTTTCACTAATTTTTTAAAAAAAAAAAAAATACTAAACATATAGCCCTGAAATGTGTAAATGTGGAGGTTTCAAATTGTGAATATGGAGTATAGAATTTGTGAATGTAGAGTTATGAAAGTGTGAATCTGTAGTAGAGTTAATAGAGTTCTAGCAGCCCTGAAATGTGTAAATGTGGAGGTTTCAAATTCTGAATATGGAGTATAGAATTTGTGATGTAGAGTTATGAATGTGTGAATCTGTAGTAGAGTTACAAATTTGTGAATCTGTAGTAGAGTTAACAGAGTTCTAGCAGCCCTGAAATGTGTGAATGTGTAGGTTTCAAATTGTGAATATGGAGTATAGAATTTGTAAATGTAGGGTTATGAATGTGTGAATCTGTAGTAGAGTTAATAGAGTTCTAGCAACTTGTAGCCCTGTAATGTGTGAATATGGAGTTCCCAAGTTGTGAACATGGAGTATAGGACCTGTGAATATAGAGTTTTGAATGTGTGAATACATAACAGTGGTATTATAGTTACTAAACATACAGCCTTGTAATGTGTGAATGTGGAGTTTTCAAATTGTGAATAAGGAGTATAGGGTTTGTAAATGTAGAGTTTATGTTCTGTTGCGATGAGGAGCCGTTAACGTGGTTAATATTTTTTATTTTTTTATTTTTTAAAAAAAAATTGTGAAACGGCGTCGTATTAGGTGGACCTGGGTCCACGGCATAACAACTGGCCACAACGTGGGAACTCTTATTATTATTATTATTATTATTATTATTATTATTATTATTATTATTATTATTATTATTATTATTATTATTATTATTCTTATTATTATTATTATTGTTCTTATTGTTATTATTGTTGTTATTGTTGTTATTGTTGTTATTGTTGTTATTGTTGTTATTGTTGTTATGATTGTTATGATTATGATGATTATGATGATTATGATGATTATTATGATTATTATTATTATTATTATTATTATTATTATTATTATTATAATATTAATGTTCTCTTCACATAAATATTAGTTTTACCAAATATAATAACACTAATTTTTCAAAACATTTCTTTACAAATTATGAATACAATCCGCTAGTCAAATTAAAATCGTTAACATTATCGACTATTCGTTAACCGCTAATTGCTATCTGTTGTTTGCAAAACAAGGTTGGATTCTATAATAGTGAGAAAAAAATTATGATTACTAGACTAATCTTAAGGGTCAATCACCAATTTCCTGTAAAACAAAAAGATGGTTGTTGTTGTTGAGTGCAGGATACTTGTAAGAATTATAAAGATTATTCTTTGGCTTAGAAAATTTGATATAAACTTAATTTCAGCATGACTATTATCTTCTTCTAAGTAAGGGATCCTTCTTTATAGATAAGGTTGTGGTGAGATTCAACTTGAAATTTGGATTTGTTCATTGTCACTAAGAAGGGGTAGCTGTCAAAAAATTGCCACAATCCCAAAAAAATTGCTCCCAAATCCTTTACTTGTACGGCTTATGACAATCTGGCACCGGTTCTTCTCTTTTTCGATGAACTTGATGAAGACGGATCGAAGCCGGAATGACTAATATTGCAGTTTCTATGATTTGAGAATCTCATAAAATTTGGAGAGTGAGATTTCAATCAATCAACAAAGTGGGATTAGTGGCCCTGACCTTCGTTTAATAGAGCCAGTATTTCACGGAGATCAGATGAGATCTGCAGCCCCATTGCGTTGTCGGAAGACGATGTTTTCGCTAAAAAAATAAAAATTGATAATAAAATACGACATCGGTTAATTAAATAACCAAAGTCTTATGTCTTACGCAAACAAAAAAAAATGATAATAACATACGACGTCGTTTAATTAAATAACCAAAGTTGTATGTCTTATGCGAAAAAAACATATATCATAATAACATATAATGTCGGTTAATTAAATAACCAAAGTTGTATGTCTTATGTGAAGTTTTTATATACCGGCTAGTAGAGTAAAACAATAAACACTTTAAAAATTTTATATGTCGTTTCGCCGCCATTTGTTCACAACTTTTGTCCCAGCTAGTGTAAGTCTCCCTTATCTCTCTTATCTCCCTCACTCTCAAACTAACCTTGGCTTTTTTGTTGAACAATTCAAGGTCGAAGAATGGTGGCTGACAATATGGAGTCTTAACAGCGGTATGGTATATACCTTGATATGATGATCTTCCTCCAAGAATATATTAGATAAATGGTTCCTAGTTTTCTTATAGTAAATGGTTCCTTCTAGTATAAATAATGGTATATAATCTGATCTGATCTAGCAATACGAAGTTTATTGCGAGAAAGCAATCGCGAACGGATGGCGTACAACATCTTCGTCGTGAGGAGCTCCGTTTTCTTCTGCTTCGCCGTCGCCTCGTCGACCATCTATAAATGCTCCATTTTCTTCTGCTTCTCGGTTGTCGGAATCGCCTATCATAAGTCTTTTTTGTTTAACAAATTACGATATGACGTCGGTTTTTTTGTTTTTTTAAAAGAGAGATACTTTAAAAAAAATAGACGGATATGACGTCGGTTGTTTTTAAACAACCGACGTGGTATCTTCATTATTTAAAAAAAAAAAATTACAAACGACGTCGGATTTTAAAACCAAAGTCGTATTATTTATTTACTACATCGGGAATAACAATGTCGCAAAATAACCGATGTTAAATGTCACAAATAACCGACGTTAAAAGTATTTTTTGTAGTAGTGTCTACTTAACACTTCTGGTTTCTAGGCAATTTATCACCTTGTAGACGTCATAATCGAACTTTGTTGTATTCATAGAAGTTGTAGCTCTTTGAAATATCATTTGAATGCCATGGGGTAAATGCTAGCGTTAGCCATGATATTCACTCCAAAATGCATATTTCGTCATCTCTTTTGTTCCTTTGGGTCCCGAGAGATGCCATGATATTTCTAACTCCCTCGTTTTCACTCTATTGACCTATTATGACCCCTAGAACACACCTTTGTGCCGAGATGACTTCAAAACAAATCCAATTGATCTCTAATTTACATGATGTTACAATTATCAATGCCGGCCTCCAAATCACTTAAATGACACTGAGGAATTAAATAAGCACATACTTAACTTCAAATTAACATGAAATCATACAAGTTTGATATTAATTGTGCACATAAAAGTACCAAGAATTTGTGTTTAACTAAATTTAATTAAATAATTATAATAAATATTTTGTGACAATATTTAACAAAAGAGTTTATTCAATTTTTTGTCCTAGATTTATAGGTAGCAGTATACTTTTTGTCCTTTTGTTTTCAAAACATCCCTGTTTGGTCATAGTATTAATGCGGCATGACCGTTTTTTGTTATCCGTCAACAAAAATGTTTAAATGGCGTTAAATACAAGGACGTTTTGGTTTATTCAGTTCTAAGTGTTAATTCTTTTTTCTTTTTTTTTAAACATCCATGTTGGTCCTCACATATTGTGGCATGACAATTTTTTTTTTTGTCCTCTGTCAAAAAAATATGTTTAAATGACATTAAAAATGATGTTATTAACCACTTAAAATCCTTCTTTTGTCTTCTTGGTAATAGAACCAATAGTCTTGTGAATTTTTATGAAGTACACTTATGCACTAGACTTAAAGTTGCTATCAAGTAGACTTGTGATTTTTTCAATTGCAATTTTTGAAATTTAGTAGTAGACTTATGTATTGATAATATTTTTATTACTAAGAAGAAAAATGGAGGATTTTGAGTTGTTAATAATTTCATTCAAACATATTTGTTGACGAAGGAAAAAACGGTCATACCACAATAATGCTAGGATCAACAGGGATAGTTTGAAAAAAATTAAAAAATAAAAAAACTAAACTAAAATTGGAAAGACACATATAAATATAGGACGAAGAAAAAGGAAAAGGATTTATTAGCACTTATAATTGAATAAACCAAAATGTTCTTGTGTTTATGTTCTTTAAACGGTTTTTTTGACAGAAGACCAAAAAGGGTAATGCCACAATAATATATACTAAGATCAAAGGTGAATATTTTGGAAAAAAAAAACTAAAAATTGACTGATACTTATAAATCTAAAACATAAATTGAATTAACTCTTTAATAAAAATAGTAAAAACTATTATTTGAATATCTCTCAAAGCTACATTAATTGTAAATATATTCGTAATAAATGGTTTTCACTCCCATCTAATGTCAATCATTCGGCTAATGCTTACGCAAGTACAAAAGCTAATTGCGTTCAAACCGTTGTATAAGGTTTCATCCAAATATATAAAAGGAAAATAGTTAGAATTTTTAAAAAATGAAAAAGAAAAAACATGAAATAGTGAAACATGAAACCAATTAATTAAACAGTAGATGAGCGTAAGGTACGTGCCTAACATAAGAACAAAGTTAAAAAACATGATGTA
>CM008345.1:27095102-27112125 GCA_002525835.2 Ipomoea batatas
CGTGGCGGTAACCTCCAGTTTTCGGTTGGATTATTAGCTTCCGCTGTGATATATTATTAGTGATTTTGTAATAAATATGAGATGTGAAAATTGGGGTGTTACATTTACGATTTCAAAATATTTAGAAAAGAATTGAACAAAAAGTAATGTAATTCCTAACTTAATTGTAAAACATGATGTCAACTAACCTGGCTCTGATTCCACATATAACACATTAACATGGCTTTATCAAGATTTGTTGGAGATATTTCAAAGATATTTGTGTGTCTCTTGGTGTTTTCCATGTGTCTCTTTATTTTCCCAAAACCATTGTATTTATTGTTTTATATTTTCAATATCTTCATGGCACTATATAAGCAATGCTTGTATTAAGGTTTGATCAAGAACAATAACACATCAAGTTTTTCCTCCTCTTTTGTTTGTATTCTACATGGTATCAGTCGCTAAGGTTTATACCTACGCATAAGCTCATCAATGGCCAACGACGAGCAGTCGCTGGCGCCGCCTCCCCAACCTCAATGGAAGGCATTAACAGGGCTGATTAGTGGTACAAAGGTTTCTGATGATCCATTGAAGGGTCAATTTGATACACGGTTGTGGTTAATTGACACAGGGGCCTCTCGTCACGTTACTGGTGATTCCACTTGGATGACTAATGCAAAAGATATATTTCACTGCCATGTTGGTTTACCCAATGGCAAAACAGTGGTTGCGACTCAAGAAGGCTCGGTTCGATTAACGGACAAAATTACTCTTAATCACGTTCTTTATGTTCCGTCTTTAAGTTGTAATCTTATTTCGGTTTCTCAGTTAAATGATGATATGCAGAGCAGTGTCCACTTTAACTCTTATATGTGTGCTATACAGGACCAATCGAGGGAGATGATTGGAACGGGTGTTAGACGGGATGGACTTTATTACTTCAAGGGAACTGATTCGGTGCAACATCTTACAGTGAATGGTGTTACAACTTCAGTCGATCTTTGGCATCAACGAATGGGTCATCCATCTGAAAAAGTGATGAAGCTACTTCCGTCTGTTGGCACTGCTGCGAGAAGTTTTAATGAAGCTTGTGAGGTTTGTTTCCGTGCTAAGCAACCTAGAGAAAAATTTCCTTTGAGTAACAATAGAGCATCTCGAATATTTGAGAAAATACATTGTGATTTGTGGGGTCCTTACAGACATCAATCTTCTTGTGGTGCACGTTATTTCTTGACTATAATAGATGATTATTCACGAGCAGTTTGGGTTTATTTGTTGATCGATAAAACTGAGGTTCTCAAAATGTTTTTGTCTTTTGTGGCTATGATTGAGAGACAATTCTCTCAATCAATCAAAGTCGTTCGGAGTGACAACGGCGCTGAATTCAAATGCTTGCGTGATTTTTTTTCTGCTACTGGAATTCTATTTCAAACTTCTTGTGTGGGAACTCCTCAACAAAATGGTAGGGGTTGAGCGGAAACATAAACACATTCTCAATGTAGCCAGAGCTTTGAGATTTCAAGCCAATTTGCCAATTTATTTTTGGGGAGAATGTGTTCTTGCAGCTACACATCTAATAAATCGGACACCAACACCGTTACTTGACAACAAAACTCCCTATGAAATTCTTTTTGGTAGTCCTCCATCTTACAACACAATTCATGTTTTTGGGTGTCTCTGCTTTGCTCACAATCAAAAAGCAAAAGGTGATAAATTTGCTAGTAAAAGTCGAAAGTGCATCTTTGTGGGATATCCGTTTGGGAAGAAGGGTTGGAAGCTGTTTGATCTTGAGACCAAAGAATTTTTTGTTTCCCGCGATGTGAAATTTTTTGAAGATAATTTTCCATTTCCCCTCACAGATACGACTGCCATTCCTCATGAAGAATTTGTTCATGAAGATTTTTCTGTGATTATTGAAGAAGCCGAGCCAAGCTCCACAAACGAGCCAAACCCTCAACATGAGCCAAACCCTCAACCTGAGCCAAGCTCCACACCTGAGCCAACCTCTCAACCAGAGTCAAACCTCACACCTGAGTTCACCTCCCAAACTGAACGCCACACTAGTAATCTTGTTCCAAATAACCAGGATCAAAATGTTGAGATGGGTCGGGGTATGAGAAATAAGGTTCCTTCAGTGTGGTTGCGCGACTATCTTATTAATTCTACTGTTGCTAAAAGTCCATCCTCCGTCACACCGTCTCCACAGTCTTCCTCAGGTACTCCCTATCCGTTAGCACATTATATAAATTGTGATAATTTTTCTCTACCATACAGAACTTTTCTGGCGGCTATTCTTTTTGAAAAAGAACCAAAATTTTTTAAGGAGGCACTGACACACAGTGGCTGGAAAGAGTCTATGAAAAATGAAATTCGGGCCCTAGAAGAAAATCAAACTTGGACTCTTGAGCATCTTCCACCTGGGAAAAAGGCTCTTGGGAGTCATTGGGTATATCGGATCAAATATAACTCAAATGGGACGATTGAAAGACTCAAATCAAGATTAGTGGCTCTCGGTAATCATCAGGAAGAAGGCATCGATTATACTGAAACTTTTGCTCCTGTTGCCAAAATGGTTACTGTTCGCGTGCTTCTTGCCGTTGCAGCCTCAAAAAATTGGGAACTACATCAGATGGATGTGCACAATGCTTTTTTGCATGGTGACCTCGATGAAGAGGTGTATATGAAGCTTCCACCAGGTTTTGAGGCATCGGATCCTAAATTAGTGTGTCGATTGCGCAAGTCCTTGTATGGATTAAAGCAGGCACCACGGTGCTGGTTTGCAAAACTTGTTACGGCCTTGAAAGGATATGGTTTCTTACAATCCTATTCCGACTACTCCTTATTTACCTTCACTCGAGGTGGAGTTCAGATAAATGTACTTGTTTATGTCGATGATCTCATCATTTCTGGGAATGATTCCGCTGCTATGAAGACATTTAAGGCTTATCTTAGGATTGTTTTCATATGAAAGATCTCGGCACTCTAAAGTACTTTCTTGGTATTGAGGTTGCTCGTAGCTCTTCTGGATTATTTTTGTGTCAGAGAAAATATACCCTTGATATTATTTCTGAAGCAGGATTGTTGGGGGCTAGACCGGTTAGTGTTCCTATTGAGCAAAACCACAAACTCGGCCTAGCTAGTGGCCCAATTTTCTCGAATCCCGCAGCCTATCGTCGTCTTGTTGGAAGACTTATCTACTTGGTCGTAACCCGACCAGATCTTGCATACTCTGTTCATGTCTTGTCTCAGTTCATGCAGGAACCACATGATGAGCATTGGGAAGCTGCTCTAAGAGTTGTCCGTTATTTGAAAGGTACCCCAGGTCAAGGGATTCTCCTATGAGCAGATAGTGATCTAAGACTACAAGGATGGTGTGATTCGGATTGGGCCGCATGTCCTACTACTCGAAGATCTCTTACTGGTTGGTTGGTGTTTCTTGGCCATTCTCCAATCTCATGGAAAACAAAGAAGCAAAATACTGTTTCCCGTTCTTCCGCGGAAGCGGAATACAGATCTATGGTGGCCATTACTTGTGAACTCAAATGGTTAAAGGGATTGTTGTTAAGTCTGGGGGTTCATCATACCAAAACTATAACATTGTTTTGTTACAGTCAATCGGCTCTTCATATTGCAAAGAATCCGGTCTTTCATGAACGAACAAAACACATTGAAGTAGATTGCCATTTTGTTCGAGATGCAATTAAAGATGGTTTGATTTTCCCTACATATGTTCCTACCAATTCGCAATTGGCTGATATTTTCACAAAGGCTCTTGGGCAAAGACAATTTGAATTTCTTCTTCACAAGTTGGGCATTTCAGATCCGCATGCTCCAACTTGAGGGGGGGTGTTTGGAGATATTTCAAAGATATTTGTGTGTCTCTTGGTGTTTTCCATGTGTCTCTTTATTTTCCCAAAACCATTGTATTTATTGTTTTATATTTTCAATATCTTCATGGCACTATATAAGCAATGCTTGTATTAAGGTTTGATCAAGAACAATAACACATCAAGTTTTTCCTCCTCTTTTGTTTGTATTCTACAAGATTTACACAGAACCTGAAGTAACGAAGAAATACGGTGTACCAGCAGCATCCATGACTCCTATAACGTTGCAGAAGATGGTCACATAATCGTACTCTGATATAAGGAAAAACTCTTTTTAAAATACAAACATTAAAGACTAATAAACAAGAGTCTAAAGAATGTGAGGATTTAATTAGAAATTTGGGTCACAATTAAGAAAAAACTTAATAAGAAAACCAATAATTTTTTTTTTGTTGTATATATTTGGATGAAGCCTTCCTCCCAAACTTGGATATATATTTGGACGAAACCTTGATACAGGGATTTATACATTCTATTTTTCTTGTATATATTTGGATGAAACCTTGATACAAGGGTTTGAACGCAATTAGCTTTTCTACTTGTGTACGCATTAGCCAAATGATTGGCATTAGATGGGAGTGAGAAGCATTTATTAAGAATATATTTACAATTAATTTAGCTACGAGAGATATTCAAATAATAGTTTATACTATTATATTTTTATTAAAGAGTTACTTTCATTTTTGTTTTAGATTTATAAGTATCAGTCTATTTATTTTTTTTTTCAAAACATCCAATTTGGTATTAGTATTATTGTGGCATTATCATTTTTGGTCCTCTGTCAACAAAATCGTTTAAATAACGTTAATTACAAAGACATTTTGGCCTATTCAATTCTAAGTGCTAAGTCCTTTTCATTTTGCTTCTAGTATTATGAGCTTATTACCGAAATGGTCCATCGACTATTGCGAAATTACCAATTTGGTCCTCGACAATTTTTCGTGCCCAATTAAGTCCCTCGACTATAAAAATTTTAACTAATTTGGTCCTCCGTTTATTTTGTCGTTAAACATACGTTAAATCGGGACCAAATTGGTAATTTTGCTATAGTCAAGGGACCAAATTTGTAATTCATTTTTCACTGAAATGGTCCATTGACTATAGCAAAATTACCAATTTGCTCCTCATTTTAACGGAAGTTTAACGGCAAAATAAACAGACGATCAAACTGGTTAAAATTTTCAAAGTCGAGGGACTTAATTGGGCACGAAAAATTGTCGAGGACCAAATTGGTAATTTCGCAATAGTCGAGGGACCATTTCGGTAATAAACTCTAGTATTATTGTGGCATGACCGTTATTTATCCTTTGTCAATAAATATGCTTGAATGACATTATTAGTACACACACGCGCGCGCGCGCGCGCACACACACACACACACACACACCCACACACACACACACATATATATATATATATATATATATATTCATCAACTTCAAGATGCTTTGTTTAATTTCTTTGTTTTCAATTGAAAGAGTTAGGAGAAGTTACTTCTTTTCTTGGTGTCGAAGTTAAAAGAGCATATGGTTATTTTGTTTCCCAAAGAGGATGTGCAGCGAGCTGTTATTGTACTTGTTTGGTATGAGTGAGTCAAAACCAATAAATACTCCTATGGAACGTAGTTTAAAGTTGAATAAAGATGGATGAAAACAACTAGAAGATGCAACTCTTCTTCTTTAGTTTGTTGGTAGTTTATTTTATTTAACTATTACAAGGCCTGAGATTTCATACTTTGTAGGTGTCATATCTCAGTTTATGACAGAACCGCTTGATAGTCACTTTGTTACAGCTAAAAGAATTATTCCTTATGTTAAAGGCACTCTGAATCTTGGGTTACTATATAAAAAACCATGTGCAACTTTTGTTTTAAATGGTTTTGTTGATGTAGATTGGGTGGGGGATGCCAATGATAGACGTTCCACGACAGGTTATTGTTTTAATATAGGTTCCGCTGCGATATCTTGGTGCAGTATGAAGCAAAGTACAATTGCACTCTCTAGTTGTGACGTTGAATATGTAGCATCTACCTTGGCTACTCAAGAGTGTAATTAATTGGCTTAAACAGTTTATTACAGAGATGTTTAATGCTGTGGATTATCTGGTTCCTATTCGGTGTGATAATGAAAGTGCCATTAAGCTTGCAGGAAATCCAGTTTTCCATGCCCGCACAAAGCACATTGATACTCATTACCGTTTTGTTCGGCAGAAAGTCTTGACTCAAGATATTCAATTGAAGAAGTTACGCACTGAAGATTAGATAGCTGATATATTGGCAAAAGCACTTGGCAAGGCAAAGTTTGAAACTTTCAGGCCGTGGCGTTCCGCCTTTATTTTTCTTTATTTACTTTTTAATTACTTTTATGCTTATTTTATTTTCTTTCACGTTTATTTGCTTTATTTTTATGCATTTCCGTATTTGGTAGTATATTTGAATAATTCTTACTATTTAGTAGTTATCTTTTAAGTAGTTAATTCTATGCATCTATGCTTTCATTTATTTTGTTTATTTAGTATGAGATATCCTATCAAGTCTATTGAATATTTCTCTTAATTGCTATTGTATATCTTGTCATTATCTTTTGGAAATAGAGCATTGCTAACGGAGGCCAATCAATGTTGGCAGCTAAAGTGTGGAAAGAGGGATGCATACTTGGTTTAACCTCTTATCCTTTTCTATTTTTATGCCTCGTTTTCAAATTTAAAGTGTGGAAAAATGTTTATATAGCTTTGTATGTGTTTTTATGAGCTTTACCATGTTATTTTATCATTGAGGATCATTATAGTATACCCTATATCCCAGAGCAAATTCCAAAGTGTGGAAATGGATTCTTATTTGCAATCGAGGACATCGAGGACGATGTTTATTTTAAAGTGTGGAAAGGACGCACTTTGTGCTTAATGTTTATTTGCTTAGAGTTGAAAGTGGTCTCTTGGGCATGATAAACGGGTGTGTTTGCAAATTAAAGAGTGAGTTACTGTTTGTGTTATCTAGAGAAAATTTTGACTAGATGCCAAAAAATTTTATTTTCGAAATATCTTTGAGGAAGTTACTTTTCGCACCCATGAAAGTGTTTAGAGCCAAATAAGTTTATATTCTTGCCTGCTTACATGATGTTTACCTCTTATTTAGGTAGGACCTTAGTCAAGGATCTCTCGAAGTGAGAGTGTGCACTTTTTAATTTGAGAAAGATAATTTTTAGCGAGGCCCGGAATTGAACTAAATTTTGGTAGGGCATTGGGCAAAATGTGAGCCTATTGGTAAGCTTAAGAGTGAAAAATCCCTTAATCCCAAAAGAAAAAAGACATGTGGGGTTGCATGGAGAAACAGTTAAAAAGTAAAAAAGGCCAATCCTAGAGATCAAAAATTGAGGAAAGCCACTTCGCTGGGTTGTGTTCAACCACACTCTTCGGTAAGCAAAAGCTATACCTAGAGTTGGTTGTCCACATAAAATGTTCCCAGGAAATGAGAAAATGGAGAGGAGGAGAGCCGCTTCTGATAAGACTCCGAGATACCCTTATTTCAGGCACATTTTAGGGTGTTTTATCGCATCTATAACATCCTTATCTGGCAAATTATGTGCATAAATGCTTGAAAACTACTAACTGGTGCACAAAAGCTACTTATAGTTCAAAGAAAGTAAAACAGGAGCCCCTGGAGCATATAGAACCAAAAGATGAGCTTAAAGAGCAAACCAGGCAAAAGCGGAGCCCCGGAGGACCAATCTGGAAGGCCACACGCGTGTGAGCAAGCGTGGAAACTTTCCAGAAGCTCCCCACGCACGCTCACACGCGTGTGAGAGGCGTGGAGGCGTGATGCGCGAATTTCAGTTAGGGTTGTCATTTCGGAGACTATTTAAACCCCTTTGATAAACTTTCAGAAGAGGATTTTCCAAAATTTTAGTCTTTCACTTTTCTTAGTTTTTCTTTGGAGAGTTTTCTCCATTTTTCTTAGTTTTTAGATTAGACCAATCTCCATTGTAGAAGACAACAAGCTTGGATTGAAGATCTTCTTCTCTCTAGGTGACCTCTATTACATTTCTATATTTTTAGTTATCTTGTTCTTGGATTGAATTAGCTCTTACATTCATTTCATATTATGAGTAGCTAATTTAGTCTAGGGATTTGGATTGTGTGATTGAATATTGCTCTTGTGATGATCTTATTTCTATTTCTTGGATCTATGAGTTGTGTTGATGGATTATCTATTCTTGTCTTTTGATTGTTGTTTTGTTGAGATCTTGTTTGGATTTGGTCAATCTAGATGAGAGATTGAGCTCTTGACTCTTTCATGTCTTTGATTAGAGTTAGGATTTGAAGCTTTACACAATCAAAGTTCCTATGCACTTCTTAAGAATAGTAGGATAGTGTGTAGCTTAAGTGTTTGATAAAATGTCTCTTAGAACTTTGGATGCTTGTAGGCATTCCTAAGTCAAAGAAGTCTTAGTACACAAGGTGGAAAAGGACTAAGACAACACACTCTTGAATAGACAATATCCTAGCAATCCTAATCCTTGACCTTAGACTCTCACTATGCAATATCCATGAACACCATCCAATCCCTACCTCTTTTACATATTCCCAAAATCACTTTTCCTTTACTACTCTTTTGCATCTACAACCAACCAATGAACTACACTCTCACTTGCAATTCCACCCTTCATCACTCTCAAATTCTATGCATGACTCATTCTAGTAAACTCCCGAATGTTTGACACACCTCCACGTCCCTCCTTCGAGACCGACACTCGGGAAGTCATTGACCTTCCGTTTTATCATACAAATATCTTTTGACACTCCAACCCTACGCAAAACTTCAATGTCAAAATGGCGCCGTTGCCGGGGAGGGCAATAGGTTGTCATATGATTTTGTTTACTTTGATCGCATGAATGCTAGATTTGAGAAATGTTAATCCATTCTACTTAATTTTGTTTTATTACTACTTGTTTTTGCTACTAACCCAATTGACTACTTCTAGTCAATTGTGGAAATTTTCCTTTCGTTGATAATTTTACTAGGTGAATGCACACGAGAGCAAAAGGAAATCAAGGTTTACTACCCTACATTCCTGAAATTAATAGAGCAACTAGAAGGAAAAATACCCAAGGATCACAAATGGCTTCATCAAGCGCAACAAGAAACCCACAAGGAAGAGGCACAACAGTACCAAATCCACCCCAAGTTCCAATCAATCCGCAAGTACCGATTAACCATGAAGAACCGATCATTGAAGAACCGCAAGCTAACAGAGCAAAAAATCAAGAGAACATTCGTGAAGAGGAATATTATGGAAACCCTCAAGAACCACAAAGATCAATTGCAGATTACATGACTCCGGATTTTAACATGCATAACTCGATCTATGTACCTCCAATGGAGAATGTCAACTTTCACGTGCATCCAACTATTCTCACACTGGTTCAGAACAGTCAATATTCGGGATTACCATCTGAAGATCCCAACGCACACATCACAAGATTTATACGAGCATGTGGGATGTACAGACAAGAAGGCGTTAGCGAGGAAATAGTTCGATTAAAATTATTCCCATTTTCAGTCATAAGAGAGGCAGCACGATGGTTGGAAAGCCAAGACGACAATCATTTCAGAACGTGGTAGCAGTTGCATCGTGAATTCATGAACGAGTTCTTTCCCATTACAAAAACTATGAGGATTAGAAGGCTGATACAGGAATTCAAGCAAGGAAGACTTGAAAGTTTGGGAGAGGCTTGGCGAAGATTTAATGTTCTTAAAAGGCAATGCCCACAAGATCTGATGCACCCATGGGACATGATTAGCTCAATCTATGGAGTGTTGACAGATGAAGGAAAGATGTCTCTTGACTCATCCTCCAGCGGTGCCTTTGTCTCTTTAGCTTTGCAAGTGGCTGAGGAACTAATTGAGAGAATATCTAAAAACACATCCTGTTGGTATGAACGAAGAGGAGATCATGGAGGAATTTATGAAGTTGATAATCGAGTGGCAAGTGAGGCTAAAATCGAAGCAATGAATCACGAAATCAAGAAGCTACAGGCTATGGTAGAAAAAATGGAAGGAAAACCCAAGCCTTGCATGGCATTGGCACTTTACTGTAATATCTGTGAAAGACCTCATGACACCAATATTTGTACTTCTACGTCTGCATCGGAACAAGTCGAGGCGGTAGACTATCAAAAGAACTCCAACTTCAATGCTTATGGACAAAACCAAAGATCAAACAACAATTGGAAACAGGGAGAGGGTTGGAACAATAGCCATAATGACGGATATCAAGCGCAAAGACAATACAATTATGGACAGAAGCCTGCATATGGACAAAATGACAAGAACAGACTGATGTACAATCAAAACCAAGGAAATGGAAATCAAATGACTCAGTTCAGGCCACAATACGACTCTCAACTTGATTTTACTCAACAAAGAAGGGATGACATCCGTGAGGTAGATGAAAGACTTACAAGGACGATCATGGAACTCAAAAATGATCGGGCAAATCTGAAACAAGAAATTACTCAAGAGATTAGGCAAGAAATTTCTAGTCTTCGCCAAGAATCGAAGGTTACACTAAAGGCAATCGAGAATCAAATCTCTCAGATGTTTAAGATGATGTCGGATCGACACTACGGACAACTCCCGAGCAACAATGAAAATAACCCAAAAGAGAGAGTCAACGCCATTGATGCCAAAGAAGAAATACATGAGAAATGTGATCCAATAGATGCTATCTGTGGAACTTGCCAATGCAAGGTAGACAACCAAAGAAACAAGGCTACCTCTTGTAGTCTTAATCTTGAATTAAAAAATGCAAACAGTGCATGCACCATATCAATGAAGGAACGCAAGAAGGAAACCACTTCGGAAGAATGCCCAAAAGAGAAGGAACTACCAAGAGACAACATCAACAGCTCAAAAGAAAAAGAAGCAGCTCAAAAAGGGAAATTTAAAGCTTTTATTCGAAAATTATTCAATAGCAAAGAATGCCGTGAGTTGTTAGAAAATGACATTTGTGATAATTTTACATGTTTAAGCCAAGAATCTTCGGCTTGTTTGACTGAGGGAAACCCCAGAAAGAAGGGTGACCCTGGAGCTTTATTGATCCCATGTTCTATACAGAACATGGAACCTAGAAACGCTCTTGCTGATCTTGGTGCTTCTATCAATGTCATGTCTTTAAATCTTTTTGAAAAATTGAACCTACCATGTTTGAAACCGACGAGGCTGACTCTACGTTTAGCTTACGGAACCACCCGGTATCCTGAAGGCTTGGGGGAAGATGTTCTAGTAAGAATAGGAAAATTTCTTGTGTCTGTCGATTTTATTGTCTGTAAGATGGGAGATGATGATCCCCATGAATCCTTAATTCTTGGAAGACCATTTCTGGCTACTTGTCGTGCACGAATAGATGTTAGTTCAGGAGAAATCACCCTGAGATTCGAAGGACAAGCCAAGAAGGATGACAAGGAGAAGGTAAAAGAAGGAGCTGATGACGATAAAAGGGCAAAGGTCAAATCGAAGGCGAAACCAAAACCGAAGCGGAGGAACGATAAGCTTACTTGGAAAAACACGTGGGTACCAAAATGCTTCTTACCCACCACCAAGGAATATGGTTGGATTCAAACCCAGGTATAATGCGTCTAGCCAATGACGTAAACCGTTGCGCTACTTGGGAGGCAACCCAAGGTTTTAATAAAATGATTTACGTTATAGCTATGCTTTCGTTTTTAATGTTTTCGTTCTAATAAATTGCTACAATCATATGGAACCATGTTTTGAGGACTAATTTGTAGGATTCGAGACTAGAAATTGCTTTGGAAGAGTTTAAACTGGATATAGGTATGGAAGGGAAAGCCAAAAATTAGAAGAAAACGATGCAGTGGACCTACACGAGGCTCACACATGTGTAGCCGTGCGTGGGAACGAAGCAGTAAGCTCCCACGCACGCTCACACGCGTGTTGCCCGGCGTGGGAGCGAGGTAGAGAGCTCCCACGCACGGTCACACTCTCGTGTGACCGGCGTGGAAGGGATCCTACGGGTTTTAAACCCTTGTTCGGCCATTTCACCCTATTTTGCTCCCAAAACCTATTTTTCTCTTCTCTTCTCCACGCAAGGAAGAACCAAACTCAAGATTTGAACATACTTTTCACTTTTTACCATTCAAGGAGATTAAAACATCAACATCAAGGTAATTTTTCATCTTTTTAACTCTTTATCCTTGAATATTCATGAGTTTGGAAGAGCTTGAATGTGAAATTTAGTCTACCTTGCCTAGCATGATTTTGAATGCTTTTCAATGATTAAGTTGGTCATAATGCTTAATAGAACTATCCTTTGATGTTTTCTTTAATTATTGATGGTTACATTGATGGATTGTTGTATCTTCTTGAACTTCAAGTATGAACACCATTGATGAACAAATGGGTTTGTTAGATTTCTTGTTGAAATTATGAAATTGATGCTTGAATTGATGATTAAACTTGTTATAGAACTATTATATGTCATCAATTTGATTTTTCACATGCTACATTGCCCAAATTGAATTTTCAATTTCAAAACCCTAATTTTAAATTTGGGGAAGAAGATGAAGTTGACTTTTTGAAACTCTTGACTTTTGTAGTTGACTTCTTATTTGACTATCAAATTGACATATCTTATGATGAATTTATGCATGTGTGAGATAATGGAATGATATTGTTGATATTCTTATGATAGAATTGTCCAAAATATAGGAGAAACTATGGCAAAATTTTCAAAAATCATTAGCCCTATATGCTGTAATCCATTATTTTGACAAGGAATTCTACACAATTACAATGGTTACTTATTCAAAACCAATTACCATGAATGATAATTTCTATAATTTGTAGGATGGGACGCTCAAAAGAGATTGCAAAGAAATCGAAACATGATGTGGGAGAATCGAGTCGATCTAGGACACGGCAGCACACTACAGCTCAACAGGCTGCACAAGAGCCGAGGTCGAGGTCACTACGGCACTTGACACCCATTCAACTCGCAACAGTAGACAACTATAAGGGAAATCAGCTTTCTGTTGGCCGTCACTTTGAGGACAATGTTCTAAGAGAATTTGGTTGTTTGCAAGAGGTGAATATGCTCCTTGGACACCCACAGCTCCGCTATCTGTTTCAGTGGAGAGGACCTACCTATGCACCTGTCACCTATGAATTCCTAGCAACCCTGAACATCAGGAAGGAAGTCAACGATGCAAGGGAGTCCATTTCATTCACTCTTTTCGGCAACCACTACAGTATGTCTGTTAACACTTTAGGTATTACACTCGGTTTTCATGATGCAACGAGCGTGTCCATGCCTTATTTCAGAGATTTCAAAGAAGATTTTGATTCAGATGAAGTTGCTAGACGATACTGGAGAAGCATCACAAACAATGCCCTGTACAACTCTTCGAATTTGAAAGCAAAGCTCATCACCCGGAATGCTTTGAAGGCTATCAGATTAGCCTTTGCTGTAAATCTCTCTGGCCGAACCACGAATAGAAACAAGGTATACAGGCAGGACTTATTCTACATGTGGTGCACGGAGAATAATGTCAGTATCCACATGGGCGTTCAGGCTAGGAAATGGCTCCAAACTCAACAAAAGTCAAAGGTTCAGACTGTGTTTATTGGACCTTTCGTGACTAAACTGTGCTATGGATTGGGCCTACTGAACCAGTTGATGGGCGAGAGATCGGAAGGTTGCTCAATTCCTTTTACCATGGGTGAGTTCTTTGCTGCAGAATTGAGGCTTGGAGGTGATGATGCACCTGATTTAAATGATTCTGATGATGATGAGGACGAAGAAGAGAATGAGGAGGAAGAAGCTGTGCAGGAGCAAGGTTCTATCCCGATGGATTGGACCTCGACACAGAGACAGCTCTATGAGGAACAAATGAATTACTAGCGTGAGCAGCACACTTGGCAGGAAGGCCATTTCACATCAATCTCTGCGAGACAGGATGTGCACACCGAGGACCTCAACCGCATGAGACAAGCGGTGGAGGAAAATGATAGAAGAATTTCCACTCTTGAAGCTCGATTCGACAGGCAATTCCATCCTTTCGGTGATGAGTAATACCTCCCTCAACTATTCTTGATCCTGACTAATTGACAATTGATTATGAGTCCTGTGACATTGGTTACTTTGATTGGTGGTCCCATTTGAACATTAGGTGCCCTATGCGCGGGGTTCCGACCTTTATTTCTTTATCTCTTTACTTTACTTTACTTTATCGCTTTATGTTATTTAATTTCCAACTGCCTTACTTTTCCGCATTTTTATTCGGATATTTCTATTTATTTTCGTGAGTTATTGTCTAAGTTTTTGTTATTTTTATTGCTTTTATATTTCTAATCAGTTTTCTAATAATTGAATATTACTCCGAAAACCCTTTTTGTATGTTATGTCTCCATTTCTTATAGAGCATACATAACGGGAGCAGACCTATGCTGGAAGCTAAAGTGTGGGAAGAGGGATGCATACTTGGTTTATCCTCTTATCCCTTTTCTAATTTCAAGCCCCGTTTTGATCTTTAAAGTGTGGAAATATTTTCTTTATAGCTTTGTGCATAAGTATATTAGAGTTTGCCATAATTCATATGATTATTTGATGCATACCCTTTATCCCAGAGCAATTTCCAAAGTGTGGAAAGGGATTTTTATTTGTCTATCTTTAGAATCCCAGTTTTGTTCCTTTAACTTGTGCGCATAGAAACATCGAGGACGATGTTTACTTTAAAGTGTGGAAAGGACGCACTTCGTGCTTTACATGTTTACATGCTTAGTTTAGAAGTGAAGCTCTTGGGAACGATAAGCGGGTGCATTTGCAGTTTTGAAAATAGAGTTATTATTTGTGTTATCTAGGGAGAATTTTGACTAGATGCCTAAAAAATTTTACTCTCGAAATATCTCTGAGGAAGTTACTTTTCGCACCCATGAGAGAGTTTAGAGCCAAATAAGTTTATATTCTTGCCTGCTTGCATGATGTTCACCTCTTATTTACGTAGGACCTTAGTCAAGGATCTCTCGAAGTGAGAGTGTGCACTCTTTAATTTGGGAAAGATAAAACTAGCGAGGCCCGGAATTGAACTAACCTTGGTAAGGGCATGGGGCAAAAGGAGAGCCTAATGGTGATCTTAATGAGAAAACAAAACCCTTGAATATTAAATAGAAAAAGGCATGAGGGGTTGACGCGAGGAGAAGTAAAAAAGGCGAAAGGCCAATCACCAAAGAGTTTAAAATTGAGGGAAGCCAATTTGTTGGGTTGTGTCCAAACCATAGTCTTCGGTAAGCAAAAAGCTTTATCTGGAGTCGGTTGTTCACATAAAAAGATCCCAAGAATTGAGAAAATAGAGCTGAGGTGAGCCACTTTGCTAGGATTCGAGTACCCATTGCACTGACCTTCGAAAAAACATGGATCTCCATGTGAAGTCGGGTGGCTCGATGACGTTATCCTAGGAAGTGAGAAGAAAGAGGGACTGCGCTAAGCCAAAAGCGGTGAGTGGTCCATGCCCCTACCCTCATTTACATTTACGTTGGGCTTTGGCGTATAAGGATGGAAAGTTGATTAGCTAGTGCACATCGTTCTCACTAGTAAGATCGGCTAGAGGCCCTATTTAAATAAAAGGTGAACCAAAACTTTGGAAATGCATGCTTGCGTATGGTGCGAGGAGTGTGATCCCTTGTTTTACTTGTTTATCTACGAAAGGTTTTTATTTCCCGAAAATATTTCTTGAGTTGCTGACATCTGACCAAAATCCTTTGTAGATAACACAAATGATTTCCCCCGTTTCAACAGTCTTAGACACCCATTATTTTGACTTGCCAAAAGCTTTATTTTGCATGAGAGAGTATCTCGGAGACTTATATGCTTAGAGAGTAAAATGTCTTGCTTGAGGACAAGCAGGCTTGCTTGAGGACAACCAAGAAACAAAGTGTGGAAAATTTGATAAGACTCTGAGATACCCTTATTTCAGGCACATTTTAGGGTGTTTTATCGCATCTATAACATCCTTATCTGGCAAATTGTGTGCATACATGCTTGAAAATTACTAACTGGTGCACAGAAGCTACTTATAGTTCAAAGAAAGTAAAACAGGAGCCCCGTGAGCATATAGAACCAAAAGATGAGCTTAAAGAGCAAACCAGGCAAAAGCGGAGCCCCGGAGGACCAATCTGGAAGGCCACACGCGTGTGAGCAAGCGTGGAAACTTTCCAGAAGCTCCCCACGCACGCTCACACGCGTGTGAGAGACGTGGAGGCGTGAGGCGCGAATTTCAGCTAGGGTTGTCATTTCAGAGACTATTTAAACCCCCTTGATGAACTTTTAGAAGAGGATTTTCCAGAATCTTAGTCTTCACTTTTCTTAGTTTTTCTTCGGAGAGTTTTCTCCATTTTTCTTAGTTTTTAGATTAGACCAATCTCCATTGTAGAAGACAACAAGCTTGGATTGAAGATCTTCTTCTCTCTAGGTGACCTCTATTACATTTCTGTAGCTTAAGTGTTTGATAAAATGTCTCTTAGAACTTTGGATGCTTGTAGGCATTCCTAAGTCAAAGAAGCCTTAGTATACAAGGTGGAAAAGGACTAAGACAACACACTCTTGAATAGACAATATCCTAGCAATCCTAATCCTTGACCTTAGACTCTCACTATGCAATATCCATGAACACCATCCAATCCCTACCTCTTTTACATATTCCCAAAATCACTTTTCCTTTACTACTCTTTTGCATCTACAACCAACCAATGAACTACACTCTCACTTGCAATTCCACCCTTCATCACTCTCAAATTCTATGCATGACTCATTCTAGTAAACTCCCGAATGTTTGACACACCTCCACGTCCCTCCTTCGAGACCGACACTCGGGAAGTCATTGGCCTTCCGTTTTATCATACAAATATCTTTTGACACTCCAACCCTACGCAAAACCGCAATGTCAGCTTCGCTAGAATTCGAGCACGCATTGCACTGTCTTCGAAAAAGCATGGAGTTCCATGTGAAGTCGAGTCGCTAGAAGGAGTTATCCTAGGAAGTGAGAAGAAAAAGGGACCGCCCCAAGCCATTGGCGGTGAGTTGTTGTAATACCCCGTATTTTCCTAACATTATTATTTTATCATAAGGCGTTGACATTCA
>CM008345.1:27112563-27132955 GCA_002525835.2 Ipomoea batatas
CGGAAATATTCCTTGAGTTGTATGACATCTAACCAACATTCTTTGTAGATAACACAAAAGATTTCTCCCTCTTTGATAGTCTTAAACACTCATAATTTTGACTGACCAAAAGTTCCATAATTGAATGAGTTGGTATCTTGTAAGCTTATATGCTTAGAAGTGTATTGTCTTGCTTGAGTGCAAGCAAGAAGTAAAGTGTGGAAACTTGATAAGCTCCCAAGACACCTATATATTTGAGTATAAATAAGGGTGTTTTATAGCATTTTTAGCCTTAAGTGATAATCTTGTGAGATTTTGTGCTTTAAATTCATTAACCACACACAAAGCTACCGTTGGTATAAACTGAGACATTTCAGAGGTTCCGGGAGCTATTAGGAACAAGGAACGAGCTAAACGAGCGAACCGAGCAAGACATGAGCCTCGAAGGACTCGAAAAGGAGCATTCACGCGCAAAGGCTGCGTGGACACTTTCCAGTAGCTGTCCACGCATGCCTTCACGTGTGAAGGTGGTGTGAATGGGACATTGCGAAGAAATATTTTTAGGACGAAATTTCGGAGACTATTTAAGGGGACTTATAGATTTTCAGAAAAAAACTTTCCCCAGCCCCAATTCAATTTTCCTCTACATTTCTTAGTTTTTAGGATAGTTTAGATATTTCCATTTTCACCTTGTAAAAGAATTCTTGAAGCTTGGATTGAAGAACACATTTTATTTACTAGGTTATCTCTATTTTAATCTTATATATTTTTCTTATCTTGTTCTTAGATTGAATTAGCTATTGATCTTGAATTCGTGATTATGTGTCACTAGTTTAATCTAGGGTTTGGATTGTGTGAAGCTATGTTGCTAGTGTGATGATCCTAGTTCTTATTTTGGATTTAATTGCTTTATTGTTGGAAACTTCTACTCTTGTCTATTGATTGTTGTTTTGATGAGATCTTATATGGATTTGGCCAATCTATTGAGAGATTGAGTTCTTGACTCTATCATGGTTTTGATTAGAGTTGAGATTGAAGCTTTATGGCAATCATAGATCCTATGGAATTCATATTAGGAATAGTAGGAAAGTGTGTAGCTAAGGTGTTTATTTGATAAAATGTCTCTTAGGACTTTGATTGCTAAAATGCACTCCTAAGTCTAAGATGTCCTAGTACACAGAGGTAGAAAAGGACTAAGAAGACACACTCTTGAATAGCCAACATGATTGCATCATTTATCCACTACTTGAGACACACTAGAATGCAACATAGATGAACATGATCCATTCCCTTATTTTTATATTTTATATCTTATTTCTCATTTCTTACATTTGAATTGCACTACCTCATGAACATTTACACCTCTCAACTATCATTCACCACACTCACTATCCATTCTCAATGTATCACATGATTCGATTGACTGAAAGTATTAACATTTGACACACCTCCACGTCCCTCCTTCGAGATCGACACTCGGGGAGTTCAGACTCTTCGTTTTATTCTTACACACACATCCACAGTATATGAGACCTCACCACTACGCAAAAATGCAACCCTGTCAGGCACAATAAACCAGATTCCATCCTATTCTCCAGAACACCATCCACTCACAAGCAATCAACCTTTGGAAAAATGTTAATTATACTTTTAACATAGGGCCTTCTCAACAGAAGAGTAGTTCCCATCAGTAGTAAAGGGCCTTTTCTTTGATGTCATAATATCCACATTAGAAGATGCACTAGCATGCATTTTATTAAGTTGCACCTTTTGTTGTAATGGTAAACTTTCACTTGATGGTACTTCACTATGTGATGGACCAAAGAAAAAAAAAAGATCAGATATCATTTAATATATAGAACATAAAGAATATATAAAACTGCAATCATGCTGATGAAGAAAAAAATATGTTTTTCTCATGTTGTGAATTTAATCTCAGTGGTACTAGTGATACGAAAGAAATAATTGGTGGCATAATTAGTTGGGAGCCTTCAATTGATTCCATATTAAGAGAAGGAAATTATGTATATTAGAATATATCATTACCTTGTATAGTTTGTATAATTTTAGTAGCTTAATTATTATAGGGGTTAGCTAGTAATTTAGTATAAATGGGTCCATTGTATATGAATAAATTAAGGGAACCAGACACAGAAATATATTGTTCATGCTCATGTTATTCTTATATTTTTTTTTTTTTGAAGCTCTCACATGTTTGAGGTGTAAATTTGGATTTTATGGTGAGTCGAATACGGTTAGGAATAAAAAGCCTTCTTGAAAGGTTTCTTATCCGTTACGATCCTATCTAAGGTCATAACAACATATGCTTTTATTGATTCCATTGGTGAGAGTATCCCTATCTTTTATTTTATTTTTTAAAACAGTGGAAAAATTTGAAAGAAAAAAAAAAGGAAGAAAAAAACAGTGAAAAATATTATTTTTTAAAAGGAGAGAAATAGAAAATAACTTTGAAAAACGGAAAAATAACAGATAAAATAGCAATTGATCACTGGTAGGTAGATATATTTGAGTAAGAAGAAATTTGGGGATGTGATGCATCTTTGGCTTAGTGCTTGGGAACAGTACTAGTAATGTTAAAAGTTAAACTACTGCATGTTTATGTTAGGCACCGACCTACTGGCTAATTAAGAATGTTTAATTGGTTTCAGGTTTGACTGTTATAGTTGTGAAAAGGTCAACTATCATCATATGCTGTACAGAGTCTGGTTGACATGCATCAACAACTACACATACAGTGATAATTGCCCCCCTCTATCACTCTCTTCTAAAAATATTTTATTATTATTATTTACGGAGTACTTTAATACTTTTGTTCAAAATAAAAACATAATGCAAGGTCAATTGTGAGGTTCTAACTCATTTCATCCATGACTTTGCTATAGTGCATGCATTCTATAAATATTGATTATATATTTTAATTTCATTATCCGGTTTCTTTACAAAAAATCTTTAATTTATTCTCACTCTAAATGACTAATACGAAGTATTTCTTAAGCCCCTTTAAGTAGAAAAATCTCAATATAAAGATTTTTTTTTCTTGGCCGCCTCTCTTGGTCTGCCATCCACTCTTTACTTTATAGCATGGAGTTATAGCATGGAATTAAGTAACCGTGGGTCTTGAATGCAAAAAACACTTAATGTTCTACTTAATTTTAAACACAAATTAAAATATCTTTTATTTAACAAATTTAATAAAATAAAGATAAAGAAAGAAAGAGTAGAACCGAACACAGTAAAATGGTAACACAGTTCGGAGCTAAAATTCCTACTGTCTACGAGGCACTCACAACAGCCCAATCGACTAGATGCTTGCCAAGATCACAAGGGGATGAAATGACAATCAAACAAAGGCAAACGCCTATTACATCAACATTCATCAAATAATCTTCAAAATATTTTCAAGGGATTGGATTCGTGCAACATTCATCAAATAATCTTCAAAATATTTTCAAGGGATTGGATTCGTGCAGCCACAATTCTTCTCAATCAGCACCACGCCATAGAGCATCAATATAGTAATAAATCAACCTTTTAAACTAACTCACAATCAGACAATAAACCTTGTAGAATGTTGTTCGAATTGCTCAAGCAAAAGTGTGTAAAAGAAGCTTCGAATTTCATCCTTTATATTGTATTCTTAAATAACCAACTCTCCCACATCTTGCTCATAAATCTCCACAAAAAATTACTGCCCATTCATTCAAAAACCAAACTAAAACCTTGCTGAATTAAGCTGAATTCTGTTAAAAAATTTCGCTGGTAACACTGGCTCAGCTCCAGTACACCGCAGGTTGTGATCCAGGTAACATATCGTGAGCTTTGAAATAGTCAAACTGAATTATGAACCAACCTATACTAAGGGAATATAAATAAAACATAACCTAAGGTTTGTCAAATGATTTAGCTAACTAAAACACTAATGTGCATCATTATTTGTACGCACTTACCATCTTCCTATTTGACAATTATTTGACAAAACCAAATACAAACTATACTTTAGGCCAATGATAGATAAATAATCACTTGATTAAAAAAAATTACCTTGTAAGTATATTTGTTTACAATCATAACCTAAGCATACACAAGATTTGACTACAAGCTCACTCAAAGTTACAATCGATCATACCCAAAGAAGAATATCCTTTAATACACTTAGAATAATCAACCATCAACCAAGATACTTCCCAACCAAACAACCAACTAAGAGATATCCAATCAACACATAATATGCAATCACGATTACTATATAAATAATTCAAAAAATAGAAAACCAAAAAAGTAGATTTACCCATAATAATAATCATAGAATAACCAACAATCCCAAGCACAAATACCAAGATAATATCCACAAATAAGCCATAAGCATTATTACCAAAAAGATATATTAAATATTACCAGTACGGCAGTAGCAGCGAAATGTCCCAAAAATCAGCAAGCGAAAAAGAATCAAACATCCAGATTACTCCCCCTAAATGATCACTTCTCCCCTTAGTTTTGTCAAATAAATAACAAAGGCAAACATCTATGGAGCTGACGAAGTGCCCGAGTGGCTTGAATTAGGAACAGAATATTCATGAGCAACAAGGTTCGAAGCACGTAGCGATTTCAACCTTGTAATTTCCGGTAGCAGTAACATTGACAACATCCATCTGTAAAAAATCCACAACCAATTCACCAAATAATCTATCTTCTACCATTATGATCAATAATAATAGCTTTAAGACTTTTTCCAAGCAAATTATAACCCAGTCAAATCCATATCTCATCCAAAAATAATACCAGAACAATTTTAGATATTCATACGAATATGCATAATTAGATTATCCAATAATTCCAAACAATCTAAAGAGAAAATCGAATTGTTAAAGAAGAGAAAACCCAAATAACAAGTAACCCATCTAATTTGTTGACATGGAAAAATAGAATAATAAAAAATAGGGAAAATCGCACTTTTGGTCCCTTAATTGTAGCCCGATCTGCAATGTTGTCCCCCAAAGTCAATTTTAGTTAATTGGGTCCCTAATTGTCTTAAACCGTAGTCAATGTTGCCCTCCGGTCAGATTTGGCTCTTAGCAGTGTTAACACCATGGACATTTAGGCAATTTCGCAACCCACTAAGTTTCATCCCCAATTTCTCGCCCACATACCCAGACAACCATTCTCTGCGCTCTGAACGCTCCAGACCCACAATAGGGAGTTCACATTTCAACTAAAGGAGCTACTTTTATGGCGGAAAGAGGACTCCAAGGCTAATGCGAGGGTTGTGGAGATCTTCGCGACCCACAGGCACACCTGACAGCGAAAAGAGGGGAGACTGTTGTAGCAGATTGACAAGGAAGCTGAGGAGGTTGCGCGACTGAGAGAGAGGGTGGCGGAATTAGAAAAGACAGAGGGCGAGCTGAAAAGGGCGGTCAGCGAGAGAGATGAAATGCTGGGTTTCTTAAGTAGCAGTGTAAAGACAACTCCTTTTTCTTCTCCCGAGTTGGATTCTGAGAATGGTGGTTGCTATTCTGAGATGGGGCTGTGTAACACCCCAATTTTCACGTCTTGGATTTATTACAAAATCCCAATAATACATTGCGGAAGCTTGTACATCTAACCGGCAGAAAACTGGGTTCTACCGCCACACCTAGAGTGAATTCTATCACCTCTTTAACAAACTCCACCCTAAGTGCACAGGCTAAACTTACAACATTAACAACAATCCCTGTCTACATCAAAGAGTAGACCCCAACCTCAACTTCCATCCTATTCAGAGCTCATCGGGCCACAGGAACCCACCCTATATAACATCTGTTAACAGAAAACACATTGAAGTGTAGTTAGCATGACGGCTAAGTAAGGATATCCATGGGTTATTCAAAACTAAATAAAGGTTTTGGTAAAACTTTTTACACGGAAACCCTATACCTTACTCATCAGCAGGGATTCTACCTGCAACAGTTATAAATGGCAACTTGCATACATAGTAGGCAAAATTCAACATCATCTCAACTCATTTTCCTCTAGACGAGGTCATATAATACTCATTTACTTACTCAAAGCATATATTGCTAAACATTTAAGCATATAAACAAGTAATGAAAAAACACAAATTCCACCTTTTTGTTCTCAATCACTTTCTTTGAAAAACATTTCCCTCATAAGGAAATTCTCTTCACTTTTCACATTTCAAGGATATCACCCACAACCTTTGGGTATTTTCACTTTTCACTTCTCTTTTCCGTAGCTACAGCGTAACTACTTCCATACTTCAAAATCCACTTAGTTCTAGATGGTAAGTGAGTGTGAAGCCTTTGGAGTCATTTCTCTTCTTTTGACTGACCACTTGGATCGTTCAACTCGGGTTCAGTGGTCATCGCCCGGTCTAATACTGATCCCCTGGACATATAGGCGCGTTGGAATGATTCCTAGCTAGCCTCACTAGGTTCATAAGAACGACACCTACCCGAATATGGAGTGACTATACTTAAGTGTGCACACCCCCGCAGGAGACCCTTTTCCTACCGGGTGATATAGTACTCGGCGAATAGACTTCGCCCACAACAGTATGAACTGGTCATACAATAACATAACCAACATACGGGTGAGGCATTTTTAAGCTCATCTTTACCCCGTAGGCTACAAAACAAGGTCCTTCACCACTTTTACTAGAACTAAGGTTTGAAAACATTTTCCTCATTTTCCCTTTACCTTGAGTCAAGAATCACTTTTTGGACATTTTCCACAAAATCAAGCTCTCCTTTGAAATCAATCACCATTCTCAAAAGTCTTGTCTCTCAAAACATTTTGCTCAAAACATTTCCCATCATCACACTACACATATGTATATATGCATTCAACATAACATTTTCCACATTTATGCATACTCACATAAAGTACACATACCACACATATATATAGAGATACAACCTTTATTTAATTATACATATATACTCATATATGTACATATATATATATAGTTTAAACACACACACATCACACGTGTATATATATACATAATACACACATAACTATATACACTACACGTACATACATAGGTTTCATATACATAATACCACCTCCTTATAAGAAAATTTCAGCTTGGCGCAGTCCGAAAGATTGAGCCGTTACAAATAATTCCCGAACTCTTTTTCACTTGAAATTTTTATGGTAGAACCCCAACTCATAGTACATGATGTCCATAAAAAGTTTTGATCATTTTGATCCTCGAATAAACACAAAAAATTCCATTTTTGCCCTTGGCAGTGTGCTGTCCGGAATTTTCTTCTCTCTGGACCAGTTTTGGAAAATAATTCGAAAACCATACTTATACTACTCCGATCATTATGAAATTTTATATGCAGGTTCTACACTTATAGAGCTACATATATAAAAAAAAAATAGAATCAAAATACCTTACCAATTCTTCCCAGTAAATCTCGGAAGTTACTGCTAGAAACTATCTTGACTTTTCAATATTTCCACAAGTATAAGCTTATATGGACATAAATACAACATATACATGCATATATTAGCTATGAACATGTACACCAATCAACCACAATTCACAACCTAGCTATCAATTATCTAGTTTCAAATAACCTCAACCAAATAAAAATAACCTCAACCAAATAAAGGGATTCCTTACCTTGAATAGGTTTACTAATACCGTAGCAACAACTCTTGGATCTTTTTCCCAATTTTCACCTTAAAACCTAGGATCAAATCAACACCATAACATCCAATATTAAGAATCTAAACATAGATTCATAACCCAGGAAGGATTACAAAGCTTTCTACCGAATAAAATCGAAAACTTACCAAATAAAATTGAGAGGTGTGAAGGAATTTGGCTAAGGAATAATGGAGGAAAATGGTGGAAGATCACTCTCTTTCTCTCTTTGTGATTTCGGCAGTGGGAAGAAGAAAAGGGAAACAAATGGCTTTTATACTCACATCACAATTGGATTAATCCCTTATAAGAGATAAGATCAAAAGGAAAAAAAATAATAAAATAAGCTAAAATATCTTAGCTTAGACTGATCGGGGTTGAAACAGATGAAATTTCGGTAAAATATAATATAAATTCCATAATTTCTGAAACCAAAAATTTATTCCGGTCTAATCCTCAAAATCGGGCTAAGTTCGGTACACCGCGAAATTCTGCGATGTTACGATCAAAATAAATTTTCGCTGCTATGGGCTGATTTTATTAAATAGGAAATTCAAGAATAATAATATGGTGCTTAATAATCCATTTCCTAGGACAAACGGGTCCGAATACTAGCTCCTAAAAATTTTACGGTTCGTGACCGGTACGTACGATCGCAACTTAATAACAACTATACTCACTTATAAAAATCCTTTTGAAGCATCGAGCGATCATTTCATGAATGTCATAACTTAAAGACCTATTTTCCGAACCTCAAACTTATCGAAAAATACGAGGGGTTACAGGCTGAGATTTGGGAAAATGGGTGTTTGTGAAGAGATGGAGGAATGTTTCATGGGGGGAAGGGTTAATAGTGTGGAGGAGAAGAATTTGTTTAGTCCAGATTTCTTGAATTCAGCTTCCATGTTCTGGACTGAAAGAGTCAGCCCACGGCTTTCAGTGACCAAATGTACTCCAATTTCATGTAATCCATCAGATAGATCAAGGAGTCAGCAAACAAATAGGGAAAGTCGCCGGAGCAGAGTATACATGTTAATCCCTATTTCATAAATTAAGAATTCCAAATTATTTGCAAAAGCAATACAATACAAAGTGAAAAGGCAAAGAGGTGATCGAGAGATTCTATGTACTGAAGAAGGCAAAAACATCTTCTTCTTTTTTTCGTTATTTACAAAAGAAGGCAGAAAGCATCATCATATGTCTATTTACTGAGCAAGTAGCATGCAAATGGTGAGAACCTGAGACACAAAATAACAAAGGCATAGTCAGAATTAGCCGCTCACCTGCAACGGAAGTTCGCAATGCTGCCGTCAACCTCTAATGTCGCCGTGAGAGCATCTACGGTCGCCGGTCTGTTGCTGTGAGGCGGTGATGCCGGAGCTAATGCAGGAGGAAGGAAGAAATTGGGGATGAAATTTAGTGGGTTGCGAAATTACCTAAATGTCCATGGTGTTAACACTGGTTAGAGCCAAATCTGACCGGAGGGCAACATTGACTACAGTTTAAGACAATTAGGGACCCAATTAACTAAAATTGACTTTGGGGGACAACATTGCAGATCGGGCTACAATTGAGGGACCAAAAGTGCGATTTTCCCAAAAAAATAATGACCTGTTATTTATATGAATGTTTTGGATGATTACCCTATTTCATTAATGAAGAAAATGATTTCTTGCAATGAAATAGGGTAGAAATCAAAGTTGTTATATAATGCTTTAATTACAGTGTACTGCACTACTGTGTATGGGGTATTCAAAGTTGTTCGGCAATGAAATTTCATGAAAATTCATATATGAATTAAATATAATAATTTAAGATATTGTATTAGGTAAATTTTATTATTTTTTAAAAAATAATTTAATTTTCATTTATCGATTTTCATCGGATCTCAGCTCAATGTCGAAACACACTGAATACCCCGCTATACATATATACACAGTACACCGTAGTTGAAACTTTATATAGCAACTTTGATTTCTACTATCTTAATTATTCAATTATCCAAAAATCTAAAAATACTAATTTATTTTTAAAATAAAATAAAATTTACCCAATACAATATCTTAAGTTATTATAAAAATAATTTAATTTTCATATATCGATTTTCATTAAATCTCATTGCCGAACGATAGTGAATACCACGCTATACATAAACTGTAGTTAAAACTTTATATAGCAATTTTTATTTCTACCCTATTTCATTGCAAGAAATTATTTTTTTTCATTAATGAAATAGGGTAGAAATCATCCAAAACATCCCTATAAATTACATGTCATCATTTTTTCTAATTTTATTTTTCCATGTCATCAAATTAGATGGATTACTTGTTAGAAATATGCTAAAAATGCTAGATGAAAAATAATTAGGAGTATAATGGCCTAGATGAACCATATTTTAATTCATGGTGCTAGATGAACAATCAATGGTAGTAAATGGATGGGCCTATTTGACCCTTTTGCCTATCTATTACTATGATTGTTGCGACAAGAAATTAATTATATGTACGTTACAACTTTTTAGGTCACTAATAACCATGTTTAGTCAACAACAATTCTCATAAATAAGTACAACTATTGTGTCTAAAGTTCTGTTACAATAAAATGATTAATTGCAACGATTTTAGTTTTCACTAGATCTATTTTTTTTTTTTTTTTGTAATAACATATTTGGTCACACAATGTAAATGTATTGTGACTCTGATCTCTTGTTATCACTCAAATAATACTTTTATTATAAGTAAACCTTGTCACAAAAGTTTTGAGTATTTGTGACAACTTTTCAAAAATCGTCACTATTACAATAGTGATGGATGATGTAGACAACATGTGGCGACTTAAAAAATTGATCACTTATTTTATTAGTGAAAAAAATCGATGATTTTGGTGACAACTTGTATTGTTACTAAATGTGAAATTTTTTGTAGTAGGCAACCAAATTTTAGGCAAATAACTTATCTTGAAGATACAAATTATCATTTCTGATCCCCTCCTAGAGAAGAAAAGTTTAAGAAAAAAAGTAATGAATTTAAAAATGACAATTATTTTGCCTTTTAAGATAGCTAGTCAATTGTGACCGGAATATAAATCTGAGAGACCAAGTAGATAGCAATGGTTTAAAATTCTTAGGAACAAATGTGAAAAGCTAATAACTGGGACCAAATGTAAAAATGATTATATAGTTGTGGAACTAAAAAACCAAAATGTTTTCCATATTGTGTTTTATCTTAATTGTCACTCGATCAAATTGCTAACTGAATCCTCTCATTTATACTTTCCTCTTTTGTCTATACTATTATTTTACTTTTATTGAGTATTAATATTGAACATATATATATTTTTTTAGAATAAAAACATAATTCATTATATCATAATTCAAACAGTTTACAAGAAAATGAGGAGGAGCGTCAAACCACTCCCCGCAACCTAACATAGAAAAGGCCTCCCTAGCAAGTGTGTGGGCGACACAATTCGCAAATCGCTTCGCAAAACGAAAATCGACATCCTCAATTGTCACACTTATAAAATACTAGAGTAGATGTGTGTGTGTGTGTGTATATATATATATATATATATATATATATATATATGTGTGTGTGTGTGTTGTACAGAGTCTAGTTGACATGCATTAGAATGCAAGATTAGGGAAATCCAATCCAATCCCTATCTAATTAGCCACATCTCATCATGTGGTTCTACAAACCCTACTTCAATTTCCAATCAAAGATAAAAACAATTGAATGTAAAGGAAATCTTAAATTGAAATGCAATTAAAGAAAGATTACCGAATTGAAATTCAAATTTAACTATTTAAGTAACAAGCTTCAATCTCTTGAAGAAATTTACGAAGTAGCTCCAACTTCTCTCTAGGATGCTCTCTTCTCTCTCTAAAGTGATAACTAAACTAAGAACAAGACAAGAACATGATAGGAATGTAATGTGTTTTCAGCCCAAAAGTCCTTCACTTATGGATTTATTATAATACATATGTATTATTTTAATTCGATTTATTATTATATTAATTATTTTTGGGATTTAAAATTTTAGCTTTAAAAGATAGGTTAATCGGTTAACCAAAAAAAAAAGAGAAAATTGTCATTTTAGTCTACTGACTATTGGGGTCCTTTCACTTTCAGTCCACGACTTTCAAAACTGTTAATTGCATACCCTGACTATTCAATTTCTGTCAATTTTGGACACTGCGGCCAAATTGCCGGCCAAATCTCACCAGAATTTCCTAAACCTTAAAATAACGAGGGCATTTTGGTCATTTCACACCCTATATCTTCTTCTCCGGTGAGCTACCATTTTTTCCGACGAGCAACCATTCTTTCCGGAGAGCTACCATGTTTTGCGTAGTGTTTTTTTGGTTGTTTGTTTGGGTTTTGTAGGTGGAGGGACCCTCGTTCTCCCGGCATCGGAGCAGCTCCTCTTCCTCTTCACCCTAATCGGCCGGAAAATCTTCAATCCCAAATGGAAACCCTACATTCCGGACTTCTGCATCCACGCCGGCGGCCGCGCCGTGATTGACGAGCTCTAGAAGAATCTGCAGCTTTCGTCGGAGCACGTCGAGGCCTCCAAGATGACGCTGCACCGCTTCGGAAACACGTCCCATTCTTGCTCTCGCTTTTCCTTCTTCTCACCTGGGTCTCCCTCCGATTGAGAGAGAATCGACGAAGCCAAAGGTAGAGAAATCGAACTCGTCATCGAAACTGTCGTCGCCGTTGCCGTTGAAGCAATTGCAGCGGTTGCGTACGGCAACTCTACACCAGCCACGGCGACCGCGTTGAGCTTCTCCGACGTAGATGAATTCCGCAGAACACTTGGAAACAGCCGATTGAAGAACCTCTTGAATCGAGATTTCGAAACCGGCTTGGCGGAGTGATTTGGTGGCCGGAAAAAATATGGTAGCTCGCCGGAGAAGAAGAAGCTCGTCGGAGAAGAATAAAGATGCGTGAAATGACTAAAATACCCTCAACATTTTAGGGTTTTGGACTTTCCGGCGACATTTGGCTGCCAATTTGGCCAGAGTGACCAAAATTGATAAAAATTGAATAGTCCTGGTATGCAATTAACACATTTGAAAGTCGTGGACTGGAATTAACAGGACCCCTATAGTTAGTAGACCAAAATGGCAATTTTCTCAAAAAAAAAATTCACTCCGGTTAATTCGGTAATAAAAATTCAGTTCGGTTAACGGTTAAAGTTTTAAAAATTTCGGTTAAAACGGTTACCCCTTTGTTAATTAAGCTAATAATTACACGAATATTAATATAATTACAATTAATTCATTTAGATATGGAGGAGGAGGAGAAAAGTAAAGGAGATATGGTGAAAATGAATATACTTAGGTATAAAAGTATAACTGTACAAATATTAGTATAATTGCATGCCTAATAATAATTGTCTACTAATTATTATGGTAATTAAGGTAAACATGGATCGTTGGATTTGTTTTTATAATAATTAATACAATTCAATTATTTTATCCTTTACATATCGATTTTTAAAGATAATTGCAGACAAACGAGTCATATATATATTATTCAATTAATTGAGTGAAACTTTTGCACTAAGCTTATAATCCAATAAATGTACACTTTTAAATGTTAGAATTGTTTATAATTTCATCTTTAATTTTATTATCTAAATATATAGGCTAAAGTGTCATCCCGCACCATCAACTATGTCCGATTATTCATATCGCACCATGATCTTTCATAACGTATATATCGAGTCACAAACCAAAAAAAAAATTTCGTCTAGAACTTTTTGTAGGTTTCCCTGTCTTCCCGCTGACGTGGCACCGGTTTTCCCCTGATGTGACATTTCTCTTAGTCCATCTAAGCATTTATATATTTAAAAAAAAAAGAACAAAAACAAAAACAAAAGAGGGTGACGCTTGAGACCAGGCTTCTGATGAGTCATCAACACTGTTAATATTTCAATTCTATTGGTGATCTACCTATATGTGTAATTTCAACAGTGACTAAAATATCATAATTTATGAGAATTTTTTCTTCTTCTCTCTTTCATTATATGTTATAACGCTAAGGGTATGTTTGGTTCGCACATGAAAATCGGAATCAAAATGGAAATCAAATATTTGGTAATGGTATGAATTTTGGTGAAAGTATTTTGCATGTTTAGTAGTAAGATGAATTTTGAATGATTATCAATATTGATGTTTGATTAAGTAGCTTTTTTAACCTTATTTAAGGTCAGGCACTAGGGTCCTCTTGAAAGCTTAAAGACAAATAAGATTGACACCACAAGGAAATGCGAAACAACAGAAATTTTCAAAAATGATATAAATACCTTGTAGAGGCACAATAAACCAGATTCCTATTCTCCAGAACACCATCCACTCGCAGGCAATCAACCTGAAGAAGGGAGAAATGTTAATTATACTTTTAACATAGGGCCTTCTCAACAGAAGAGTGGTTCCCATAAGAAGCAGATGCACTAGCATGCATTTTATTAAGTTGCACCTTTTGTTGTAATGGTAAACTTTCACTTGGTGGTACTTCACTGTGTGATGGACCAAAGAAAAAAAAAGAAGATATCATTTAATATATAGAACATAAAGAATACATAAAACTGCAATCATGCTGAAGAAAAAAATATGTTTTTCTCGTGTTGTGAATTTAATCTCAGTGGTACTAGTGATACGAAAGAAATAATTGGTGGCATAATTAGTTGGGATCCTTCAATTGATTCCATATTAGGAGAAGGAAATTATGTATATTAGAATATATCATTACCTTGTATATATAGTTTGTATAATTTTAGTAGCTTAATTATTATAGGGGTTAGCTAGTAATTTAGTATAAATAGGTCCATTGTATATGAATAAAGGTGAAAAGTATGTTTTTCAACGTGTGGTGTGATGTAAGTGTGTGTGGTGTAATGGTGTGTGAAGAGTGTCGTCCTCTAGGAAGGCGTAAGGGAATTGGCAAGCAAGCGGATTAAGCACAAGGGCTAAAAGTGTTCGAAAGCTAGTCCGAAGCATTTGAATGAGTGAATCATGCAAAGAACAAAACAATTAATGCAAAAGAATAGGAAATATTAAAGGGAAAGGGGATTCGAATCAACTTATCAAGCATGTTCACCCTCGATTTCCTATGGTCCTAGGACTTGGCAACGCTCATTTGACGCGATTGAGAGAAGATCACTAGTGCCAATGCCACTCTCGTGGACAATGGCCTCTCTCCCATGCCTTAGCCTTATTCTCATAATAACTAGGCTAGAAGAGACAATTCATCAAACACTTGGTGTGCCTCTTAATTGCCTTCCAATCTCCGTTTTCTTAAAGGTGAGAAGGAAATGTGGATGGTGAGGGCTAGGTATACTCCCTACTCTCCTAAGTGAGTATTCCTATCCTAATCCTCTATCACAACCGGATCCGTGTAGCATAGAGTCAAGGCAAACATAACAATCCACAATCAATCATCAAACAAGCATTATCCAATTCTAGGTTTAAGAACTTTAGAACTCAAGGGAGATGATGCAAGACTAATTGATTCAAATCCTCAAAAAAATTTAGCTACTCATGGCTAAAATTGAAATCAAAAAGCAACTTAATTAACAAAGCAATAGAATCAAATCAACAACTAGGAATTGAAATACAAGAATAGAAAATGAAACTTAGCTTGCAATTGAAGTAGAATCCTTGAGTACTTTGTTCAATACAATCTTGAAATGTGAATTCCTCTCTAAATCTAGCTATGGAACATGATTTTGGAGTGCAATTGAGCTATGGAATGGAGAGAATTTGATATCTAAAACCTAGAGAGAGAAAGGTTGGAGCCAAATGTTCTTCAAAAGTCCAAAAGTCCCCCTCAAATGATCCCCTCGTCCCTTTTTAAAAGTGAATATCCGCCAACATTTCCGCGATGGACGCCTGGCTGGACGTGCGTCCAATGGCGCGTCCAGGGCGTGATTCTGATCTGCTTTGCAAACTTTAGAGGGGTGATTTCTGGACACCACCTTGGACGCGCGTCCAAGGCAGGCTTCTGTTCTGCCGCGGAAACTTCAGAGAGTTGAAATCTGGACGCCAGCCTGGACGCACGTCCATGGGTGCGTCCAAGGCCAGCCTTTGTTCTGATGTGGAAACTTCAAAGAGGGATATTTTGGATGCCGGCCTGGACGCGCGTCCAAGGCCGACCTTTGTTCTGTTTTCAAATCTTCAGAGGGTGAATATTTGGACGCCAGCCTGGACGCGCGTCCAACCCGCGTCCAAGGCCTATTTCGCCCTCCAACTTCGGCTTGTGACTTCTTTTTACCTACAAAACAATCGGCAAGGCGTGGAACAGGGTACGATCACAATATAAAGCATTCTAATGCAATATTGGATCAAATCACTCGCCGAAGCAATGATTTATGCACTAAACGATCCAAGAATGACCTTATGAACTTGGCATCTTTTGCACTTATCAAAAGGGAACCAGACATAGAAATATATTGTTCATGCTCATGTTATTTTTATATTTTTTTTGGAGCTCTCGCACTCTTGAAGTGTAAATTTGGATTTTATGGTGAGTCGAATACGATTAGGAATAAAAAGCCTTCTCGAAAGGTTTCTTATCCGTTACGATCCTATCTATGGTCGTAACAACAGGTGCTTTTATTGATTCTATTGGTGAGAGAATCCCTATCTTTTATTTTATTTTTTAAAACAGTGGAAAAAATTGAAAAAACAAAAAGAAGAAAAAAACAGTGAAAAATATTATTTTTTTTAAAAGGAGAGAAATAGAAAAAACCTTTGAAAAACGGAAAAATAACAGATAAAATAGAAAAAAAAATCAAAAGTTTTCCTACTGTAATTGTTGATGTATATATTTATCGTCGATTATCTAATAAAATGGGCCCTGGAAGGTTTTTATGAGTTTCTCTCTGATCTCTCTCCGCTCTTTCCCTTGGGTTTACTGCATTTGTTCTTTTGCTATCTGGACTATACAGCATTCATGCGAGGATGCTACCAGATCTACAACAAGTTTTAAATTGTCATTCTTAATTAGTATCAATTGTGAGATTATAAATATAAAATTACACAAGTTTTGTATGGGATTGTGATATGTATATTTGAGCAAGTTTTGGATATAAATTGATAAAAAAAATATTTAATATATAAAAAAAATATATCACAAAACCGATGTGGTATGTTTATACTATGTTGAATTTTTAAAAAATCGACGTATATAAGTATTTTTTTTAAATGACTTACCACGTTGGTAAGTTAGTGTAATTTTTTTTTATAAAAAGTAACAAAAATTTACAACGTTGTTTATTTATTAATAATCGACGTTGTAAACAGTAAAAAAAAAAATTTAAAAATTATACGATGTCGGTTTTCTTTAGAAATTGATGTCATATTGTTTTATTTCTCATACTTTTTTAAAAATTTAATTAATATACGACGTCGGTTATTTGTTAAAAATCGATGTGGTATGTATTTATTTAAAATTTAACAAATAATATATGACATCGATTTTTATTTAACCGAGGTCGTATCATTTATTTATAACGTCTATTTGAGCAACGTCTAAATTTAACCGATATCGTATGGTCTAAATAACCAACGTTAAAAGTCTTTATTGTACTAGTGATCGAGAATATAATATTGGTATAGTGGAAGGATCAAAAGTAATTACCTCAATGATAAATGAGAGATAGAGATCGGAAACATGAGGGTTAATCTCTTTCATATAGTAATGACATGTTACCAATACAAAGATCATAGCCAAGTAGGCTATGATATGATTTTTAATATTTAAGACATATTAAACACGCAGAACGAAAAAGATATGTTTATTCCTTATAATAATTTAGTGCACACATAGAGTGAATAGTGTAGGATAGATCAAGCGATCGAAATGGAGGTTTTCTCAACACTTGGGAATTGAAATCTTGCAAGTTTTAGCGGCTTTCTTGGCAGCTGGGGAGTTGAGATACATCTTCAGACTTGGATTCTTGAGGTATTGACAAAAGCAAGGCTTCTGTTGATTAAGCCTCTTGCAGCAGAGTTGAGATGGGTTGGTGTTGGACGTTAAGGCGCTTAGGCAAGGAGTCAGCTGCTGCACGTCGCATGCAGCCGACGAAAACTGTGCTTCTGCCAAGAGTAGCATCAGCACTGCTACAATCATGAGGTTGAAGGATTTCATTTTGATATATTTGAGTAAGAGGAAATTTGGGGATGTATGATGCATCTTTGGCTTAGTGCTTGGGCCAATTTATATGGAGAATGTTGGTAACAATACTAGTAATGTTAAAAGTTAAACTACTGCATGTTTATGTTAGCCTGTTAGGCACCGTCACCTACTGGCTAATTAAGAATGTTTAATTAGTTTCAGGTTTCACTATTATAGTTGTGAAAAGGTCAACTATCATCATATGCTGTACAGTCTGGTTGACATGCATCAACAACTACACATACACTGATAACTGCCCCTCTATCTCTCTCTTTTTAAAAATATTTATTATTATTATTATTATTATTATTATTATGTACTTTAATACTTTTGTTCAAAATAAAAACATAATACAAGGTCAATTGAGAGGTTCTAACTCATTTCATCTTTAATTTATTCTCACTCTAAATGAATAATCGCAAAATATATTGTGGACTATGGTCCACAATGCATTGTGGACCATGTTCATAGCTGATACTGCAGTTGTATTAAACTGATACTGCAGTTATGTTGAACAGATACTGCAGTTGTGTTGAAAGGAAACTGCAGTTGCGCGAAACAGAGGTCGTTTCATCCGTTCAACACACTGCAGTATCAGTTCAACACAACTGCAGTATTAGTTCAACACAACTGTAGTTCCAGACGGATGAGACGGTCTCTGTTCCGCGCAACTGCAGTTCCCTTTCAACACAACTGCAGCATCAGTTCAACACAATTATTGTTTCAGTTCAACACAATTGCAGTATCAACCAGGGTGCATGGTCCACAATGCATTATGGACCATGGTCCACAGTATAACGACTACGAAGTATCATGTTTCTGACGTCGTCTGTCGTTTTTTTTTTTTTTAAATAGAGTCTAGTTTTATTTATTTTTAAATAGAGATACCGTGTCGGTTTGTCATATGACCCGTATCTCATTTTGATTTAAAAAAATTGTAAAAAGCAACAATTGACGAAAATTCTCCATAGCGAACTGCATATCCCTGACGATTTTTTAAGCCTCAGCCGCCTCTTGAGTATTTCCTTGACAAGCTTTCGGATCAGAAGCTCTGGAATGGAAGCATTCAGATCAGAAACTCAGTAGAATTGAAGAATGGAACGGAAGCTTTCGGAAGCATATGATGGTAGTGACGGAAGCTCAGTCGAATTGAATAATTTTTCGAAACATCGATTGTCAAAAACATATGTCGGTTCTATATAGTATAATGGCGGAGCAGACTTCCTGGTGGTTGGTGGAGCGTCTTCGGCGCATCGGAAACCGAAGCTTTTGGACAACGCCAGGGGTGGCAGTGACGGTAGTGTGGAAGCCGCAGTGGTAGCAGTCCACCTTAAACACCTTGTACCTGTGAGTTTTCGGAGAATAAGCATGAGATTCTTACATGAGAAACCTCAAACACCATGGCTTGATTCTTACATGAGATTTGGAGAATAGCAGTCCACCTCAAACAACTTGATTCTTACATGAGAAACCATGGCGCATACTGTTGAGATCGATCGATCAAAGCAATCCCCAACCTCGACTTTATCAGCGGACTGCGGAAATGGTGGCGTGGAATGATGGACCTTGAAGCAGATCCCTGTAACCCCTCACCTATTCCGATAAGTCTAGGGTTCGAAAAATATTTCTTTAGGCTATGACATTCATGAGATGATCTCTCGATACTTCAAACGGATTTTTATAAGTAAGAATAGTTATTAATAAGATGCGATCATACGTACCGGTCACGAACGGTAAAATCTTTAAAAATGTATATACAGTTCGAATTTCCCTAGGAAATGGATTATTATGCACGATATGATAAAGCATGAACTTCCTACTTGGTTCAGTTAAAATAAGGCTGTATTTCGCGATGTACCGGAAAATTGTCCAATATTAGTGGTTAATGACAGGATTATTTTTAGAATAATTTTGGTATTGAAATTTTCCTGAATTAAATTGTATTCCTCCGAACTTTTATCTAATTTAACCCCTAACTGTTAAAGACAAGTCTTATTCTATAAGATTCACCATATTTACCATGGGATTGTGACAAGTGTCACATTCATTCACCATGTAAGTAAAAATGGATTAATTTAATGAGATGAGTATGGGATAAGTTTGCTAGCTAACTTAATCTCCAAGCTACCCTTTTCCACTCCCCTTGGCCGAAAATTAGAGAAGGAAAAAGAGGGAGGAAATTTCATCTTCATCTTTGTGATTCAAGGAACTCCATAGCCCAATCCTTCACAAGTGCTTCCATACTAGGTAAAACTTTGGTTTTATTCGGTTAAAAGGACTAGAATCCTTACCTAGAACTTAATTTTAAGCTAAGAACTCTTGAAAATATTGTTGTTATGATGATTATTATTTAGGATCTTTGGTGGAAATTTGGAGAAAAGGATCACCACATTTTCTACGGTGTTAAAAAAAACTACTTGAGAGGTAAGGAATCCCTTAAGTCGGTTTAGTCACTTGAAATGGACAATTGCTAGTAAATTATAAGACTAGGAGTTTATGAGGAAATTATCTGTTAAGCTTGAGGATTTCTTAGTAGCTCATTAGACTACTC
>CM008345.1:27142835-27154906 GCA_002525835.2 Ipomoea batatas
GTTCTTCAGTAGGTTGAGAAAGTAGTTTATGAACAGATACTACACTCTAATAGAGTCAGTAGCATTAAAAAAAAATAATTCACTTATCAATAATCATCACTCACACATAATCACACTTCATTAACCTCATAATCCATCATTAACTACCATTACTTGTTCTTCAGTAGGTTGAGAAAGTAGTTTATGAACAGATACTACACTCTAATAGAGTCAGTAGCATTCAAAAAATATATATATATATATAATTCACTTATCAATAATCATCACTCACACATAATCACACTCCATTAACCTCATAATCCATCATTAACTACCATTACTTTAAAATCCCATCATCATCATTTATCCATAACCAACGATTCATAACCCATGTACCATAATTATAACATTATCACCATCATAGTTATAATTCAACATCTTAGCTCATTAATCCACAATTATTAACTATTAATCCTCCTCATCAACATAATCAATAATCAATCCATTATTAACACTAACCATCCCATAATCACCTTTAACCAATAATCACCACCATTAATTCATAATCACATTATCAGTACAATAACCATCATTAAATTAATCAAAATCAATACCCATAATTCAAAATTCGGTCATAATCGCCATCATTTAATCAACAACATTAATCCACCTTATATAAATCTTAAGCATCATTATAGCCAACTAAGTACAGTTTAATTACTTTATTAACACTTAATTAATAAGACCATCAACATAATAATCATCCAGTACATCATAACATCGTCTTATTGACTTCATCATTGATCAGCAATTACTTCAATATTCAATAATCTTACTAATTAACCATAATCCACCCCTACCTTAGTCCATCTTAAACCATAATCTACTATGATTCTGGCCTGAACTCCGCCGCTACCCAAACCATCATCGTCGCCCACCACGCGCCGTCTAAGGAGAAGAGGAGAAGAACGCCACCACCGCTCCACTGTTGCTCTGCCGACCAGAACCACCGCCGCGACCGGAAGCGAGAGAGAGAGATGGAGTTGCTGCCACCGCTGGGCCGCCTCGCCGCTGTCGCTCATCCGGTGCTGAAGCCCGTCCATCGTCGCCTGTCGTCTGCTGTTCGTCGACGTCGAGAGGAGATCGAGAGGCAGAGATACGAGAGAGAGAGAGGACTTAGTGTAACCCCCGTCTATTCCGATAAGTTTAGGGTTCGAAAAATATTTTTCTAGGCTATGACATTTATGAGATGATCTCTCGGTACTACTTCAGAAGGATTTTTATAAGTGAGACTAGTTATTAATAAGCTGCGATCTACGTACCGGTCATGAACCGAAAAATTTTTAAGGGCGTATATACAATTCGAATTTCCCTAGGAAATGGATTATTAAGTATGACACGATTAAGCCTGAACTTCCTATTTAGTTCAAGTGAAAATTTAAACGGACTGTAAGAGTGAAATTGTTACGGACCTTCGTACTTGTATTTCGCGAGATACCGAAAAATTCCCAATTTTAGCGATTAATGACGGGATTATTTTTAGAATAATTTTGGTATTAGAATTTTCCCGAATTAAGTTATAATCCTCCGAACCTTTATCTGATTTAATCCTAAACTGGCAAAATAAATTCTACTCTTCAAGATCTACCATGGGATGTTGACAAGTGTCACCCTTATTACTACATGGTAATTAAATAGTGAATTGTCATAAGAAGTATGGGATGATCATACTTGTTAACTTAAACTTCAAGCCATCTTTCCCATCACTCTCTCTCTCTCTCTCATTTTCAAAAATAGAAGGGAAAAGAGGAGGAAGAAAATTTCATTCTTCTACTTTGTGATCCAAGAACTCCATAGCTATTTTTTTCAACACAAGTGCTTCCATAATAGGATCTTCGGTGAAAGTTTTGGAGGAGGAGATCACAACTTGTCTACGGTCTTAAAAATCTACTTGGGAAATAAGGAATCCCTTAAGTTGGTTTAGTCACTTAAAAATGAGCAAATGCTAGTAAATTATGAACTAGGAATTTTTATGTGAAACTTATGTGTCAAGTATATGGATCTACAAGTTGACCCAAAGAAACTACACTTTAATGTTTGGTAATTTTTGTATACATGTTCAAGGCTAATTTATGCATGTATATGTTGTATTTATGTCCATGTAAGCTTATACTTGTGAAAATAGTGGAAAATCGAGGTGTTACAACCCGGTTTTTGCTGCCCGAAGTTGGCAGATCCGGTTTTTGAATGCAATTAGCTTTTGTACTTGTGTAAGCATTAGCCAAATGATTGACATTAGATGGGGGTGAGAACCATTTATTACGAATATTTTTACAATTAGGGTCACACTTGTGTGACACCGTCTTACGGATCTTTATTCGTGAGACGGGTCGTGTCGGGTCGAACATATAAGTATTACATTTGAGCATATAAGTACAACATTTGTGCATATAAGTATTACATTTTCATCTTGGCTCGACCCGTCTCACGGTGAGACGGTCTCACACAAGTTTTTGCCTTACAATTAATGTAGCTTCAAGAGATATTCGAATAATAGTTTATACTATTTTCATTAAAGAGTTAATTCAATTTTTGTTTTAGATTTATGAGTATCAATCAATTTTTAGCAAGGTTGCAAAAATCGCTAGGCGCCTAGGGGGCGCCTAGTTTTTTTTTTTTTTTAATTTAAAAAAAATAATAAAAAAAGTATTTTAAGTGTTAATAATTGTAAAGTGTTTAATATTGTAAGTCTTTACACTTTAATAGTTAAATAGTTAATACTTATTAAGTTATTAGTTATTATTTATTAAAGAGTTAATTCAATTTTTGTTTTAGATTTATGAGTATCAGTCAATTTTTAGCAAGGTTGCAAAAATCGCTAGGCGCCTGGGGGCCTAGCGCCTAGGGCGCCTAGTTTTTTTTTTTTTTTTAAATTTAAAAAAAAAATTAAAAAAATATTTTAAGTGTTAATAATTGTAAAGTGTTTAATATTGTAAGTATTTACACTTCAATAGTTAAATAGTTAATACGGAGTACTTATTAAGTTATTAGTTATTATTTATTAATTCTTAGTGCATTACGTATTAGTTTAATTTAGTTATTACTTATTATTTTATTAAGTTATTACTTATTAGACTATTAGAGTATTAGTTAATACATTATATAACATTAATAGTTTAAATGTTTAAGATTTAAAAAAAAGACTTAAACACAAGAACATTTTGGTCTATTCAATTATAAGTGCCAAGTCCTTTTCCTTTTTCTTCGTCCCATATTTTATATGTGTCTTTCCACTTTTGGTTTTTTTTTTTTTGTTTTTTTTTTCAAACTATCCATGTTGATCCTAGCATTATTGTGGTATGGCCATTTTTTCCTTCGTCAACAAATATGTTTGAATGACATTATTAACAACTCAAAATCCTCCATTTTTCTTCTTGGTAATAAAAATATTATCAATACATAAGTCTACTACTAAATCTAAAAAATTGCAATTGAAAAATCACAAGTCTACTTGATAGCATTCAACTTTAAGTCTAGTGCATAAGTGTACTTCATAAAAATTCACAAGACTAATGGTTCTATTACCACGAAGACAAAAGAAGGATTTAAGTGGTTAATAACATCATTTTTAATGTCATTTAAACATATTTTGTTGAACTTATGAGGTTATACATGTCTTGATAGTTCAAATATAATGCCCAAGCTTATATATAGTGCCAAATCTTACTTCCATCTATTATAGAACTGTGACACCCCGTAGTATTTTATTCTGAAATCGCCCTCGTGAATATTTTCTAAATAGGGAAATTAGTTATTTTGTGAGCCTAAATTCTTTGAGAAAAATAATTTCATATAATATTCTATTTTAGCCCAATTCCTATTAAGTTCCATTAAATATATATATATAAAGTATTTTATAAGGCACTTGGTCCAATATATTATTGACTTTAATTCTACCTCTTATCATATCAATATTTCTTGATGCCCAATGTAATTTCTTACTTATATCTATATAAGCCTTATAATCCGAAAAACCCATTTAAAAAGTCTTCCTAACATAATGTTTATATATAAGTGTGTGTGTGTGTATATATATATATATATATATATTCCTCCTATTTACTGATGTTTTAGTTTAGTGTGAGGTGGTGTGAAGTGGTTTGGAAGTGGTAAAACGAAGAGTCAAGACTCCCTGAGTGTCGTGTCTCACGTGGATGGCAAATTGGAGAATGTAGGTTTCCTATCTTGTATTGTTTAGAGAACATTATAGAAGAAAATGTAGAGTTTGATGAAGTAAAATAGTGAGAGTGCAAAGGTTGGATAGATTTAAGAAGTAAATGGGAATAAAAGGCGGATGGGGGCTAGAATGTCGTGGAGATTGGTTCAACGCATACGGGAGAGATTTGATTTCCATTGGGACATGATTGAAGGAGCTTGGAACACTGTCCTGAGTGGCGTCACACTCAAGCTCCCAATCCTCAGTCGGTTGGGGAATTTTGTCAAACACTTTGTCTACAAGTTCCCTCCAGATCTCATCTTCTCAGATGGAGAGCGGGAGATGCGGGTAGTGGGCTCCATCCCCTTGCGATATCTCGCCAAAGGGATGATCCTATACTCTTGAAGAGATCGGGGTCCTCGATCCAACAAGTTCATCCAAAACATACACGCAATTTCAATAATCCCAAGGAAATCAAACTCATGTAACAATCTTAGATTATGAACACAAAATCTCCATCCTTCCTAGCCCCTATCCTAAGGACTAGCCCTTCATAGGCATCAATAACATCATTTCATTCAAATAGCAAAGCATATTTACAAGATCAAAGTAAAAAGCAAATATCTTTAGGAAAAATGAAAGTGCAAGAAAGAAATTCAAAGAGAAGTCAAATAACAATGAAAGAGTTTACCCCAAAAGGATTCCAAGGCTATGGAGATCCAAGTTTCCCTTCTCCAAGGAGTTCTTCCTTCTCTCACTAATCCTATCTAACCCTAATCTAAAAATGAGAAGTGAAAAATTGACAAAAGACTCCCCACCCCTAGCTGAAATGTCCCTTAAATACTAAAATATCGCGCAGGGTTCTGGTACCCGTCCACGCCAATCCACACGCGTGTGGGCAGGCGTGGATGCTTACTGGAATCATTCCACGCACGCTCACACGCGTGGTGAGGCTTGTGGACGATATTTCCTCCATTTTCGTTTCCTTTGTTGTTTTTGGTTTGGTCCTTGTGTGTCCCGGTTTGGATTGATTCTTCTCTTCATTGTTCATGCTTTCCTTGATTGATTTCAGCCATTGATCCTGTGGAAATCCTCCAAAACATACCACACAAAGGGTGTGTTTGGTTGGTGGGTTTAGGCATAAGAAATGTGTATGAAAGTGATTGTTTGTGTTTGGTTGATAGGTTTTGTGAATGTTACTATGGGTTTGGAATACTCCATTAATAAGAAAACCCATACCCTTATTAAATAAGGGTTTCATCTCCATTCCTCATTTCTTCCTCAACTATTAATAATCATTCTCATTCCATCCAACTACCAAACATGCTAAATACTTTCACCAAAACTCATTACCATTACCAAGTATTTGATACCCATTCCGATTCCGATTCCCATGTGCGAACCAAACGCACCCAAAGTTCTTTTGTAATTTGTTAGCAAAATAGCACGAAAATACATAGCTGCATCTTTCAAAACTTTGTTTTGGCAAGAAATCGACTTAATTAATTCTAAATAATTAGGTACTTTTGGCGTCTATCATTTACCAACACATATAAATGTTAAGACTAAGGCATTTTGTAAGACAACACACTCTCTCTCTTCTCTTATTGTGTCACACGCCATTTCCACTCCTAAACCGTACCAAATATTCATCCTTCATCATGTTCAAGAATTCAACCAAGACTCATCTTTTATCTTCCACCTAGTTGGATCATGGTGAACATTCATCTTATCTCGCTTTGACTCATCTTTTTACTTTGTCATTCTTATGATTCTTGCAGAGGACAAAAAAAAATTGTCATGCCACAATATGTGAGGACCAACATGGATGTTTAAAAAAAAAGAATTAACACTTAGAACTGAATAAACCAAAACATCCTTGTATTTAACGCCATTTAAACATTTTTGTTAACGGATAACAAAAAACAGTCATGCCACATTAATACTAGGACCAAACAGAGATGTTTTGAAAACAAAAAGACAAAAAGTAGACTGCTATCTATAAATCTATGACAAAAAAATTGAATAAACTCTTTTGTTAAATATTTTCATAAAATATTTATTATAATTATTTAATTAAATTTAGTTAAACGCAAATTCTTGTTTCTTTTATGTGCACAATTGATATCAAACTCGTATGATTTCATGTTAATTTGAAGTGAAGTATGTGCTTATTTAATTCCTCTATGTCATTTAGGTGATTTGGAGGCATTGATGATTGTAAAATCATGTAACTTGGAGATCAATTGGACTTGTTTTGAAGTCATCTCGGCACAAAAGTGTGTTCCAGGGGTCATATATAAGAAGTCAATAGAGTGAAAACGAGGGAGTTAGAAATATCATGGCATCACCCGGGACCCAAAGGAACAAAAGAGATGACGAAATATGCATTTTGGAGTGAATATCCTGGCTAATGCTAGCATTTACACCGTGAGTGCCAGCGTCACTCCATTTTGCTCTGTATTTTTTCTGCTAGGCAATGTCCCGGTATTTTAAGCATATCTCATCGTACGAATCACAAAATTAAGTGATTCCAATGGCATTCGAATAATATTTCAAAGAACTACAACTTCTATGAATACAACAAAGTCCGATTCTGACGTCAACAAGGTGATAAATTGCCTAGAAACCAGAAGTGTTAAATAGACACTACTACAAAAAATACTTTTAATGTCGGTTATTTGTGACATTTAACATCAGTTATTTTGCGACATTGTTATTCCCGACGTAGTAAATAAACAATACGACTTTGATTTTAAAACCCAACGTTGTATGTCATTATTTTAAAAAAATAATTAAGATACCACGTTAGTTGTTTAAAAACAACCGACGTCATATCTCTCTATTCTTTTAAAGTATCTCTTTTTTTTTCTTTTTTTTTTTTAAACCCACGTTATATTGTAATTTGTTAAAAAACATGACTTACGATTGGCGATTCCGACAACCGAGAAGCAGAAGAAAATGGAGCTTTTCTAGATGGTCGACGAGGCGACGGTGAGGCAGAAGAAAACGGAGCTCTTCGTGGCGAAGATGTTGTACGCCGTCCGCCGCTGTTGTAAGTCGTCGGTTCGGTATTGTTTTCTCGCAATAAACTTCATATTGCCAGATCAAATCAGAGTATATACCATTATTTATACTAGTAGGAACCATTTACTATAAGAAAACTAGGAACCATTTATCTAATATATTCTATAAGGAAGATCATCATATCCAAGTATATACCATATCATCCGCTGTTGAGACTCCATATTGTCCGCCACCATCTTCGATCTTGAATTGTTCAACAAAAAAGCTAAGGCTAGTTTGAGAGTGAGGGAGATAAGAGAGATAAGTGAGTGAGGGAGATAAGAGAGATAAGGGAGACTTACAGTACTGGCGGGGACAAGAGTTGTGAACAAATGGCGGCGAAACCCCATATAAAATTTTCTAAGGTGTTTAGAGTTTTACTCTACTAGCCCGTATATAAAAACTTCGCATAAGATATACAACTTCGATTATTTAATTAACCTCAGTTATTTAATTAACTAACATCGCATGTTATTATCATTTATTTTCATGTAAGACATACAACTTCGGTTATTTAATTAACCGACGCCATATGTTATTATCATTTTTATTTTCTTTTGCGTAAGACATAGAACTTTGGTTATTTAATTAACCGACGTGTTATTTTATTATCAATTTTTATACATCGTCTTCCGGCAATGTAACGGGGCTGCAGATCTCATCCCCGCGAAATACGAGCTCTATTAAACGAAGGTTAGGCACTAATCCCACTTCGTTGATTGATTGAAATCTCACTCTCAAAATTTTATGAGATTCTCAAATCATAGAAACTGCAATATTAGTCATTCCAGCTTCGATTCGTCTTCGTTAGTTCATCGAAAAAGAGAAGAACTGGTGCCAAATTGTCATAAGCCGTGCAAGTAAAGGATTTTTTTGGGGGGTTGTGGTAAATTTTTCACAGCTACCCCTTGCTCAGTCAATGGACAAATCCAACTTTCAAGTTGAATCTCACCACAACCTTATCTATAAAGAAGGACCCCTTACTTAGAAGAATATGATAGTCATGCTGAAATCAAGTCTATATCAAATTTTCTAAGCTAAAGAATAACCTTTATAATTCTTACAAGTCCAGCACTCAACGACAACCATCATTTTGTTTTAAAGGAAATTGGTGATTGACCCTTGGAAGATTAGTCTAGTAATAAACGAATAATAATAATAATAACAAAAAAAAAAAAAAGAGTTCCGACGTTGTGGCTCCCCTTGGCAAATTAAAGTTGTGTTGGCCACGGTCCAAAACGATATCGTTTTGTTGTTTGAAAAAAAAAAATTTTGTTCCGCGCACATATTAGAATAATGAAAATTCTAAGTTAAGATACATGAATTTCATGAGTTAGAATAATATAATGTACTTTATATGCGTTATAATAGTGAAATTTTTAAAGTTAGATAATGTGTTTTATGAGTTAGAATAATGTACTTTATGTGTGAGAATAATGAAATTTCTTGAGTAAGATCATATATTTTATGAGTTAAGAATAATGTATTTTATGTGTTAAGAAATTTTAAGATTGTATTCCACGCAGCGGTGTGGATAAAGTTCCACGCAATAATAACCGTCCCCTCTTTGTGTGTGCTCATTTTTCCAAATCCAAACTATTAAGAAAGATGGAAAGAGCTCAACGACCCTCTTTCTTAATAGTTTCCCATCCTATATTTCCATATCAGATGGGCAATAAAAGTAGAGTCTAAGACTCCTTCAAAAAACATATTTAATTTTTTTCTTAAAAAGCCAATCCTTTAGGCTTTAATTAGCAGCACTTATACATGATAATAATGTTTATATAATTCAAACATTGGTTTTAATTATAATTGAAAATAAAATTTTAGAAAAAATTGACACGACCCTATTTAGTAGGCAAAGGCACAATAGCCTTTCATATCTACAAATGATGACATATAACTAGTACAAAGATCATAACCAAGCAGGCTATGATTTTAATATTCAAGACATACAAAAATTAAAAATAAAACGAGAAAGAAATAGGTGTTTGTTGTTAGTAATAATATAGGGCACACATAGATGGAGGGAATACTTTAGGATATATCATATATATGATGAAGAGAAATAGAGATTTCTTCAACACTTGGGCATTGTAACCTTGCAGAGTTCATAGACTTTCTTGGCAGCTGCGGAGTTGACAAGATAATCCTTTAGCTTGGGATTCTTGACGTATTGGCAGAAGCAAGGCTTCTGTTGATTAAGCCTCTCGCAACATTGTGGTGGTGGATGTAAGTTGAACGTTAAGGCGCTTAGGCAAGGGTTGAGCTGCTTCGCGTCGCATGTAGCCAATGAAAATTGTGCTTCTCCCAAGAGAAGCAATAGAACTACTGCAAGTGTCATGAAGTTAAAGGCCTTCATTTTTATTAGTATCGTAATTAATCTATTATGATCTGATCTGATCATCTCTCAAGGCCGGGCCCCATATATATATGGACATCCAATTGTGTAAGCTAAGAGGAAACTTGGGGCTGTGATGCATCTTTGGCTTAGTGATTGGGCGAATTTATAGAGAGATTTTGAATGGTAACCAGTGGTAAAACTAAAAATGTGAAAAGTTCATCAATTGGGTAGAGCATGTTATTTAACTTTTTGCTTTCGTTAGGCACATACCGTACCTTCATCTACCGTTTAATTAATTGGTTTCAAGTTTCATTGTTTCTTTTTTCTTTTTTCTTTTTGTTTTTGTTTTTTTTTTTTTCAAAATTTTTAACTTTAAGTTAATGAAAATAAAGTAAGGATGGAAGGCACATTTCTGATGTTTTATCTCGTTTCATGACTTTTGTATTGTCGATTTTATGCATACAATAATGTTTATTTTATGTTTTATTTTTTAAATTCAATTGCAACTTAAAACACAAAACCAAATAATAGGGTATTATTCAAATTCAAATTTACTTTGTAAAGAAGTTCTAATTTTCAAGAAAATCCATAGTCGTTACTCAAGGAGGCACTCGGGGTGAAACTTGTCTTTCCCATATCCGATTAAGAAAGTCAATAAACAATTCTAATAGAGAGTTGAATTTGAAATCTTGTAGTTACGAAACAAACCATCCGTCCAATTCAATTGAAATTAACTCCACTACAATATACCTACAATGGGAGTATAGTATGCCTACATATGTCCAATAGAGAGTTGAATTTGAAATCTTGTAGTTACTTCAGGTTCGTGCCCAATTAAGTCCCTCCACTGCAAGTGAAAATTTAAAGAAGTTGAACTTTAGTTATAGTATGCCTACATATGTCCACTACAATGGGAGTATATTTTGTCTTGTTGCTTTGATGCTCTGCAAGCGCAACATATAACATGATCCGTGAAGAATTTTACGATTTCAAAATATTTAGAAAAGAATTGAACAAAAAGTAATGTAATTCCTAACTTAATTGTAAAACATGATGTCAACTAACCTGGCTCTAATTCCACATATAACACATTAACATGGCTTTATCAAAGATTTACACAGAACCTGAAGTAACGAAGAAATACGGTGTACCAGCAGCATCCATGACTCCTATAACGTTGCAGAAGATGGTCACGTAATCGTACTCTGATATAAGGAAAAACTCTTTTTAAAATACAAACATTAATGACTAAACAAGAGTCTAAAGAATGTGAGGATTTAATTAGAAATTTGGGTCACAATTAAGAAAAAACTTAATAAGAAAACCAAGAATTTTTTTTTTTGTTGTATATATTTGGATGAAGCCTTCCTCCCAAACTTGGATATATATTTGGACGAAACCTTGATACAGGGATTTATACATTTTCTATCTTTCTTGTATATATTTGGATGAAACCTAGCTTGATACAAGAGTTTGAACGCAATTAGCTTTTCTACTTGCGTAAGCATTAGCCAAATGATTGGCATTAGATGGGAGTGAGAAGCATTTATTAAGAATATATTTACAATTAATTTAGCTACGAGAGATATTAAAATAATAGTTTATACTATTATATTTTTATTAAAGAGTTACTTTTATTTTTATTTTAGATTTATAAGTATCAGTCTACTTATTTATTTATTTTTTTCAAAACATCCGATTTGGTCTTAGTATTATTGTGGCATTATCATTTTTGGTCCTCTGTCAACAAAATCGTTTAAATAACGTTAATTACAAAGACATTTTGGTCTATTCAATTCTAAGTGCTAAGTCCTTTTCATTTTTGTTCTAGTATTATGAGCTTATTACCGAAATGGTCCCTCGACTATTGCGAAATTACTAATTTGGTGATCAACAATTTTTAGTGCCCAATTAAGTCCCTCGACTATAAAAATTTTAACCAATTTGGTCCTCCGTTTATTTTGCCGTTTAACATCCGTTAAATCGGGACCAAATTGGTAATTTTGCAATAGTCAAGGGACCAAATTGGTAATTCATTTTTCACTGAAATGGTCCCTTGACTATAGCAAAATTACCAATTTGCTCCCCATTTTAACGGATGTTTAACGGAAAAATAAACAGAGGATCAAACTAGTTAAAATTTTCAAAGTCGAGGGACTTAATTGGGCACGAAAAATTGTCAAGGACCAAATTGGTAATGGTTTTGGAAGCTGGGGTTATTTGTGTCTTTTTAATTCGTTTTGTTTGTTTTTGTATTTTTGCTGCTTTTTATGAATATCTACAGGCTGTAGGGTTTCATTGATTTTTTTTAATTATTCGGTGAAATTTTAGCCATTTGGTTTTTCAATAATCTTAGGCAATGTTTAGAATTTTAGGCAATTTTTGTATGACAATATGTATACGGGAATATTTAATATGTGCCAACATCTCATACTGAAATTTGGTTGTGTATCTTTGTCTTCTTTT
>CM008345.1:27166042-27177001 GCA_002525835.2 Ipomoea batatas
TATCCCTAAATTCGTCTTGGGAGGGAAAATTAAAAGTATAAAATAAATCTATATGCAGCCATGGGAGTTCAGAATATTTAAAGTATAAAAATGAACATATATGCACCCATGAGAATTCGATCCCAGGACCTCAACATTGATAATTGTAAGTCCCACCAACTAAGCTAAATTAAATTTATTTTATATGAATGTACATTAAATATTTATAACTAAACTGTAATAGTATATATATAAAGGGTGCTTAGGGTGGCCCCTTTCAAGTGTGGGACCTGGGCAAGGGCCCAGCTCGCCCTTGCCCAAGGACGGGCCTGGTTAAAGGCACTTTGGATCTTGGGCTACTGTATAAACCATGTGCAACTTTTCTTTTGAATGGTTTTGTTGATGTAGATTGGGTGCATGGGGGATGCCAATGATAGACGTTCCACGACAGGTTATTGTTTTAATATAGGTCTCGCTGTGATATCTTGGTGCAGTAAGAAGCAATGTACAATTGCACTCTCTAGTTGTGACGTTGAATATGTAGCATCTACCTTGGCTACTTAAGAGTGTAATTAATTGGCTTAAACGACTTATTACAGAGATGTTTAATGCTGTGGATTATCTGGTTCCTATTCGGTGTGACAGTGAAAGTGCCATTAAGCTTGCAGGAAATCCAGTTTTCCATGCCCGCACAAAGCACATTGATACTCATTATCGTTTTGTTCGGCAGAAACTCTTGACTCAAGATATTCAATTGAAGAAGGTACGCACTGAAGATCAGATAGCTGATATATTGGCAAAAGCACTTGGCAAGGAAAAGTTTGAAACTTTCCGGCCGTGGGGTTTCGCCTTTATTTTTCTTTATTTACTTTTTAATTACTTTTATGCTTATTTTATTTTCTTTCGCGTTTATTTGCTTTATTTTTATGCATTTCTGTATTTGGTAGTCTATTTGAATAATTCTTACTATTTAGTAGTTATCTTTTAAGTAGTTAATTCTATACATCTATGCTTTCATTTATTTTGTTTATTTAGTATGAGATATCCTATCAAGTCTATTAAATAGTTCTCTTAATTGCTATTGTATATCTTGTCATTATCTTTCGGAAATAGAGCATTGATAACGGAGGCCGATCGATGTTGGCAGCTAAAGTGTGGAAAGAGGAATGCATACTTGGTTTAACCTCTTATTCCTTTTCTATTTTTATGCCCCGTTTTCAAATTTAAAGTGTGGAAAATTGTTTATATAGCTTTGTATGTGTTTTTATGAGCTTACCATGTTATTTTATCATTAAGGATCATTATAGTATACCCTATATCCCAGAGCAAATTCCAAAGTGTGGAAAGGGATTCTTATTTGCAATGATTATTTAAACCCGTTTTCCTTTACCCTGTGATCTAAGGTAACATCGAGGACGATGTTTATTTTAAAGTGTGGAAAGGACACACTTTGTGCTTAATGTTTATTTGCTTATAGTTGAAAGTGGTCTCTTAGGCATGATAAACGGGTGTGTTTGCAAATTAAAGAGTGAGTTATTGTTTGTGTTATCTAGAGAAAATTTTAACTAGATGCCAAAAAATTTTATTGTCGAAATATCTTTGAGGAAGTTACTTTTCGCACCCATGAGAGTGTTTAGAGCCAAATAAGTTTATATTATTGCATGCTTGCATGATGTTCACCTCTTATTTAGGTAAGACCTTAGTCAAGGATCTCTCGAAGTGGGAGTGTAAACTTTTTAATTTGAGAAGGATAATTTTTAGCGAGGCCTGGAATTGAACTAAATTTTGGTAGGGCATGGGGCAAAAGGTGAGCCTATTGGTAAGCTTAAGAGTGAAAAATCCCTTAATCCCAAAAGAAAAAGGCATGAGAGGTTGCATGGAGAAACAGTTGAAAAGTCAAAAAGGCCAATCCTAGAGATCAAAAATTGAGGAAAGCCACTTCGCTGGGTTGTGTTCAACCATAGTCTTCGGTAAGCAAAAGTTATACCTGGAGTCGATTGTCCACATAAAATGTTCCCAGGAAATGAGAAAATAGAGAGGAGGAGAGCCGCTTCGCTAGGATTCGAGCACCCATTGCACTGTCTTCGAAAAAAGCATAGAGTTCCATGTGAAGTCGGGTCGCTCGAAGGAGTTATCCTAGGAAGTGAGAAGAAAAAGGAACCGCCCCAAGCCATTGGCGGTGAGTGGTCCATGCCCCTACCCTCACTTATCTTATTGTGAGGTTTTGTGCTTTAAATTCATTAACCACACACAAAGCTGCCTTTGGTATAAATTGAGACATTTTAGAGGTCCCAGGAGCTATTAGGAACAAGGAACGAGCTAAACGAGCGAATCGAGCAAGACAGGAGCCCCGAAGGACCCGGAAAGGAGCATTCACGCGCAAAGGCTGCATGGACACTTTCCAGTAGCTGTCCACGCATGCTTTCACGCGTGAAGGTGGCGTGAACGGGACATTGCGAGGAAATATTTTTAGGACGAAATTTCAGAGACTATTTAAGGGGACTTGATAGATTTTAAGAAAAAACTTTCCCCAGCCCCAATTCAATTTTCCTCTACATTTCTTAGTTTTTAGGATAGTTTAGATTTCCATTTTCACCTTGTAAATGAAGTCTTGAAGCTTGGATTGAAGAACACATTTCATTTACTAGGTGATCTCTATTTTAATCTTATCTATTTTTCTTATCTTGTTCTTAGATTGAATTAGCTATTTATCTTGAATTCTTGATTATGCGTGACTAGTTTAATCTAGGGTTTGGATTGTATGAAGCTATGTTGCTAGTGTAAATTCACACTTTCTATCTCAGTAAATAGTTTTATGCATTTGATCACATTAAGTGCATAATATTAGGATTAGTTATGCAATTAGGGTTTGTGAGATTTTGATTTACAAATGACAATATATATTTTTGGTTAGATATTGTTGGAATTTGTAAATTCGATTTATTTCTCATAAACTTGATCTTTATGTATTAAAAACATTTTAATGGGTTTAAAGTTTGAAATTTCAAAGTATATATTTATTACTTTACTATTCAAAAATTTGGGTCTCTTTGGTTTGGACTCATTAGAGTTTGAATATTAAGTTTATGCTTTGAAAGCTCATATTAAAAAATTGTCTTTAAGTTATGCGATTTGTTTAGAATATATGAGTTAAATGCCTAATTTTATGCATATTAATTTGTCCAACGCATAATATTTTGTTATGCAAAAATATATTTTTTTATTATGCCTTTAGCAATGCATAAATTTAGGATGGAATTATATTAGTTCCTAATTAAGTTGGACTTATGGATAAACTTTAGTTACGGTAGTGCCTGAGCTTAGTACATTTGGACCGTTGATTTAGTTCACCCATTTAAGCTTTAATCATAGGTAACCATGCAGTTTTGGTGTATACCCTACAAATTTTAGGTTTATACCCCCAAACAGTTATACATTGAGTGCATATGAATTGAGGAAGCATACTAGTTTTATGGCCATGACTTAAGAACATCTTGTGCCACTAGTCCCCTTAAATATCATATATTTGGATTTTCTCATCACGATCTGGTATAATCTGTTTGTTAAAATATTTTTTTTTTCTTTTTTCCTTGCCAATGTGATTTGATTTCAGTTCATTAAAGAATAACCATAGCATCTTTAATTTACTGATTTCTCTTAAGTTTGAATCACATAAAGGTTAGGCAATGAATTGATAATTGTCTAGTGATCTTATAACTTTTAATTTGGTTGGGGAGTAGCCACAGCTTCCTTTAATCAATTAAAATTATATATTGAGCTGTTTATCTTGATCACATAAAATTTTAGACAAATCATTTGTGATTAATTGTATTTAATATGATGCAATTTAGCCCACATGCAATTTCGTTATATTTGTATGATTAATTAGGATTAAATACTGGACTATGATCATAATTTAGCCCACATGTAATTATGTATCGGAATGTAGTTTAGTAGTTTTATCAGTAATGATAGAAATAAATAAATTTATTTATTTTATGGTTATTTGTAAATAATTTTCATCTCTATCATAAAGTTTAATTTTATGATGTAAACTTTAGATCATATTTCTTAATTTATTTCTTAATTTACCCACAGGGATTAAGAAAAGGAACATTATTTCTTAAGTTTTATCATAATAATTATAATGAATCTCGTTGATTAAAACTTTAGCCTACAGGCAAGTCTTATTAAAAATTTAGCCTACAGGCAAGTCTGATTAAAAATTTCAGTTGGATCTAATTGAGTAAAACTTTAGCCCACAGGTAAGTTTTATGTCTCTAGATTCTTATGTCAATTTAATAATTGAGATGGAATATTATCGTAAGGGTTTTAATTTGATTTAATAGTATTAAAACTTTAGCCTACAGGCAAGTTTTATGTCAATAAATTAATCCCTCACCCATTAGATAATAATTTTATCACAATTTCTTAGAATTTATAAATTTATTACAATTATAATTCTAAGTTTTCATGGTTTGCATTGGCAAAACATGTATTTAATTATCCCAATCCACAATCAATCATCAAACAAGCATTATCTAATCCTAGGTTTAAGAAATTTAGAACTCAAGGGAGATTATGCAAGACTAATTGATTCAAATCCTCAAAAGATCTAGCTACTCATAGCGAAAACTTGAAATAAAAAAGCAATTGAATTAACAAAGCAATAGAATCAAATCAACAATTAGGAATTGAAATGCAAGAATAGAAAATGAAACATAGCTTGCAATTGAAGTAGAATCCTTTAGTAATCTTGTTCAATACAATCTTCAAATGTAAATTCCTCTCTAAATCTAGCTATAGAACATGATCTTGGAGTGCAATTGAGCTATGGAATGGAGAGAATTTGAGAGCTAAAACCTAGAGAGAGAAAGTTCTTCTTTGGAGCCAAGAGTCCTAAGTTCTAATGAGAGGAAAATAGTTCCCTGAAAATGGTTCCTTCATCCCTTTTTAAAAGTGAATAACCGCCAATTTCCGCGATGGACGCCTGGCTGGACGCGCGTCCAAGGCGCGTCCAAGGCGTGCTTCTGTTCTGCTTTGAAAACTTCAGAGAGTTGAATTCTGGATGCCACCTTGGACGCGCGTCCAAGGCAGGATTCTGTTCTGCTTTGAAACTTCAGAGAGGGAACATTTGGACGCCAGCCTGGACGCGCATCCATGGGCGCGTCCAAGCCCTATTTCGTCCTCCAACTTCGGCTTGTGAATTCTTCTCCAAAATATTGCCATTTCCTGTCTTTAAGCACTCCTTTTTACCTATAAAACAATCGGTGAAGTGTGGAACGGGGTACGATGACAATATAAAGTATTCTAGTGCAATATAGGACTAAACCACTCATAAAAGCCATGAATTATGCACTAAATGATACAATGTACGCTCAAAATGGGTAATATATAGGTGAATGAGAAATTGATTCTCAAATTGGATAAAGCATTAGAAGGTGATTAGTATGCACCTTCCGCAGAGGTGCATATTGCACCTTTTGCAAAGGCCGGTGCTTCTTGCACCTTCCGTGAGGTGCAGTGTTGTACCTTTCGGACAGTTTTTGAAAGTTTGGTTTTTGGACGTTACTGAGTTTTTGGTCACTTAGGTGTTTTGAAACAGGTTGTGTATGGTCGGTACAAATTAATTGCGTATTAATTTCGTGACCATTGATGTTATTTTGATAATTAGTACGACCGTTTAAAACATTATTATCCAATTATTACATTGGATTTACGTTGGTTTATGTGCCATGAATAGGTTATTAATTCATCTCTTCCCTATAAAAACAAGGTGTTTGGCAGAATGTGAAGTTGGCTTTTGAACATTCAAAACCTTTTGTTGTTTTTGTTAGGGTTTTAAACGAGAATGTACGTAACAATAGCAATACTGTACTTCTGTTACGAGAGTAATGTAGGCTGGCGTAGGAATATGGATATTAATAGAGGGACGAAAGATGTTCTGTGGCGTGTTTAGGAACACTACCTTAAAAGCATTTAAACCAGGGTTGTCATATGCTTCTGACAGGTACCCACAGAATCACAGGTCACAACATGTGTTAACATAGGGCCTTCTCGACAGAAGAGTGGTTCCCATCAGCAGTAAAGGGCCTTCTCTTTGATGTCATAATATCCAGATCAGAAGCAGATGCACTAGCATGCATTTTATTAAGTTGCACCTTTTGTTGTAATGGTAAACTTTCACTTGGTGGTACTTCAATGTGTGATGGACCAAAGAAGAAAAAAGAAGATATCATTTAATATATAGAACATAAAGACTATATAAAACTGCAATCATGCTGAAGAAAAAAATATGTTTTTCTCGTGTTGTGAATTTAATTTCAGTGGTACTAGTGATATGAAAGAAATAATTGGTGGCATAATTAGTTGGGAGCCTTCAATTGATTCCATATTAGGAGAAGGAAATTGTGTATATTAGAATATATCATTACCTTGTATAGTTTGTATAATTTTAGTAGCTTAATTATTATAGGGGTTAGCTAGTAATTTAATATAAATAGGTCCATTGTATACGAATAAAGGGAACCAGACACAGAAATATATTGTTCATGCTCATGCTATTCTTAAATTTTTCTTGGAGTTCTCACACGCTTGAAGTGTAAATTTGGATTTTATGGTGAGTCGAATACGGTTAGGAATAAAAAGCCTTCTCGAAATGTTTCTTATCCGTTACGATCCTATCTAAGGTCGTAACAACAGGTGCTTTTATTGATTCTATTGGTGAGAGTATCCCTATCTTTTATTTTATTTTTTAAAACAGTGGAAAAAATTGAAAAGAAAAAAACAGTGAAAAATATTATTTTTTTTAAAAGGAGAGAAATAGAAAAAAACTTTGAAAAACGGAAAAATAACAGATAAAATAGAAAAAAAAATCAAAAAGTTTTCCTACTGTAATTGTTGATGTTTATATTTATCGTCGATTATCTAATAAAATGGGCCCTGGAAGGTTTTTATGAGTTTCTCTATTTATTTAAAATTTAAAAAATAATATATGACATCGATTTTTATTTAACCGAGGTAGTATCATTTATTTATAACGTCTATTTGAGCAACGTCTAAATTTAACCGATATCCTATGGTCTAAATAACCAACCTTAAAAGTCTTTATTGTACTAGTGATATTGTACTAGTGATCGAGAATATAATATTGGTATAGTGGAAGGATCAAAAGTAATTACCTCAATGATAAATGAGAGATAGGGATCGGAAACATGAGGGTTAATCTCTTTCATATAGTAATGACATGTTACCAATACAAAGATCATCGCCAAGTAGGCTATGATATGATTTTTAATATTTAAGACATATTAAACACGCAGAACGAAAAAGATATGTTTATTCTTTATAATAATTTAGCCCACACATAGAGTGAATAGTGTAAATGGAGGTTTTCTCAACACTTGGGAATTGAAACCTTGCAAGTTTTAGCGGCTTTCTTGGCAGCTGAGGAGTTGAGATACATCTTCAGACTTGGATTCTTGAGGTATTGACAAAAGCAAGGCTTCTGTTGATTAAGCCTCTTGCAGCAGAGTTGAGATGGGTTGGTGTTGGACGTTAAGGCGCTTAGGCAAGGAGTCAGCTGCTGCACGTCGCATGCAGCCGACGAAAACTGTGCTTCTGCCAAGAGTAGCATCAGCACTGCTACAATCATGAGGTTGAAGGATTTCATTTTGATATATTTGAGTAAGAGGAAATTTGGGGATGTATGATGCATCTTTGGCTTAGTGCTTGGGCCAATTTATATGGAGAATGTTGGTAACAATACTAGTAATGTTAAAAGTTAAACTACTGCATGTTTATGTTAGCCTGTTAGGCACCGTCACCTACTGGCTAATTAAGAATGTTTAATTAGTTTCAGGTTTCACTATTATAGTTGTGAAAAGGTCAACTATCATCATATGCTGTACAGTCTGGTTGACATGCATCAACAACTACACATACACTGATAACTGCCCCTCTATCTCTCTCTTTTTAAAAATATTTATTATTATTATTATTATTATTATTATTATTATTATTATTATTATTATTATGTACTTTAATACTTTTGTTCAAAATAAAAACATAATACAAGGTCAATTGATCGAGAGGTTCTAACTCATTTTATATATCCTTGACTTTGCTATATAGTGCATGCATTCTATAAATACTGATTATATATTTTAATTTCATTATCTTGTTTCTTTACAAAGAATCTTTAATTTATTCTCACTCTAAATGAATAATCGCAAATTATATTGTGGACCATGGTCATAGCTGATACTGCAATTGTATTAAACTGATACTGCAGTTTTATTAAACAGATACTGCAGTTGTGTTGAAAGGAAACTACAGTTGCGCGAAACAGAGGTCGTTTCATCCGTTCAACACACTGCAGTATCAGTTCAACATAACTGCAGTATCAGTTCAACACAACTGCAGTTCAAGACGGATGAGGCGGTCTCTGTTCCGCGCAACTGCAGTTCCCTTTCAACACAACTGCAGCATCAGTTCAACACAATTGTTGTATCAGTTCAACACAATTGCAGTATCAACCAGGGTGCATGGCAGCATGGTCCACAGTATAACGACTGATGAATAATACGAAGTATCATGTTTCTGACGTCGACTGTCATTTTTTTTAAATAGAGTCTAGTTTTATTTTTTTTAAATAGAGATACCGCGTCGGTTTGTCATATGACCCGTATCTCATTTTGATTTAAAAAAATTGTAAAAAGCAGCGATTGACGATAATTCTGCATAGCGAACTGCAAATCCCTGACGATTTTTTAAGCCTCAGCCGCCTCTTGAGTGATTTCCCTGACAAGCTTTCGGATCAGAAGCTCTGGAATGGAAGCATTCAGATCAGAAGCTCAGTAGAATTGAAGAATGGAACGGAAGCTTTCGGAAGCATATGATGGTAGTGACCGAAACTCAGTCGAATTGAATAATTTTTCGAAACATCGATTGTCAAAAACATGTTGGTTCTATACAGTATAATGGCGGAGCAGATTTCCTGGCGGTTGGCGGAGCATCTTCGGCGCATCGGAAACCAAAGCTTTTGGACAACGCCAGGGGTGGCAGTGACGGTAGTGTGGAAGCCGCAGTGGTAGCAGTCCACCTTAAACAGCTTGTACTTGTGAATTTCCGGAGAATAAGCATGAGATTCTTACATGAGAAACCTCAAACACCATGGCTTAATTCTTACATGAGATTTGGAGAATAGCAGTTCACCTCAAACAACTTCATTCTTACGTGAGAAACCAGGGCGCATACTGTTGAGATCGATCGATCAAAGCAATCCCCAACCTCGACTTTATCAGCGGACTGCGGAAACGGTGGCGTGGAATGATCCTGGAGTAGATAGACATGGAAGTTTACCTTGAAGCAGATCCCCAACCTTGACTTTATCACATTCTATATAGAACCGACGTTGTATGTCTTTAATTTTTTTTTTTAAATTATTTAAAACATACGACGTCGGTTCTACGCATAGAACCGACGTTGTATGTCTTAATATTTAAAAAAATATTTACAACGTCAGTTTTTTCCATAAACCGACGTTGTAAATAATATATATTATTTTTGCTTTATTTTTTTGACATATAACGTCAGTTTGTCAAAAATCGACGTTGATTGGGCAATGTAGTATCATTTTTTATAGTAGTGTGCGTATCAAATAAGCTTTCCTATTTAGCCCAATATCCCATTGGCTTTCCGGTTTGTTAGGATCTAAACGGGTTCACAGCACCTAATTACAATAGCAACTTGAGCTGGAAATATTGAGAATATTGTTGGTGTAAGATTTAGAATAAATCATACACACAATAAAGCAATTTGAAGAAGAATTTTCTTTATTGGCAAAAGGATATTACAATAGGAGTTACAAATATAACTCTCTATCTCCCTCTAAAATACTTTGCTATGCTACGCATTTCTTTCTCTGATGGAATGATTTACAATGAAGGGGAAATGCCTATTTATAGCAAACAAAAGTACCTAGAGATTTGCAAACATTTAATGCAATCAATCATGCATATATACTCCTGACACAATTATTTAATGCAAACCCTAGCCTAAATATTTGCTCTAAGCCTTGGCTAAAACCTTAGCCCCAAAATCTTAGCTCAAACCTTCGCTCATAAAGTCACAATGTGGATCTTCATCCTTTTCGCCAATTCTCTGCTGCTTGCATACTTGTTAGGCAAATGAGGATTTACACCATACGAATTTATCGTTAGTAAATAGGCTTCGTTAACATATCTGCCAAGTTACCTTTAGTATGGATTTTATGTATATCCACACTTCCTTCTTTCACCTTTTCATGAACAAAATAAAGTGCTCTGACTGTCACAAAATAGAGTCATTTTTTCTAACTTGTGCTCGAGCTCCTCCAATAGCATTTGAAACCATATTGCCTCTTTACTAGCTTGAGTAGCAGCTATATATTCTGCTTCTGTCGTTGAAGTTTCCACAACTGGTTGCAACTTCGAGACCCATCTTACTGCTCCGCCAACAAGAGTAAACACATAACCCGTGGTGGATTTACTACAATCAAGATTACCTGCATAATCTGAATCAACATAGCCTTTAATAATGAAATTTGATCCTCCATAACACAATGCAATATCTGAGGTACCTTTGATATATCTAAGGATCCTCTTCACAACACTCCAATGTTCTCTACCAGGATTTGCCATGTATCGACTGACCGCTCCCACTGCTTGTGCAATGTCTGGTCTAGTGCAGATCATAGCAAACATTAAACTGCCCACTGCTGATGCATACGGTACTTGAGACATTTTCATCCTGTCTGCTTCGTTGCTAGGACTCATACTTGAGAAGAACTTGAAATTAATAGAAAGAGGGGTATAAATTGGCTTACAATCTTGCATGTGGAAGCGCCGCAAGATTTTCTTCTAATAATTTTGCTAAGAGAGCGAAATCTTCCTATTGATGATAACTTTGTGGGTACTGAGATCCCACAAACGATACCCC
>CM008345.1:27199212-27209445 GCA_002525835.2 Ipomoea batatas
AGGCTTGTATTACCTTTGAGGATGCTGAATTGTTGCAATTTGAAAATGAACTTGATTGAAAATGTTATATGTTTGTTGGTAAGTTTTCTTATGGTAGGCCTACTTTAATTTGAAGGACATATATACATGTTTATTTTGCTAAGACTTATGTCTTAAGGGGTACGGTTGAAATTGGACTTTTGGATTTGAGACATGTTTCTTTCATTTTCTAATGTAGATGATTGTATTAACATTCTTTTATAGGGATATATCTTCTTTAATGGTAAGTGTCTTGTGCGATTATTTCGTTGGACTTGTGATTTTGACTTGAGGTATGAGACCTCATTTGCCCTAGTGTGGGTTTTATTGTCTGTGTTAAAGGTAATTTGTTTTTCTATTCCATGTTTGTGCCAGATTGTTAAGCCAATTGGGCGGTTTTTGCATGTTGATGCACCTACGACTAAATTTTCTTGGCCTAATATAGATAAGGTTAATGTCAAGGTTGACTTCCTTAAGCCACAAAGAACTAAATTGTTTATCATGTTGGGTCTAAAAAGCCTAGTATGGAAGATGATGGGTTTTGGCAACCCATTAAGTATGAGAAGATCCCTTTGTACTGTTGCACTTGTAATAAACAAGGTTATGGCTCTACGACTTGCCATTCTAGCTCAAGGCATGGTGCCCTAGCCTCGATTCCTGCTCAGGAAACGACACCTTTGTTGACTGCTAAGGGTAGTGCTAGACATGTCTAGCTTCCTACGGACCCACCAGACCTGGGGGCTCGCGTTATGGCTAGTGTGCCTTCGATGGTCAGGCGGACCATAGGGAGGTTAGGTTTGGTGTTGGGACTGCCCCCAGTGGTTGGGGAGGGGGTGCTTGTCGCTACAAACACTATTGTTTTGACTTGCAGACAATGCAAGTGGCAAGCTTAGAGAGCTAGAAGGCTAATGGCAAGATCCCTCTAGCGTCGTTGCCCCATGTTACATTTGCATAACAACTTTTACATCTATACCTCATGGACCACTTGTGGCTCCTAATTGGGTTGAGCATATGAGTGAGGCCTTCATTACAACACGTAATACGTTTGATGCACTTCAAGATGAGGAACGTGCTATTTAGACTGGCTTAGTCCACGACTCCTATTAAGAACAAGTGTATGTTAGATTTTGATGATAACAAAAGACTTAAGAAATTTTAGTCCTCAATTTATTTTATCTTCTTAGACTTAATAATTCTCTTCATTCTGTCCAAATTGTAACTCAAATGGTTACACCTCGGATAGTTAGAAGATAGTCTACAAAGGAGCTTCAAAGAGTTCATGGATCGAAGAGTCAAGAAGTCGAAGAGTAGAAAATCGAAAGGTCGCAAAGGTTAAAGAATGGAAGATGTTATAACCTCATGCAAATTATGGTCTCTAACTTCTCTTGCTTTGCACTCTTTCATTTACCAAACATTTTCAGCCTCAACAACACTCATCTTGAAGAGTGAATCTTGAAGTTTATTAATATATTTGTATAATTCTTCTCGTTCAACCTTTACTTAGCTGCTTTATTCTTTGACTTGAGATTGAGTAGTTATCACAATCTCAAAATGATTCAATAGTTTCAATATCGATTCCTTAGGATTAACAAGTATTTCAAAGGTATCATTAAGGGGAAAAAGGTGTAGAAGTTACATCTTCTTCATTTTTGTCATTAGTTATGTAGCATTTCTCTATCTCATTTGTGGAATGATCATCTTGTGTTGTCATGAGACAGTAAGGGTTGCATTTTTTTTTGAAACCAACTTTCATCACTTTAGGCACTCTCATCAAATTCTTCGAGTGATTTCACTATCTTTTCCTCAATGGTCAATGTTTTTTCTTCAGTCACCTCTATGCTTCCTACTTCTCTCTGCTTAGTTTGTGAATCACTTCTCTTGCCATCTTTTTGTTCTATTTGTTGTTCACTTCTCTATTTACCTTAGTGTTTGTTGACTTGTGGACTATATGAGTGGACATGGATAGTCAAACTTATAGTATCCTAAGATTCTATAGTTAGCTTAAGTTAACTATCTAGCTCCTAAGTTGATTGCTCCTTTTTATTTCTTCTTGACAAAGAGCTTTAATGCTCAGTTGATGTGGATTTTCCTTTCATTTTTTTTCATCAATTTACTAAATTTCCCAAAAAATATAGTAATTTGTTCTTCAATCAAAAAGCCATTACTTTTGTCTACTAACCTAGAGTTAGAAAGTTTTGCTATTAATTCAGAAGCTTTTATGTCCTTTTAGTAAGGTTGTGCGTCGGACGGCTCGGATGGCCAAATACCTAATCCGAGCAGATTTCGGTTTGGCAATTTAAATATCAAATCCTTTTTTTACGCATTAATCCTATCGGTTTGGCTAAATGTCGGATGGGGTCTGATTAGTCGGATATCCGACCTTGGTTCGAGTTTGAAATATATGTAAAAAACACTTGAAAATAAACTAAAATTATTGAAAAAGTAACTATATATATCAATATCATACTAATTACTAAACTTGTAAATACTAATTTCTAGATATTAAGTACCGAGGTCTTACTATTAAGTATAATAAAACCTAAGTACTAAGTAATTAAGTATTAAGTACTACTAGTTGATTCATTCTAAGTTCTAAGACTTAAGTACTATTACATATTTACATACCAAAATGGCAAAATGGAATGGCAGATTGGCATAATGCCTATTTACAAATTACAAGTTTCCAGACCAAAATATTTAAATTGTAAATACAAAATAGTTTGCACAACTCACATTCACAAGAATCACAGAATGCCAACAGATGAAGACATCCAATATCCCAATATCCAAAGACCTACTCTTCTTCTTGTGAATTGTTACAAGTTAGTGAAAAGAATTAGTACACATTACATAAGCAAACCGTAAAGGGAATAAGGGATTATATAATTAAAATTTTAATAGTTATTTGTTGGCAGTTGGCTCAGGAAGCTATTTTTCCATATCAATTTCGGATTAAGGGCAAATTACTACAATATGTATAGAGTAACATACCAACTTAATCCTTCTTTTCAGTTTATTGGTGGAAGCAAGCTTCATCATTGCCATATAAAAGGGACAAACATAAGGCAACAACTCACAGAATTCAGAAAGCTACCAAGCCTTACTCTTACAGTTACATCCTTTATACTTACAGTGGTCCAGTGTAATCAAGGAATCAAGCCAACAACTAATAACATATAGTTACCATGGCCTCAAAAAATACCAATTGAGGTTAGTCACTTAGTCGAGTAATGTAAATTGACAAGTAGTCAAGTAATCTAAACTATAAAGTGTAAAGAATGACATTACAGGAATTGTAGCCCGTGTAGAACCAAGAGTCCTTCCACTTCCACCATCAACATTAAACTCTGTAAAAAAAAAGTACTTTGTTAAATTAGATTTGTAAAACTGTAAAAGAAAAAATGATGTGTAAAACACTAAAAGTGTAAAAATATAACCTTTTTCAAACGTCTCCAAGTCTTCCAGATTTTCCTCAATACATAGAGGAGTATTTGGCAGCCTAAGCCAATCCTGGGTACACACCAAAGCTTCCACAATTTTTGGAGTTAATGAACTTCTAAAAGGATCCAATACTCTCCCAGATGTACTAAAGGCAGATTTAGAGGCAACAATTGAGATAGGAATAGCTAGGACATCCCTAGCAAACTTAGAAAGGATGGGAAACCTTTCAGAATTAATCTTCCACCATCTCAGAATGTCAAAGGAGTTATCCTCCTCAACTATTGCCTCACTCAAATAGATATCCAGTTCAGTTTTTTTCTTACCCCAGATTCTAACCTTTGTTTTTTAATCTGGGACTTGAGGAAATGCTGTGGCCTTCCAACAGACTGAACAGAGGCAGATACAAACACAGAACTAGCACTACCAGAAGCAGGAACAGATTGACCAGCAGAATAATCATCAAATAACTCATTCAAACTAGTAAGAACTTTATCAAAGTATGATTTCCCTTTCTCCTCACCATACATATGATTAATTTGAATAGGCCTATACTATAATTTATCCCTAGGGCCTAGAATGTTTGCATAGAAAATCATAAGATTCATCTTGTCTATATCACCCCAATACTTTTCAAATTTTGTTTTCATATTTTTCCGCATAAAGCCCACTGCCCCACCAGCTTCCACCATTCCATTTAATAGACAGTACAAGTCAGAAATCTCATTGAAAAATGTGTTAGTTGTCACATATAATTAAAGATCTAAAAATCCTCACTGTCATATCATAAAAACATTTCAATAGCTGCACCAAACTGCCCACATAATCTCAGTCCATAAAATCAGGCACAGAATCACCCAAGTTAGATTTGAAAAGAACTATCAGACTCTTCACAAGATTCAAAGACTTTTTGATAAGTCAAAGCAGATTGTAACATCAAATAAGTAGAGTTCCATCTAGACACAAAGAAGACCTTTGCTCAATTCCTAACAAATCAGCCAAGTCCCTGAACTTCTTTAGCATAGTAGGTGAATTCCTAACATATCTCACAACCTCTCTCACCTTTTTAACAGAACTAATATCACACTCCTTCAAGCCATCTTGAACAACCAAGTTAAGAATATGGGCAATGCATCTCATGTGAATGTACTTAGCATTCACAGTTGATGTTCCCCAAGACATTATTTTTTTCTTAAGAAACCCCATAGCAGTGTCATTTGATGAGGCATTATCCACAGTCACAGTAAAAACATTCCTAAGCACCCACTCAAGCAAACAAGTTTCTAGGGCCTTTGCAAGATATTCCCCTTTGTGAGAGGTAACATGGATAAATGCTATGATTTTTATGCAGCTTCCACTCAGAATCAATGAAATGGGCAGTCAGTACCATGTAGTTAATTCTTTGGATGGATGTCCAAGAATCAATGGTAATACTAACCCTATGACTACTTTCCCTTAGAAAGGCCTTCAATTTCAGTCTCTCCTCTTCAAAGACCACTAGGATGTCCCTACTAATAGTCCACCTAGATGGAACTATAAACCTAGGGCATGCAACATTAATAAATCTCTTGAAACCTATTCCCTCTACAAACCTAAAAGCTAGTTCATCTATGATTATCATTTCAACCATGACCTTCCTAATTGACTCTTGATTAAATACCCATGCCCTTATTTCTCCCACAGTAGGTTGAGATGCATTAGAGGTACTAACTGCTTGAATGGTTAAAAGGGATTGCCTAGTATCCTTGGAGTGGGGATTTTTCAAACAGCTTAGCATATGGTTTCTTAAAGAAGATGTACTATGTTTCTTGGACTCACACTGATATACTTTTGCACAATAAACACACTTTCCTTTTACAGTAATTCCATTATTGTCATTTATTCTCACAAAATGATCCCATACTCTGGATCTGACATCAACATGTTTCCTCTTCTTCTTAGAAACTACAGTAGGAGGTTGCTCATTCTGTTGATGATTAGCCTCAACAGTTTGGGCTTCCACCACTGTAGGTTCCTTAGTTGAAGAATTGGGAGGTTGACTATCAGGCATACTGATATTATACATCTAAAACATGGCTAAGTATCAGTACACACAGTAAGATTCAATTGCAAGAATAATAGAAACTTAGACAGACATGTAGCCAATCCATCCATATAATTACACATAAATTTCCAGAATCAGACACATTTCGTCTCATCATTTTCCAAGAACATATAATTATTTTATTAGGGTTTTTTATTGTGAATACATTTAAGGGCATACATCCATTAACTTGAGTAGACAAAGAAATCCAGATTCAGGGTTATATTTTATAAACCGATTTATTGTTTATTTAGACTAATGGAATTTATTGTTTCCTAGTCCATCATTATCAAGATTTCATTAAAATGGGCTTCCACCACTTAATCAGTATATGATTAACTGATTAAGTTATCACAGATTCACAGAACATCACAAAACATCATAGAGTCAGTGCTTGAAACCAATTTTATCAAACTAGGGTTTTCAATAAACATGCAACGAGTCAGTGCTCCCACCAAAATAGCACAAAATCGCTAAGAAATCAATTTTATCAAACTAGGGTTTCCAATAAACATGCAATGAGTCAGTGCTCCAACCAAAATAACACAAAATATCACAAAATCACTAAGAAATCAAATATATTAAACTAGGGTTTGCAATAAACAATCAACGAGTCAGTGCTCCCACCAGAATATCACAAATAATCACAAAATCGCTAAGAAATCAAATATATTAAACTAGGGTTTGAAGACCTACTTCGTTTCTCACAAATACCCCAGAGAACAAGGGCTTCTAGAACATATATCACCATGACAGCACTCGAACGGTCCATCGTCCACCACCGGCTTACGGGCTTCCACCAGTCGAACACTAGAACAGAACCAACGTGGCAGCGGGCAACGGCCACCGGCTGGAAGTCGTCGAGTCGAGAACTCAGGGACTGAGAGTCTCACACAGTCACACAGTCGAGAACTCAGAGACTAACACTCTTAGAAGTGAGAAATCAGAATCGGAGAATGAGAGAAGTCGAGAACGACTGAACAAGAGACCGGAGAACGAGAAGAGAGTAGAGAGAACTCAAAGAAGAAGACCCTATCTGAGAGAACGCGACTGCGCAAATGAGGAGAGACGGGAATCTCAATCACTAACAGCACATATATATACTATGCCTAGAAACGACGTCGTATCCCAAGCCTAAACCTAACCCTATTTTTAATAAGATATTCGGGCGGGTCGGACGTGAATTTGGGTCCCCTACCCGACACCGATGAACCGACGTCGTTTAGCTACCACGGTTCGGTTTTAACTGTTCGGGTTTGGCTCGGTTCGGTCGGTTTTTTCAGTTTTTGCACAGCCCTGCCTTTTAGTCCTCACCGTTAGTTTTTATTTTTTATTTTTTATTTTTTTATAAACTCATATACTTTAAGATCACTAAATAACTTGTGTATTTATAGTGTATGTAGGCCTCTGTGTCTCTCATGGCAATCGCCTTCATATATCCCAATAATGTGATAAACCCCTAAGCACTTTTTTTTTTGAGTACTACTGACTCTGTTACAATGTAGTATCTAAGTACTTTATTAAGACATTTCCTTTTGCTTTATTTCTTTACCAAAATTAGAGATTTCTCCAAGGAGCTTCATTAATCTTTCTTCCATATTATCAGCAATTAATTCTCAATATAACATCTTGAAGTTCTCAAATTTCTTTTACGAGTTTATTTTCCTTCTCTTGCTTGTCATTTATACCTATTTTTTTGAGTTATTCTAAGATTTCTTTGGCAATCGTACATTTTAGTACTCTAAGAAATACTGAATCATTTATTGCTTTGAACAAAATATATATGGCAATATTGCCACGATTATTTCATTTCCAATCATCGGACATCAATTTCATCCTAAGCTTTGGCGTGTTTGTGGTGCATTAGGATATCTAGAGCAGCAACTATGTTAACCTTCATAATTCAATAGATCCATTTGGTATAGCTTCTCACATTTCATCACGTAGAATTGATAAATGTATTTGCTTATTACAAATTTGTCAATCATTAAATTTAATAAATGAAAATATAAACTTTACAGCTAAGGTATTTTCCATTTCATCGGCTTGCTGCTTATTAAGCCTTCTGCTTACTATATATTCATCCTAGTGCTTCTACTCACTTCTTTATTTATTTTTTCTTTTGACAACAAAAAAGAAAAAAAAAAAAAGAAAAAGAAGAAGTGAGTAGAAGCACTAAGAAGCACATCTTAGTGCTTCTACTCACTTCTATGTTATAGTTGTTTGATACGAGTGGCATTGCAATGCTTAATTTGTAGACTTAAAATGCACAGAAAAATTTTGCTGTCTACTAAAAAGTCAGAGATTCTAAATTTTTTTAATATTTTATGGTCGCATTATCAAAATTTAATTATATTTTATTCCTAATACTTTTTGTTTTTTTTTTTTGTTGAGATGAATGCTTCACCATTGACTCTTGATTACTCCAAGGCCAGCAATAATGATATCATCCACACAAACTAATAATTAGGGCAGTTACAAAAGTGGAACCTAACTATTTGGTGAATATTTCCCAAAAAAAAAAAAAAAAAAACTAACTATTTGGTGAATAGGGATAGATTATACTCATTCTGTTTCATTTTATATGTCCTATTTATTATTTATTGGTCAAATCAATTATTTCATCATTGTTTATTTTTTTAAATAATTTTTAATTTGATTTTTTTTTATGTTTAATAGTGCATTTAATGTAGTTTTTAAATATATGAATTTTATATGCTAATACTAAACTTAATATCATGAAAAATTAAATTAAAAATAATTTCAGTCAAGTCTAATTAATCGTACCAGATAAATAAAATGGTACGGATGGAATAATAATTAAGGTTGTCACAAAAGTGGAACCTAACTATTTTGTGAACAGAGATATATTATTAATCGCTTGAAGCTAAGAAAGCCATCATCATAGGAAATGCATAGTTTTTTTTTTTTTTTTTTTTTTTTTTTTTTTTTTTTTTTTGTGAACTAAATGCATAGTTAATTAACTTGGCATTCTATTGTTTGCTTAGCTTGTTTTACAACGATTTGAACAATCTTGACACTTGATTGGATAGTAGACCACGTCTTTCAGCATATGAATCAATAATCTTTTAACATTATAGCCTAAGTCAAAGGTTGATGAACCTTAACCACATGATCTTGGGTCTTATTGTTTATGCTAGTTGCATAAAGTTGGACTGATTGAATTGGGTAGGTAATCACGTATATAGACTAAGATATGTATCTATTCATTTTTTAATAATTACTTGTATATTTTTATCCTTAATTTCTTATTATTTACATTTCGTTGTTTCCCCTTTCATATATATAGAGTGTTTGGTAAATAGTTGTAAGTTAATTCGGTAAGTAGGTTTTACTAGTTGATAACATTAACTGATTGTAGAAATATGTTTGATAAATTAGCTGTTAGCTGATAGCTCATTACATGCAAAATGACTTTCTCAAAAAGCTTATCGAGAAAACTGTTTTGAGTAGTTTGAATTTTAGCATTTTGGAGCTATAAACTGTTAGAAAAAGCTAATTAATCAAACACTTATATTATATTGGTTCTTTAATCAAGTCAAATAGCTAATAACGATCAAATTAAATAAGTCAAAATTGGATGATAAGCTAACTATATTACCAAACAAGGCTAAAATTGAGAAATAATATTGTATTTATTATTCGAATTTAGCAATATTGTCATATTTTATTATTGTGATGTTATTACAACACTATTACTTGTCTGACATACATGATTCATATTTCATTTTCAGTATTAACTAATAATATAATTATATAATAGTTTGTATTATATTGTATTTGGAGAAGATGTATGGGATGAAGAGAAACTCTATATATAAGATATCAATCTACTTTGTTTGCCAAATTAACTTGTATATATACAATTGTATATGTAAATCTAAATGTGTGCTTAACATTACTCAAATCTAAATGTGTGCATAACATTACTCAAAAACTTTGTATTATATCAAATACGTCGTAGTTGCCAAGCACCTTGTGCTCAAATGACATATAGTGACTCTCTCATATCAGAATCGAGAATCTAAACGTGTTCTTTCAAAAAAAAAAGAAAAAAGAATTACAGTTTCTGTCCATTCGTCTTCTTCAATAATTTTTTTTTGGCAATTTTGATCAATCCTCAATGACGGTGGGCATGGGGTTGATGGGCGGCTAAAAATTTAAATAGGTTTCATTTCAATGAGATTATGTGTATGTTCCTGCGTGTGTGTCTACACATTCAATTCATTTATATGACAACATATCTCTTTCCTTTTCTACGAATTTTTTTATTAAATTATTTGTCAAACATCTTATCAGGATGAAATAATAATACTACTAATAATAATAACACGAAAAAGGTTATAGCTTTCGAGTGATGGAGAACAAAGACAACTATTAGTACGTACAAGGGACAATACTTTATATCTAGTAAAAAGTGTCATGCAGAAAATTACCCAAGTTTCCAATTCCCATAATTTTACACAATTCAATACTTCTGTCCTTTATTCTCTTCATTTGCTCCCTTATACCATGCAATGATGATGAATGGATAAAAGTTTGCAGACCAATCTACAATTCACAAAAGTCAAAACATATGTACCATTTTTATTTACTATTCTGGATTTTTTTTAATGAATTTTTAAATTCAATATCGGTAAAAATATTTAAAATTATTATTGTTTTTTTTTTGA
>CM008345.1:27239117-27255413 GCA_002525835.2 Ipomoea batatas
CCCATCTGGTAGCCCGTTTTGTTCAGTTAGAACCACCATTGCATCAGTCAGCGGCCATGAAGGGAGCGTTTTTAGATGGTGAATATAGAGAGTAGTTTGTACTACACCTACAGTCGTTTCCTCTTTACTTTCTAGATCTACCTTTTTTGCACTTTTCTTAAGAAGATGGGCATTTTTAATGGAGAAAAAGCTGTATGTAATTTGTGAACGTTTAAAGTTAATTATTAAAATTAACAAAATTTAATAGATTACTCTAATTAATTTTTAAAAATTTTCTAAATAAAACCTCATCCATGATCTTGTATCATGATCGTATTTTGTGCTTCTTGCATTTTTATTCGACCACATTCTTTGGCTATTATAACATTACTATAAAAGTTATATACAGTAGTAATAACATGATGTATAAGTAGGGTAAGATAATAATTATAAGAAAATTACGATTTATATTAAAGTACAAAGTGTCAAGCATAATTAATTCTATTGACAATATTGTAAAAGGTTATTTTCCTCTTCTAGATTTACAACATAATATTTATTTCTAGACGTTAAACACATTATATTTATAATCTTATTGGTTTTTTTCTTTATTAATTTTCACTAAGTTAAAATTTTTCATATAATTACCAAATACAATAAAAATAACCAATTGAGTAATTTTATATCAAATACCTTTTGGTTTGATGGCATCATTGTTTCTTTTCATAAAGAATGTCTCAAGTTTGAGTCTCAACACTTTTTACCTTTATGATTTTTCTATCAAGAAAAGAAAATTTTTGAACATTTTTTCACTTTTTTGATTGGTATAATAAAATATTTTTTTCATTTTTAAAATGAAATATGGTAATAAGAAATATTTTTTAAAAAAATCTATTCTGGTTTTTGGTTCCCAATATTGAAAAAATTTTAAGGGGAATATATTTAAAATATTAGGTTGCAACAGTTTGTTTTTGTACTCTTGCATTGTTAAATTTGTGTAATCTAATCTGAAAAATTCCTGTTTAAAAAAAAAATCTGAAAAATTCCTACTTTAAAAACAAATCTGACAAATTCCTGCTTTCAAAAATAATCTGACAAATTCCTGGTTTCAAAAAAAATATGACAAATTCCTGCTTCCAAAAAAAATCTGACAAATTCCTTGTACGCTAGAATTGAATTACTAAATTTTTTAGCATCCTAAAATTGAAATGACCACGCTATATGGGTTATGGTTGAAAAATAGTTAGGCGTCCATGTATTTTTTATTTTTTATTTTTTTTGTTAAATTTTAAATTTTTAAATTTTTTAAGACTAATAATTACAAACTATTTAATACTTTATTAATTAATACTAAAATATTAAACATTAACCTAAAAACATCTTGAGTTTGAACATTTCGGGTTATTTCGCTCAAAACGCTGTCGTTTTGAGTGAAATAACCCATTAAAATAATAATAGCTAATAGGTGGACTAGGTGGCCTAGTCGATGCCTAAGAGGCCTAGGCGGTCAGCGCAAGCGTTTAGGCAGCCTAATCGACCGCCTAGACCACTGATTATGGACTTATGGTGATACGTTAGGCGGCTTACCGGTGCCTAGGTATGACTTTTACAACAATGATAGAGTTTAAGATTTTTCATCGAAATCATTTATTATTTGATGTGCAATTAACAAGATTAATTTTTTTAACACCATAGTTTGGGGTAGCAAATTTATGATAACCAATAATAAAGAGATTTATTGCTATGCTCGATGGTAGAAATATTTTTGTCTCCATAACGTACTCTATCAAATTCAAAGTTGGTAAAGTGTAATTAAAATGATACATACTTCATGGTCCACGTTGCTACATAGACCATGGTCCACAATAAAATTTGGCATTCCACAGTGTTCATATATATTCTCTAGTAGCTAAAAAAACTTTTGTTATACATTGACAAAGATGGAAATTGTAACAATTTATTAAGATTGGACTTTAAGTTCATTTTGTAAATAGATAATCACATTGGTCAATATACAATTCTAACTTGAATTGTATTGTATAGTTAAGTTTTAAAAAAAATGTTTACTATTGAAATGATTTAACAAAAATTAATAAAAACTCAATTTAAACTTAATAAAAGAAAACGAAAAAGATTAAGTAGCACTGTACCAACAGAAAAAAATAAAAAATAAAAATAAAATTATAGGCAAAACACCTGCCTTTTTAGTTCTAAATTTGAGGGAAAATAAACGCCTCGCTGAACAAAAGACCAATTTCTAGTAGTTAAAGCTAGTTGTCCGAAAGAGGAAATGAGCGGAGGGAAAGACAACCACTTTGTAATTTGACATAGTTACAGCACGTTTGGTTCACGGAATAAATTTTGAGGTAATAGAAATGATATTCTATAAGGAATGGAATAGGCAAAGAATAGAATTGGAATTGTATTCTATTGTTTGGTTCGCGAGAGAAATAGACTTTAGGAATTATATTACAATGTTTAGTTGGTTTAAGAAATAGAAATGAAATATATATGTTTTAAAAGACATAAATACCCTTATAAAATATGTAATAATAATAATAATAATAATAATAATAATAATAATAATAATAATAATAATAATAATAATACAAAACAAAATTATATATAAAATAGCTGGTTTGACCAGCAGATTGTATTAGCAATTTGTAAAAAATGTTTGGTAAAATTAGTTGTTTAGGTTAGCGGTTAATATGTAAAATGACGTATAAGGACATGTTAGGAAAATACTCTCTGACAATCGGAAATACAAGAAACTGGAAAACGAAACTAAAACAAATTACAACGAAATATAATCCACGTAGGATTAAAATAATTACTTGCGATGAAGATACCACGCTCGGTTGAGTGACCTTGGAAGAAGACGGGTGAATTGTATAGATTCCGGGGTGGTTGGAAGCACGAGTCGTGTTGTCACTATCCTTAAAACCTTATTTGCCGCTTCTCGAGGTGCTGGAACGTTGCGGCCTAGGCTTCCCAGGATAAAACGTGCTACGATCCGCCGTTTGTGCACTCAAACTTGGATCCGGTGAACTAAACCGTAGGAAGAACGCAGATGGCTTGAAGGAAATATGAGCAGGGTTTTGAGGAGAAAGCAGTGTATTCGTGTGTTCTTGTTGTGTGTTTTTCAAACCTGCTGCTCACAACGAATATGTAGTGAAGGATGGGATCATTGCATTAAATCTGGCATTTAATCCCCATTCGTAACCACTAGCAACCTATTTACACCCACTATTAACCCATTTAAACCAGAAAATAAACTCTGAAATAAAGATTGGAATTAATCACATTAACTCCATAATATTAAGAGTTATTTCTGAACGGATCCAGAAGGTGAACGGTCGCAAAGGAGAGGTTACCAAAATCGCTGTTCGAGACGTCGTTCATATCTGCGTACCGTCGAGACATAGCTCGTGCCGCGAGACGTCGAGAAGTGCTGGCTTCGAGACATCGCACTGCATCGAGACATCAAATTGGTCCGCGAGACATCGAACGCGCGCGCCGACCGGGGGCTGTGCGATATCGCTCTCGTACGCGACTTGGTTCGAGACATCGGACTACCTCTCGAGAGGTCAGTTCGTTTGATGTCTCGAACGAGAGATCAATACGATCTCATGTGGTCTGAGTCGGAATTTTTGCATAACTTAGCCCGCAAGGCCAACCACTTTTCCGGACGACATTCGGCAAATATTTATACCACAAAATGGCCACTTAAAATGCCATTTTTAGTGCAATTTTCCAACAGGACATTCATGTTATTATTAATATTAATATTATTATTATTACGTAATAATAAAATAAAAATTATAATAATATTAATATCAATAATAAGAAAAAAGGAATAATAATAATAATAATTAAAAAACACAAATAGGAGTTTTTGATCCCACATTGGTAACTCAAGAAGAGGAGCTCATTTAAGCTCCTCTATATAAGAGAAACATTGCTTCTCTTTTGAGTTAACAATAGGATGAGGAAGCCTTAAAGAGCCAAAAGCTCTTTCATTTAAGAAGCCTTAATTCCTGAGAACTTATGAATAGCCTAATGCATAGAGGAGGCTTGGAATCTCAAATTTTTACCAAACAAATGATTATGCCTATTATTGGGAATGCTATTCCATGCCATTAGTTTATTAGTCAATTTTGACTTATTTGACAACTATTAACTATTTCAATTTTGGCTTATTTGACCACTATTAACTATCTGTGTTGATCAAACAGCAAGTTCTTGATTAATTAGTTCTTTTAACAGCTTATTGTTCAAAAATTCAAAAAGCGATTCAAAGCTTGCTTTTTTATCAGCTTTCTGAGTAGTAATTTTGTATGTAATCAGCTATCGGGCTAACAACTAATTTATTAAAATTTTGTATATAATCAGCTATCAACAAACAACTAATTTATCAGATCATCTTTCTACAATCCGCTAATGCTATCCATTAGCTAGTCACCCACTAACCCAATAAGCTAACGGCTATCACTTGACTTTAGGGCCTGTGTTATTTGCAACACTTGACTTTAGAAACTAACGAATTAATCCTTTAACTATGCCTTTTTAACGGATTTTGTACTCCCGGCCAAATCACCGGCCGAAAAAACTTAACCCATGTCTAATTACATAAATATTCAGGGCATAACGATCATTCTCTGTTTTTTAAAAAAAAGGGGGGGGGGAAGAATCGATTAAACTATTATTTCGCACTATTATAAGAGGAACGCGGAGGAATGTGTATGGAAGAGGAATGAGTATGGAATAGCGCAGAAATAAGAGAAGGAGGAAGAGAAGAAAGAAGACGCACAGCTAATTCTCCATCTACTCGTCCTGGGTATGTTTGATTCCTATTTCTCTTGTTCTTCTAATGAAGGTAGTGAGTACTATGAATTTGGGGAAAGGTTTCCAATTGTCCATTGTAGATGTGAGGAGCAACTGAAAATTCGAACTTCATAGACAACTAAAAATCGAGGGCGTAGGTTTTGGCAATGCCCCGGTGGTATTGTAAGTTCATTTTTTAAGGTTTTTTTTTGTTTCGTTTTTTTTCGTAAATTTATTTTTTTTGGGTGTTTGAAGCTAAATGATGAAATGTCATTTCAATTAATCCAGAGGAAGGTGGGATGTGGATTTATTGATTGGTATGATTCTCCAATGTGCAATCGTTCAAAGCGAATAATCCGGGCTTGCTAAATCACATCAAGAAACAAGATGAAGAGATGCGCAAATTAAATATGAAGATTAAAGAGGATAAGATGATGTCAAATTGTGTAAGTGGATGAGCAAGGTTGTAGTACCGTTCACTGTCGTAATTTTTGTAGTATTTGTTAGTTGTAGGTTTATGTAATGAATTGATCCAAATTATGGTTTGTATTTGTAATGTATGAATTTGGTATGTTTTGGTCATGTATGAATGATGGTCTGTTTTGGTAATGCATGTTTTGGTAGCTTTCAAGGATGATTAGTAAGCAAAAGAATCATACTTTTTCATTAACCAATTGGCATCAGAGTTCACAATCATTTGTCAAAGCAAGAGGAAACCATTAGTACATAAATTTTTTCTTACTACATGTATGTTTACCAAAGCATTTGCCAATAGTGTCTAATGGGTGTTTACATACATGCATTCACCATTACATTACAAAAAATTGTGTTTACACCTTCCAAAAAACAACCAAAGCAGTCATTCAAGGTCTATTGGGTCACCCTTGTTGCCAAAGAACATGCGCACTACAAGAAAACTCATGAATTGCGACGGAACATAATTCGTCGCCATATAACGACCGATTAGCTTCCGTTGCAATATTGCGAAGGAAAAGGCGACGGAATTTAATTCCGTCACGAATATTGGCAAAATAGAAAATAAAACCCGAGAAATATTTGCGGGAAAATATTTGCGACCGAACTTGCGACAGAATTGAATTACGTCGCCCATGTCGCGACGAAAATTAATATGTCGCCATATAGCAACCGATGTTGCGACCGACTAGCTTCCATTGCCATATTGCGAAGGATAAGGTGACAGAATTTAATTCTGTCGCGAATATTGGGAAAAAGAAAAATTAAAACCAGCGAAATATTGGCGATCAAATATTCGCGACCAAATTGAATTACGTCGCCCATGTCGCGACGGAAAAGGCAACCGATTTTCGTCCGTCGCGAAATTGCTACGATATTGCGACGGACTATTTTTTTGCATCGCAAAAGGAAATAAATTTGTTGACTAAATATCGCGACGGGATTCACCATAGAATTTATTCCATCGCAGTATTTTTTTATATATTTTATTTCCATGTAGATTGTTGTTTTTGAAGACTATTGCATTGTTGATTAGACTTGATTGACTATTAATATGTATTAAATGTGGATGGATAATGTATTGTAAGTTGAAGCTAATGTGGATTGATAATATTTTAAAATTATGTTATATTTTATTTTAGAATTAATAGTGTCTTTTATATTATTATAGTTTTATATTAATAATTTAAAAGCAGGCATTACTATTTAAAATATTAATATTAATTTTATATAAAAATTTTAAAAAATAATTCAAAAATTGCGACGGAATCGCGACGGAAAACAATTCCGTCGTTTTTTTGCAACGGTATTTGTGAAGGAATAAAAATATGGTGACGGTATTTGCAGTTTAGTATTTCATTAATCCACTATCATCATTGAGGATCTAGGATTTCCTGAACATGCAATAGAAAATAAACCCTAAACCCATAGATCTAAAGTTTGCTTTACTACTAAGCTACATATTTACGCAAATTATATCGTGGACCGTGGTCCACAANTAAATTCTCTTGAACCAATTAAAATTCAGGCCTAATCGTATGATACTTAATAATCCCAATTCTGGAAAATCCGAATTGAATCTACGTCCCTAAAATTTCCTCGGTTCGTAACCGATACATAGTTCGCAGCTTATCGATAATAAATTTTTAAACGAAAAATTATTTCGAGCACCGAATAGTCTTCTCTTAAATGTCATAGTTTAAAAAAATTTATATCGCTATTTTCGAATCTTATCTTTGTCGGAAAACCGAGGGGTTACACTTAGCTTCCTTGCCTTCCAAATTTGCCTATAAGCTTGTTGATCAATGACATAAAATCCCTCCTTATTGCACACCTTATCCTTGAACTTCTTCATCATCCAATCTGGGTGGTCTTTTAATTCAGTTGCCCACCTCTTAGCAACAACAGTAGATTTCACCATTCGATTCTCCCAAACCCAAGAACACCCTTCATGCATGTTCATCTTTCATGTTTAAAATCCTCCATGACTGTGAGTTAACTACTTTCCTCAGTCCTATTCTGCATGGGCAACCCTCCTGTGTACACTTAACATTGACCCTAGCCTTGTCATTTTTTAGTGTTTTAATTTCTTTGCCATTATTGAAGGCCTGATTCTGCACAACTTCTCTAAACTGGTTTTTTGATGCAAATGTCATGCCTAAAGTGAAATGGGGGTCTTTCATGTCTGTTGCAGGTCTAAATATATGCTACTTACCCTCACCATCACTGTCCGAATCCACTAGTAACTCGTCATCAGAATAATTGATTTCATCACGATTCTTTGAGATGTTATTTGTTTGAGCTAATGTTTGTACTTTAGTCTCCCTTTCTTGGTCAGCTCTCAACTCATCCCCAACCTCTACACCTTCCTCATCATCTACCCCATAAAGTCAACTTCAGCCTCCATTTCCCAATCACTATCTGGCTCAACTACTGCCATTTCTACATCAATCAAGTCTAATTCATCTAGTGTTTCTACCCAAATCTCCAAATGCTTTCCCAGGTTATCCTCATTCAATAGTGCTATTACATCATTGTCTGGTTGTAGTAACTTCAATCCCTCATTAGAAAAACAATAAATTATCACTCCTACTTCAGAATACCCTAACTGCTTTATCCTATCTTTCAACCCATCTAGACGCACTTCCGTAGCTTCCATTCTCTCATATATTTCATAATCACCACGCAAATATTTTACTTCGCAAACTCTATTTATTATCCCATTATGAAAAAGCAAAACTGAAAATGGACCAACTCCATCTCCGGTAAAGCAACCATTTACATGCAACAGTCAACATAGTGGTCCCCATAGAACAAAAAATAATAAAGTTAAAAATCAATGCTTCCTAATCCCAGTATATGCACATTACATTATCATAAAAGTTTAAACCAAGTGGTCCCCACATAACACACTACAATATGCACATGACATAAATGGTCCCCACAGAAAACATACGAATCTACATCCTACAATAAACAATAATCAACATATTGGTCCACATATATGCTTTACTGCCATTCTACTCCACACAAGTATAGAAAAAATTATTATTCTTTATGCATATATAAACCACACGCCAAACCCTAGATATGCTCTACTATCATTCTACTCCACACACAACACTTAACACAAACAACAAATATTATAATAAACTATCAATTTCATACAATTTCAACATTTAACAAACTATTACTTACTTAGTTGTATCGTATTTTGGGCGGACCCGTTCCAGTCGCTGCTGCTGCTGATGATTTTCGCATTGCAGAGTAAAGCTCCAGTCGCAGACGACGAACTATCCCTCGACGAGAGTTGCGTTGATGCCCAGAGTATGAAACAGATTTCCTTGCTTTCTCCCTTCTTCTTTGCTTCTGCCCAGACAAAGTACCCCTCCACGACTTCGTTCTTTGTCTATTTTTTGAACGGGAGAAATTTGAGTTAAGCCAAATTAGGGTTGCGTTTTGGCCAGAATTATTGCTTAATCAGTTTTTCCCATAGACATGGGTTAAGTTTTTCCGACCGGATTTGGCCGGTGATTTGGTCGGGAGGACCAAATCCGTTAAAAAAAACATAGTTAAAGAATTAATTCGTTAGTTTTTAAAGTCATAGGACCAAAAGTGCAATTTTCTCTGTACAACTATTTACCAAATAATTACCAAACACCCCAAAAATCGTAAACGTTAGTAAAGTTTAAAAAATTGAAAAAATTAATGCTTAGGATTTTGTCAATCATAAAATGATTATTATTATCTTTTAAAAAATTGGGCTACAAAAAACCCACTCAAACACCATATCAATGAGATGCCCTTTATGGTTTTTATCATATGCAGTAGCAAATGAAAATTCTTAAAATAATAACGTTTGAAATAACAACGAACACTGATGAAGTTTAAGCCAACTAAAAATCCCACCTCAGTCAAGGTCTTTATCGACAAAGTGATCATCCCCAAGGTTCCACAGATCCACACACTCACCACGTTTAGGAAATTTAAACTTCTTAGCCGAGGGACGAGACTCACTCTTCTTCTTCTTAGCCCCTGCAACAGATTTGGCTTCCTAAGAGCGTTGTAAGAATTTATCCTCACTAGTCATCTTGGTTTCGGGCACAGCTAATTCTTCTTTAGGTTCACTTATTATTAGCTTTGTGCCAAATTGATCTTGAGGGTGCCCATTTGTTGGGGATTCCATTGTCTTTGAACACTCCTTTGTCTTCCCAGCATTGGCAGCACAACATACATTCTTCTTCTTGGTCACCACAGGGGAAGGGGAAGGTAATGGTTTCTTCTGTTGTTTCTTTTTAGCCAAACTTCATATACAATTAAAGCTTCTATTCAGTAATCAACCTTTTTTCTTTGTAAAGAAAAGACAACCTTTCTTCTAATTCATCTATCATATCGGTGATAGACGCCAAATTCTCCATCGGCTCCCACGTGTTTGACTCCTCCGGCCAACCCACCCTTCGCACAATTCAAACACCCACCATAAATCAATGTTAAATTATAAATTTCAAAATTGAAGGAAAATAGAAAATTGTTCTTTCTCTTCAAAATTAAATCCGATTCTTTACATACCGTTTGATTAAGTATTGGGGTTCGCCCTGTTTGGTTTGCCCGGAGTTCCAAAAATTTGCAAACCCAAGTCAAGTAGCCACCAAAAGCACATGAATATATGGACAGATTGAGGAAAGAAAGCTTAATAAAATAGCTTTAATTTGTACAAACAGATGATGAATGCATGCCGAAAATATTTCAGGAAAGAAATCTTAATAAAATATAGCTGCTGTGTCTGAAGGCAAAATTCAATTCCATAAACTAAGCATTCTGTTAATGTCTATTTACTTTTTAAATAAAAATGAAATTTTAAAACGTTAAAATGTAAAATTAAAAAAGACAAATACTTTTTTTTTAATTAAACGAAAGCCCAACCTGTCGAACTCGCTTCTTCCTCACGGCCTCAACTAGGTAAATCCCATCTGGTAGCCCGTTTTGTTCAGTTTCACCCTTTCCTTGCGCTCCATCATCCTCATTGCTTGATTCACCATTCTCGTCTACTTTGTCTTCCTCCTCAAACTCTCCCTCTGAAGACCAATCTTGCCCCTCCACCATCGGAAGTTGATTAGCTTGTGGCGGTGCTTTCGTCGGAATGGGCAAAGGCTTTTTAGAACCATCCTTGCATCCGTCACCAGCCATGAAGGGAGCGTTTTTAGATGGTGAATATAGAGAGTAGTTTGTACTACACCTACGATTGTTTCCTCTTTACTTTCTAGATCTACCTTTTTTGCACTTTTCTTAAGAAGATGGGCCTTTTAAAGGGAGAAAAAGCTGTACGTAATTTGTGAACGTTTAAAGTTAATTATTAAAATTATCAAAATTTAGTAGATTACTCTAATTAATTTTTAAAAATTTTCTAAATAAAACCTCATCCATGATCTTGTATCATAATCGTATTTTGTGCTTCTTGCATTTTTATTCGACCACATTCTTTGGCTATTATAACATTATTATTATAAAAGTTTTTTTTTTTGAAAATAAAGAAGCTAATTCATTAATCATAGGCTATTAGGCTATTATAACATTGTTCAGTTTCACCTTTTCCTTGCTCTCCATCATCCTCATTGCTTGATTCACCGATAAGATAATAATTATAAGAAAATTAAATTACTACTTATATTAAACTAGTATTTTCGCACGTGCGTTGCACAGAATGGATTTGTTATAATATTTTAAGAATATTTGGATCAATATACAATTATATAAATTATATCATCGAATATTATATAGCGCAATTGATGAAATTAGTTGAATCAATTAAGTTTTCTGATGTTTTCCTTGCTTGAATTAGAATAAATAATTGTCCAATTACCCATGCGATGTACGGATAAATTTTTTTATAATACATTTTAAAAAGATCAATATGTAATATGACTTATGTAATTATATTATTACTAAAATAAATATGGGAAAAAAGAGAAATAATCTATTTATAATTATTATAAAAATAAATTTAACGACCGATGTTTAGCTTAATTACCATAATAATTATTAGGCAAGTACACTAATATATGTGCAATTATACTTTTATACCTTATTATTCATTTTCATCATATCGCATTTAATTTTTTCTTCCTCCTCTATATTCGAATAAATTAATTTTAATTATTATAAAAAATCTAACAACCCATGTTTAATTAATTTTTTTAACGTCTAAATAATTTAAAATTTTTAAAAGGAAAGTGTAATTAATTTTTTAAAAGTTTTTAAATAATTTTCAATCAATTAGTAATATCCTTTAACTTTTCCAATTTGCCTAGTTTTCGTCTCCTTTTCTATTAGGATCTTTTTATATTTTCACAAAGGATGATTTTATTTTCATTAATAGTAAAATAGATATATAAGTACAAATAAGTATTTGAATTATTATTATTGGTGTATAGTAAAATAGATATATAAGTAAATTATTTTTTATTATAAAATTACACACAAAAAATTTCCATTATTCTCACAATTATAATAGTTTAATTATTCTCAACATTTGGTAAATAAAATTTTTTACCAATTAAACTTTAATAATTTTTTTTATCAATTAATTAATAATATTAGTTGCGCTGGAAAGTTGAACGAGGGATTTTATAAGTTTTATTAAGGGAAAAGGGTCAAATAGGCCCTCGAACATTTCATAAGGAGTCAATTAGGTCCACGAACTTTCAAAACTTGCAATTAGACCCTCAAACATGTCAAAATGAGTCAACGAAGCCCACGAACAGGTAATTGACCTATTATAACAGGTCATTTGATTTTTCCGGCGACCGGCGACACTTTCCGGCCACCGGCGACAAAGTCCGGCGACCGGCGACACTTTCCGCGGAGAAGGCGGCCAGATCTNGTTAGAAACGGTATCAAGTATAGTAATACACAAAATCTAATAAGTTGGAAGCACTTATTACAAAACTACTACTCAATGTTAGAACATTCACTTTATATTAAAATCAAACTTATCATGTACTAGTGACATTAATTTCCGTGTATAATAAGGAATGGAATCATATTCTGAATATTTTGTCAATTTTAGCCATAAATAAGGAATGATATGGAAGGCTATAATATCTGATAAAGAATTATTATATAATATTATGTTGACCTATTTCAAAAATTTTGGACTAAAATGAGCGGGAAAGCTAGCACTTCTGTTTTAATATATATATATAGATATAGATATAGATCTCATAGTGTCAAGCATAATTAATTCATAGTGTCAAGAACTATTTACACTAAGTTAAAATTTTTCATATAATTACTAAATACAATAAAAATATCCAATTGAATAATTTTATGCCAAATACCTTGTGGTTTGATAGCATCACGGTTGTTTTTCATAAAAAAAAATGTTCATAATTTGTTGAGCAAGTTAGGACCTATAGTTAGGTTAGAGTGTGCTAAAAAAAATGGAGATGATTGGAGCATCACTATTTCATGTTTTATATTCATTGTCAATATTACTAATTAATGAACACACATTAAGTTGTACAAAATTTGTATTACAATTATCAATTAAAATGATTATCTACCACTTTTGAATTTTTAAATATACAATGAACAAGGAGTAACAACTATTAGCTTTTTTGTTATTAAAAAAAAATAAATAGGGGAATGGATTCAATACTTTTTACTCTTATGATTTTTCTATCAAAAAAAAAAAGAAGAAAATATTAGAACATTTTTTCACTTTTTCGATTGAGATAATTAAAAAAGATTTTTTTTTTCATTTTAAAAAGAATTATGGTAATAAGCAATATTTTGAAAATTTCTATTTTAGTTTTTGGTTCCAAATATGGAAGCAATTTTAAGGGGAATATATTTAAAATATTAGGTGGCAACTGTTTTGTATGCACTCGTACGTTAAATTTGTGTAATCTATAATCTGACAAGGTGGTGTTTGGTAAATAGTTGTTTGCTAATTTAGTGGGTATGACTAGATGATAGCATTAGCTGATTGTAGAAAGATGCTTGGTAAATTAGTTGATAGCTGGTTACATGCAAAATAACTTTTTCAAAAAGTTTATCGAAAAAACTACTTTGAACAACTTTTTAAATTTTAGTGTGTTAGAACAATAAGTTGTTAAATTAATCAAACAATTATATTTAACCAAGTCAAATAGCTAATAATGGTCAAATAAATTAAAATTGAAGAAAGATCCTTGTACGTTAGATTTGAATTATGTTACCAAACAGGGTCAAATTCCTTGTACGTTAGAATTGAATTAATAACGTGGGTGGACCCGGACCGTTAAATGTATGGAGAAAGATCCGGTGAATTTACCATAAAAAAAAAGAATTGAATTACTAAATTTTTTAGCATGCTAAAATTTGAAACGATCACGCTATAGGGTTAAGATTTTTCACCAAAATCATTTATTATATATCTGATGTGCAATATAATATAACTATATTACTACTTTTTTTTAATACCATAGTTTGGGTTAGCTAATTTATGACAACCAATAAAATAAAAGAGATTTATTTCTATTTTAGATGGTGAAATATTTTGGTCTCTATAACTCTATCAAATTCGAAGTCTGTTATTGGTATCGAATTTTTGTATAAATATTATCTCAAAGACCATGAAGTATAGCAAAGTTTACAATACTCCATATTTATTCAGTACCAATGTAGCAGCAACAACAAAAAAAAAAATGAGGAAGATGTAAAATTCAAAATAGGAAATGAAACGTGTAAAAAACATATAAATAAAAATATATAGGGGTATATTTGTAAATAACTTTTTCTTAATATGCATAAATAAATATTAATTATTTCATAATTAAAAATATTACACTCATAAATAAAATTAAAGTACTCCACCAAATCATTTCAAAAAAAAAAAAAAAGTACTCCACCAAATCACTAATAGTTAAATAGTACATATCAATTACCACAAAGTTAATTTAAAATAAAATACAATGTGTAAATTTCAAAATATTTATAAAATTTATGTATGTTTTCATTAACATCATAAATGTAAGATTTCTGACTTGATTTAATTTAGACAAGAAAAACACCTTTTGGCATTAGAATTTGAACTCTGAAATTTTTGTGTGTTACAATAATTATATTGTTTCAGCATCCGTTCTAACACCAACAAAAATAGTAAGAGAAGAAACATAGGCGACCGAAGATGAATAAAGAATACAAAAAATCATATCACAAAGAATAAAGAGATAGCATATTAAAACTTAGATTTTATCGCAATTTGGAAACTTCTACTCTGCAGGGCAAACACTCTAAGGTGATAGCAAAATCCACTATAGCAAATTTAAAATATAAGATTCAAAATAAGTAGTTTACATAATTGTAAAAACTAATATAGCAATTGTAACTCCAACTTAATATCACTATACGAGACCTTAGACCACACAAAATTTCTCACATATAAAGAGTGTCCAACTCAATAAAGAATGATTAAACAATAAATATCTGATGTGCAATATAATATAACTAGATTACTATTTTTTAAAATACCATAGGCAAAGCACCTGCCTTTTTAGTTCTAAATTTGAGGGAAAATAAATGCCTCGCTGAACAAAAGACCAATTTCTAGTAGTTAAAGCTAGTTGTCCGAAAGAGGAAATGAGCGGAGGGAAAGACAACCACTTTGTAATTTGACATAGTTAGAGTACGTTTGGTTCACGGAATAAATTTTGAGGTAATAGAAATGATATTCTATAAGGAATGGAATAGGCAAAGAATAGAATAGGAATTGTATTCTATTGTTTGGTTCGCGAGAGAAATAGACTAGAGGAATTATATTACAATGTTTAGTTGGTTTAAGGAATAGAAATGAAATATGTTTTAAAAGACATAAATACCCTTATAAAATATGTAATAATAATAATAATAATAATAATAATAATAATAATAATAATAATAATAATAATAATAATACAAAACAAAATTATATATAAAATAGCTGGTTTGACCAGCAGATTGTATTAGCGATTTGTAAAAAATGTTTGGTAGAATTAGTTGTTTAGGTTAGCGGTTAATATGTAAAATGACTTATAAGGACATTCATGTTAATATTAATATTAATATTAATATTAATATTATTTTTATTATTATTATGTAATAATAAAATAAAACTTATAATAATATTAATATCAATAATAAGAAAAAAGGAATAATAATAATAATAATTAAAAATAACACAAATAGGAGTTTTTGATCCCACATTGGTAAGTCAAGAAGAGGAGCTCATTTAAGCTCCTCTATATAAGAGAAACATTGCTTCTCTTTTGAATTAACAATAGGATGAGGAAGCCTTAAAGAGCCAAAAGCTCTTTCATTTAAGAAGCCTTAATTCCTGAGAACTTAGGAATAGCCTAATGTGTAGAGGAGGCTAGAAATCTCAAATTTTTACCAAACAAATGAATATGCCTATTATTGGGAATGCTATTCCATGCCATTAGTTTATTAGTCAATTTTGGCTTCTTTGACAACTAATAACTATTTCAATTTTGGCTTATTTGACCACTATTAACTATCTGTCTTTTGTCAAACAACAAGTTCTTGATTAATTAGTTCTTTTAATAGCTTATTGTTCGAAAATTCAAAAAGCGATTCAAAGCTTGCTTTTTTTATCAGCTTTTTGAGTAGTAATTTTGTATGTAATCAGCTATTGGGCTAACAACTAATTTATTAAAATTTTGTATATAATCAGCTATCAGCAAACAACTAATTTATCAAAACATCTTTCTACAATCCGCTAATGCTATCCACTAGCTAGTCACCCACTAACCCAACTAACCCAATAAGCTAACGGCTATCACTTGACTTTAGGGCCTGTGTTATTTGCAGCACTTGACTTTAGAAACTAACGAATTAATCCTTTAAGTATGCTTTTTTTTAACGGCTTTTGTACTCCCGGCCAAATCACCGGCCAAATCACCCGCCGGAAAAACTTAACCCATGTCTAATTACATAAATATTCAGGGCATAACGATCATTCTCTGTTTTTAAAAAAAA
>CM008345.1:27319028-27329631 GCA_002525835.2 Ipomoea batatas
AATCCAATCATCCCCAGGTGCGAGTTTGAGGCCTACTAGGGAGAGGAAGACAGTCGATCGTTTCTATGCAACTCCTACATCAAGACCTTCTGCCACCAAATCGCTTTCCATTCAGAAGGTATTGTTCTTAATCTTTGCCTTCCTGCTTTTGTATTTCAGTCTAGGGCAAAATATATATGATTCATTATTCTGTTCCTGACACTGGGTACTAATTTATATGAGTTAATACCCAATTTTATCGTCGACTAAATGTTTTTGTGCTTAATTAATAATTTTGAATTTTGACGATTTTACCTAATTGAATCCTAAATGAGTAAAGATCCTTGTTTTCTGCTTCGGTGAAGTCCCTATTCGAATCCAAGCCTACTTGTTTTTCAGTTTACACCCTATTTTTACTTGCTTCCTAGCATCGTGTTACAGTCCCATTGCCATGAATATTACTTTAACTTGTCATTTCCTTTTATCTTTTAATGAATGTAGGGCCGAGGAGTGCAGCTTAGGGACATCCCAAATGGTATGGTTTTTTTCTTTTCTTTGCCTTAGTAGTATTGCTATTCACTTTATCTTTTGTTTCTTATTAGGTATGATTTAAAAAAAAAAAAAGAAGTTAAATTCAAGTACATAATAACTTAGAGTTTACATCCTTCTTTAAAGCTAGAAAATAACATCCTACTGATGAGTTCTTTACTCTGCATCTGGAACTTTGGGCTTGGAATCAAAGTTAGTGTTTGCTTAATTTTATTGGGGTGATGAGGGAAACCACGTCTACTATTTGAGGATTTGTAGTGGGTAAATCTTGTCTTGTGACCCTAGCCGGTAAATTAAAGGACAACAAGGAGGTAAACTAGTCTAGGTTGCACATAGTTGATCGACTCAAACAAAGAGGACTGAGATTCAAACTCGTGCTTGTTGTTAAAGTTTGTATCTTTAAACCATCTTGGCTGGGGTTACCCCACTGTTTGCTTAATTTTGATTTATGAAATTTGGGTTGCAATGGTGGGAAATTGTTGAAGTGGTAGTTTCTTCTCTACAGTGTGAAACATATCAAAGATATATTTCTGTTCATTGCCCCATTCCATTCCATTTCAACTGGCCCCTTTGGCCAAATACATGGTTTTAAAAGACACACATGTGTCTTTTAATGTTGAAGGGCATCCTAGCAAATTGGCATTAAATGCCTTCTGAAATTTGATGGTGGCCATTTTGTTATGCTACATTCCTTAAAGGAAATATCCCCAAGAAATATGCGATAGAGAGAGTGTGTCTTGTACTAGCCGCTTTCACATGCTGTCAAACTATATACTAAAACTAATGGTTGCATGTAGTATCAAACTTTAATGGATTTGTGTTTGATCGTTTTGTGGGAATCATCCAATCCACTTCTCATGAGAAGTGAAGGACCTAATCTCAGGCTTCACATGCTAAAATTTTCATATTAGTCTTCACAGGATTGCTTGTGTTGAACTTGGTGCCTGGTTTAATACACTGAGGTCCAACTAAAGAATGGCTGCTGAATTACTTTGAATGAATTCCATTCAATATCTTATTGCTAGTGCAGTGTTAGTAAATCAGCTGCAAGGAGATATTGCTTATTACCCATGTTATGGCATTTCTTGAACTGGATCATTGAGTAATGAAAATCTCATGAGAAGCCTGCAGAATGAATCTTTAGTGACTTGGTTCCCAAAATTTTTTGAAGTTTATCCTATGATCTTATTTTGCTATAATTTAAAAAGCTTATAACTATATAAAATTTTCCACTTTCAACCATTTTGATAACATTTGGTTATGATCTCAGTGGCTTATAAGTTATCCAAGAGGAAACCCGATGAGAACCTACGGATACTCCATAGCATTCTTTATGGAAAGAAAACAAAGGTTATCCTCGTTCTGGTGCACTTAGTTCTAGCTCTAAGACTTTGTGGAACTAATTTCCCTTACATCCCAATCTTTCCTCTTTCTTTTGCAGGCTTATAATTTGAAGAAAAATATAGGTCAATTTTCTGGATATTTGTGGGATGAAAATGAGGTAAATGATTTTCATTCTGAAACTTGTTGCTTGTTGTACTATTTTATTGACATGATTGCTATCTAATTCTTATTCTTGAATCTTGATTTACTTGACCTAGCTTTCTTATTCTCACATGAATTTTACATCCATAATATATGAGAGGAACACTTGATGATGGCTTTCTGTGATGACATCTGAACAACCTAGAACCATCTGATATACAAAATCATTTTTTTTTTTAAATTCAGCATGAAAAGCAGAGAGGAAGGATCCAAGATAAGTTTGACAAGTGTGTGAAAGAAAAGTTGCTGGATTTTTGTGATGTCCTTAATCTTCCAGTCAAATCAGTTACAAAGAAGGCATGTATTATGATATATTTTTATAGATCATTCTACTCAATACAGTCCATGATTTTCTTTCCATGTTTAACTTGCAGGAAGAGCTTTGTTTGAGGTTGTTAGAGTTTTTGGAATCTCCCCATGCTACCACAGATCTGTTGCTTGCTGATAAGAAAAAGGTGGCTTATTTAATCCTCATTTGAGATCACTTGTGTCTACTTTGTTTTAAGATCATGTAATATGTTCATATTTATGTGATCCCAGAAAAGCAAAAAGCAGAAGAGCAAGGCAACAAAACTCAAAAGCTCAGTAGATAGAACTGCACCATCTAAGGTTGGTCTATGCCAATTTTTATAATTTAAGATTGGGCTGGGCTATAATGGGCAAAGTGGATCGGCAGGCTCTGATACTATGTTATTATAATTTAAGATTGGGTCAAGTTCACTCAATTGAGCTATAATGCACATGAGCCAAACCACACTAAAAAACTGAATCCAATCAATCAACTAGTTTAATCCATGGCTTTAATCCATGGCTTTATAAACCCATATGTTCTTTCTTATTGTAGAACTCTTAACACCTATCATTTTATAGGGGATTGGAAATAGATGAGCTGTTGTCAGTTTAAAGCTCACAACCTTGAACTGTTCTAAATTATTTGCATGATTTGGAAATATCATTACAGTAATGAGACTGCTCTTTGTTCTGATTATAGTTAGTTTTCACTTTACATTGCCCGCAATTTATAGTGCCACTAATTAACACTAAAGGATCTTATTTTTCAACTTCAATGTCTTTAACCTTAGAAGCGCAAGGTGTCATCAGAATGGAATGAAGAAGCTGATAATACAGGGGATGAATCTCATGAGGATGATCAAAATGATGAAGATGCAGAGGAAGAAAGTGTTCCGGAGGGGACTGATTCTGAGGACAGGGAGCAAGAGGAGGCAGAGAAATCCAAGGAAGAACAAGATGAAAAAATCTCTTCAAAGAAAGATTCTGGAACTAAAATTGGGGATAAGGTTGCTGGGAAGGATACCCCTGTAAAATCTTCCAAAAGCTCCAAGGTAGTGAGTGCTAAGAGGCAAAAAGTTGGTGAGGACAAAAGTATATCTGTAAAGGAGAAGGCTTCTAGCAGGAAGTTGTCAAAAAAGGATGGTATGGAACTCCTTGGCTGTATCCCTTTTCTCCATTTATATGCCTTAAGAGTATTTTAGCCATCTTAATTCTCTAGCTCTGGCTACCTCAATATTCATGAACTGGAGAGTTTTATAACTGTTTGTATTTCAAATTAATCTAGAATAAGCATATCATTCACTGGCTTACCTTGGATAGGGAAACCAAGAAATGTTAAGGCTGACTTAGAGCCAAGCAAAGAAGAGATATACACTGCTGCTGTAAACATTCTGAAGAATGTAGATTTTGATACTGTAAGTTGGTACTTTTTCTGTATTTTTTCTAGTCAAATGCAAAATGTATCAATTTCTAATACAGATCATTGCACTTGGAAAATGCAGGCAACTCTATCAGATATCATCCGGCAGCTAGGTATGGTTCTTATAACACTTGTTAGAATTACACTTATTACTATGCCAAAAGATATAGTTCGTGGTGAAGGTGTAATTTTATTTTCTTATACTGTCATATTTTCGAGAGACAGGTGTTGGACTTGACCTTCTAAGGTTTTTGCCTAACAATCTCCTAACCATCTTGTGTTGGATTTGGCCATTAACTAGCCTCTGCCCAACAATTTTCCTAGCCACTTGGTGCTGAACTTGACCATTAATCGACTTCTACTCAACAATTCCCGTAGCCACTTGAATTTTGCCATTAATTGGCCTTTGTCCAACAATTCCCTAGTCACTTGGTGTTGGGCTTGGCCATTAACTGGCCTTTGTCCAACAATTATTATTATTTGAATTTTTTTTTTTTTTTGCATAGTGACTAATTTCTGAAAGCTTATATCCTCCTACAGGATCCCATTTTGGAGTAGATTTAATGCACAAAAAAGCAGAGGTGAAGGCTATAGTTACAGATGCAATGAACAATATGAGTGATGATGAAGGTGAGGCTGGAGATAACGAAAGTGAAGATTAAGTTAATCCATCAGTGGAAACATTCTGAGCTGTAATATGTCGGCAATAACTGAAATTGCCCCATTTTGCCGCCATTGACTTAAGAAATTTGTAAATAGTGTTAAAATTTATATATGTATCCTTAATTTATATATGTATCCTTTAAGGGTCTGCTTATCAGTTATCATTGATAGTGTGAACATAATTCCTTAGCATCTATTTTCTTACAAGCATTCAGTAATACTTTCATCACCATGGATTAGACTTTCATTAGTAATACTGCCCTACAAATTTTGAGGGTGAGGGTGGGGGATGAATTTAGATTAAACGGTTGGAAATTAATGAAGATAGCAAGTGAGGTGATTTTGTAGTTTTGTTGACCATGTATGTTTTGGTGGTACATAAAGTGTTGGTGTATTTATCAAGTGTTAGTGTGTGGTGTATTTATGAGTGCTCTATGGTATACTACTAAAAAGGAAAAAATGATGTAAGTTCAATAGATCTGTTGAGTAGTACTGTTAGGCCAATAGGTCTATTGAACTCGTTGACGGGTTTGACCCCCTCGTTGAGTGGTGCAATATTAAGTGCACCACAAAGCACTTATAAGTACACCATACATTAGCACATAATGCATCATCGAAATATACATGATGCAAGAAATTACAAAATTATCATCACATAATTTTTTTTTTTTTTTTTTTTTTTGATTTTTCTTCGTTTGATCTTAGCTTATCTTACGGTTCTAATACATCTACATGACTGCACACAACGTTGAACTAGAGCGCGCGAGGGCGCGCGCGCACGTGCGCACACACACACACACACACACATATATATATATATATAAGTCATGGATCTTCTTACATGGATCTTCTTATATATTTCAGTTGTGCGGTTAAATCTAAGTCATGGATCTTCTTTAAATTAATGTCTAGGATTGAAGTTCAGAATAAAACTCGAGCAAAAATATTATATACAATATTAATTTTAATAAAATATTAATTATTTTAATGATTACAACACTTTTTTTTTTTTTTTTTTTGAAAATGATTACAACACTTATTATTTATATTAAAGTTAAAATTTATAATACAATCAAATAATAATAATAATAACAATAACAATAATAATAATACTAAATCTTCAATCTTAACAATAGCTAATAAAGTTAGTATTCTAACGGAAAAAAAAATGTCGGTGGTAATTTTTAATTAAACGAATGGTTCAAATCATATTAACTACTTGTGGATGATTTGTTGACAAACAAAATATTCAAATAACTCAATAAATTGAAGCGAAAAATTACCCCATAAAATTTTTGGACTACATTACAATTGTTCACTTTGAAGATAAATCGTATATCTTTATTAATATGACTTAAAATGTATAAATTTTTATTACAAAAAATAGTATTTATTTATACTATCATTTTTAGACTAAGTATTTAGATTAGTATTTTTCCAAAATTGCAAACATTTATTTTAGTGACAATTATAATCAATTTCTCATATATTATCTTACATTCATATACTTTGAATTAGCGATTTAAATAAACAAATTTAACATTCAATTACATATGCACAAACATCCCTTATATAATCTTGTGTTGATATAATTTGAAATACTTATTTAAAAAATAAACATTGAACATTATCCTATTCGCGCAACACGCGTGAAAACTAAGTATAATAAAACAGATAAATTTTAACTTCAAACTTATTATAATAAAAATGTAAATTAATAAATATACTAATTTTGAATTAAAAATTCAAAAAAAAATTTACTTGGACCGGCCTGGCCAAAGATTTCATCCTACTCTGTACTCTATAGTCTCTACCGTCATGTAGTTGGGATTGAAAGAACAAATGAAAGGAATTAACCGACAGAGCTTCCGAAGGAAACGTATCGCATTCTTCATATTTTCGGTATTATCTTTTTCTTTCTCTTCCAGTTTTGATATCTCAAACTCGTAATTACTCTTTTATATTTTCTCCCATACAGAGTAGTAATGCCAATTTTTCAATCGCATCATGAAATCTGGTAATATGCAATACTGGAATGCAATTTTTACATGTTCTTGAGCATCAAGCTTATCTCGGTGTGTTAACTTTTATGCAAATGATGAAAACGACGACCTTGACCTTGTACCTGTTATGGCTTTTCTTGTTCCTTACTTCAGTGCTCAATTGAACAAAACTGTTAAAAAAACTGCCATGAATCACAGAAAATGCAATTGCAATTGCAATTGGTACAATTGTGTTGGGTGGAGGCCGGTAAAGGCCCAGTCTAGTACCTGGTGGCTGGGATCGCAGAAAATGCAATTGCAATTACAATTGTGTTGGCGGGAGGTCGGTAAAGGGCCAAGTCCAGCACCCACCGTCTCGAAAATGTGTGGCAGTATAAGGAAATAAAGTTATGCTTTCGCTACTAGCTATAACAAGTAACAAGTGGTGTCAGAGTCAGGTCATGGGTTCGAGTCATAACAATAACATTTAAGACTGGTTGGTAGCAATAACATTTAAGATTGGTTGGTGCTAGGAGGGGGAAATTGTTGGCAGAGGCTGGTAAAGGCCAAGTCTAGCACCCGGGGGATTATTGGGCGGAGGTTGGTAAAGAGAAGTCCACCACCCAGCGTCTCGAGAATGTGTGGCGGTATAAGGAAATAAAGTTGCGCCTTCGCTACTAGCTATATCTTTTGGCGTAAGTGGGAAGTGCTTGATACTAACAAATTGCTCTGTGTAAGTGTCTGGGGGGTTGAGGAGATGATGATGAGCAAATTGTAATCAGAAAGAGGCTTTACTTCATCATTCTAGTGCAACTGTATAAATCCTTGTGGTAGAGTCCATTTTCAGATCATTTGCCACTGAAAGGTAAGGATAACTTAGTTAAAAATTATTGGGATTCTGAGATGAACTAACTGGGGTGAAGGATGGTTCTATGTGCCTCTCTTAATGTAAAAGTGCTCAATTAGGTGTAGAGAACCATGGATGCAACATGGATTTTTTTTTTTTTTTTTTTTTTTTTTAAATATAAAATCAAAGTACAGTTTGACAGGACACCTCTTTTTTCCTTTAAACTTTTTGATTTCCATTTAAGGTGGTCATATGATATTGAATCAGGAAGAATGGTCCAGCTGGACAGTAGGAACGTTTTTTAGGACTGGTAGATGTGATTTATTGTTTCCTGGTTATTCCATGAGACATGTACAGAATCATAGAATTTTTTGAAGGAAAGAATTCAAATTCAGCTTATTGTTGAAGCTTAGGAGTTACTTTACACTTTAAAAGTTGTCATAAAACAGAACATATGCAGATAATATGCAGAACCATGATCTATCTTAAAGGAGATTTAATTGAACAAGGATGATTGATTCCATCAAGGAAAGGTGTATTTCTCATTCCTGTGCCTGCCGGGAAGGTTAATGAGGAGTTAGAGCTCTCTGCTAATATTAGAGCTATCCACTTTGGTTACCAGTTATTCCTCCTGTCTTGTCATAGGCTTTTTGATCCCAAGCAGGATATCTATCCTGCATACGGCTTTCATCCTTAAGCATTGTTTAAAGTAGATGGAATTTCTTTAGTACTGCATCACACCATTTCTAACTAGGGGGAATGTGTGTCTAGCTTTTTACTACTGCTATTACTCAAACTTCAGTCATGTCATTACCTTTGGATTGGGGGAATGTGCAAGGCTGGAAGTCTGATTCGAGTTGGGGAATTAGGATTGGAATAAAGACTGAGAGTGGACTAAAATTCCCATATTTGGTTTGAATTGATACTAGAATTATGGATAGGATTGAAAACAGTTATGGGTGAGGTCAGTGTGAAGGATGGGAAGGCTTATCGAGATTGCTAAACTGTTTGGCCCTTATGCTAGACTGGACTATGTATGCAGGATTGTGCCTTAGGGGACTTGGAAATCTAATTTGCCTTTTCCTAGGCTAATTCACTGAATTAAAAAAGCTAATAAAAAAATCAACAATAGCAGAATACAATGTAAGCTACACTAAAAATTCTTAATCTCTGCTGAAGTATCCTCAGGACCTCAGGTTAGTTAATCATGCTCTTGCATGCCTGAAATGGGATAACCTAAAATTTCTCTGGTCTCCGGATTAATTTTCTGGATATCATATTTAGCACTGCATAATAAGGGTTTGTTTACCACATCATATCTTAGAATCTTAAACTAGGTAGCATTTTGTTTTGCCTGAAGAAAGGATTTGAAAGCATCAATCCCCTTGATCATTACATGTAATCACAGTATCATTAGCATATATTGTCAATATCAATAAGATCTGATCACTATAAGTATTCCCAAAAACACCATATGAACACTCCATTTTAAAGAAAACTGTAACACTACATTGCTAAACCTCCCAAACCATACCCAAGTAGACTGTGTAGCCTCTTCAATGATTTCTTCAATTTTGCATGCTTTCCCATACTCCCTTTGAGCAACAAAGCGCAAGTGTTGCTCCATGTATACTTCTTCCTGCAAATCCCTGTGAGGAAATGCATTTTTGACATCTATAGTTCTATACAGAAAAGTCATCACCAGCAGGTGGCATTAGAGCTGGAAAAGACCAGAGCATGACCACCAATGGTAGCACGACTTAGACTCCCAGGCTTGCCTTACTGCTATGATGATGCGATCTCGTATCAAGATAGCACTACTTCAAGTGAGTGCAAACTCCGGGAATAAGAACGGGAGGGGAGATTCAAGAAAGAAGAGAGGAAGAAGACAGATGAAGGAGATATGGAGAGAGACTAGGGAGACAGAATAGACAGATTAAAGAGACAGAATATTGAAGGATAGAATAATTCCATTATACTCTTATTCCACTTACAATACAAGAGCCTAATAAATATACTATATTTCTAATGCTAATTTAGGAATAATATTAACTCTGCCACTAATTACTTTGTACCATCCTAATTTTAGGAACACAATTAACTCCCACTAATTAATATACACAATTTATTCCTATGATTAAAATGCAATCAAGGTGTATCATCTGACCTCATCCTTGGTTTTAGATTTTGCATAAAGGAGTCCTCTTTCTTAGTTTAAATGAGAAAAACAGCTTACATACATGCTAACATCACCAGTGCATAGTCATAGTGTTGACATTGTTCATGATGGGTTTCTCTCTTGGTTTGTATAAGCACTTGTTGTGCTTGGATACCATGCATTATTATAGTAATCGGAAGAAAATAGATTGAACAAGAGGAATTGCATGGACATTTATATATACAAGCCTAACCCTTGTATACCCCTAAGTCCCTAACACTACACATTAGCCATCATATTCCCCAACACCTCTTATATGCTTCTTTATATTTTCTTTTTCTTGTTTACAGGAAAAAAAATTATGTCTTTAAGTGCAGAACAAATGACATGAAAGCAATTGATGATCTGATTGATGTAAAGGAGCCGAGTGAGATCTGAAATAAAAAGATAGTTATTTCTAACCATTTTTTTCTGAATAATTTGAGGAACAATATAAGGTAATTTTAGGTTTCCTATGAACTTTTCTCTTCCAAAGAATCCGAGAGAATAAAAATGGAATTTTACAGTTTCTAAATTATTAAAATTTTCTTTTCCTGATGATTAATTGTCCATGCTTGATATATATTGACTTGTCAAATCACTTTTCTTCCCAGTGCCCACAAACTATTCAAATTGAAAAATCAATCACAACGCTCCATTTGACTTCATATTTCTGGCCTTTGCATTTCCTTGTTTTGACTGATCTTGCTTTTGCTTCTCTTTTAATATTCAGTGTTGAAATATGATTTTTTTTTCCAGGTTTACTGCTCTAAACAATCTGTTCTGTGCAATATAATCGATATATATATATTAATTTCTTTATAAGGGCCTTGTTTGATTACAGATTGCCAGTTGAATGGCCTGCAAAGCACTTTTCTTACCTATATTTCAAAGGCTATATATTTATTGCACATCTCTTTCTAGGTGCTTTTTGAGCTAACAAGTGATAAACTGAGTTTTGAGTGGATAGACCAGTGACATCTTGCACCATACTGTTGAACACTTCACTTTATCAAATCAAATATCTATATAAAAATATATATATTATCACACAATGGATTCTCAAGAAATCCTAGTAAAGAAAATTTTCTATAATATCATATTACTAAATGCCTTATATTACTAACTAA
>CM008345.1:27346052-27360776 GCA_002525835.2 Ipomoea batatas
TATATTTCCCTATCATAGTTTAGATTAGTTTCACATTAGATTATTTAATTTCAAGCTTGGAATCTTGGATTGAAGTTGGATTTGTTCTTTATCAGTTAAGTTCTCTTATTCCTTTATTTAATTTCTTCTCAGATTTCTTGCAATGTTTATGGTTATTTATTATTGCTTTGCTTTGTTTACTCCAATCATGCGTGAGTAATTCACTTATGGGTTTGATTAGGGTGTTAATCTTGATGTTCAATTTATGATTATTGCATAAAGGGATTGAATCTTTTACCTAGGGTTTATGTTGATTTGGGGATTTGTTTGTACTTGTTATTGATTGATGGCCACAATTAATTACTAGTCTAGGAGAGGGATTCATTACAACGAAAGTTGGATGGAGACCTCGAGCCTTACCAATTTCAACCTAATTTTCCTACTATGAAAATAGAGGTAATTTTAGGGGCTTACAATGCTTAGGTGCTTAAGGTTATAATTGATGCATCACGACAGTGGGGCAATTGCAGCCTAATTCGGCTTATTGATTACGAAAGTAGCTGAGTTGAATTCTTTTGTGCATTGCCCATAAAACCCTAGGATAATTATTCTTTCCCTAATTTTGAGCTTGTTAGAACATCAATGTTACAATCCCCTAATCTGGCCCATACCTTTATAATACAGTTTACACCTTAATCAATTGCTTTCTTTTATTCCACATCATTCAGTCTTTGTTGCTTGGATTCTATTAATTCATATACTCTAGTGCCTGGTAATTCACACAATTACGTGCCATAGCCCCAATCCTCAGCGGAACAACATTACACCCTTTTTACACTCCCATCTATACTTCATCAGTCTCGTCGAAAAATGGAGGCCTTGAAAAACAAAGTGGACTAGGACAATATTGCTGCTTTTTCAAGAAACTAGATTTCCTTCAAATAGAATGCAATATCCAGATGTCGGTCTCCTATCCAAAGGACATCCAGCCCAATCTGCATCTGTGTAACCAACAATTTCTATATTTCCATGATCTTTATAACGTAATCATGTACTTGGAGATTTTTTCATATATCTTAAAATTCTGATAGTTGCATCCCAATGGCTTTGGCATGGCTCTTGTAGAAACTGACTAACAACGCTTACAGCAAAGGAGATATCTGGACGTGTGATAGTCAAGTATAATAGCTTGCCAACTAATCTTCGGTAACGACTTGAATCAGATAGAGTCTCCCCCTGTCCTGGAAGAAGTTTGACATTCGGATCGATGGGTGTGTCAACTGGCTTACTATCTGTCATACCTGTTTCTTCAAGAATATCCAAAGTATATTTCTGTTGTGACATATAAATACCTTGTTTGGATTGGGCAACTTCAATGCCAAGGAAATACTCCAATTTTCCAAGATCCTTTGTCTCAAAATGTTGAAACTAGGGGGGGTGTCAAAGCTGGCCGCCCCGCCCCATTTTGCCCGCCCCACCGCGGGCTTTTTTTTGCGAGCTTTTGCGGGCTGGCCCGCGGGCTAGGAAATACTCAGCCCAAGCCCGCCCCATGCGGGCTAGCGGGTCCCGCGGGCCTACATCAAAATTAAAAAATAAATAAATAAAATTCATATTCATTCATATATATAATAATAATAAAAATAAGAGCATTTAATATTCTAAAAATTCACCCTTCACAGTTCACACCACAAGGATAAAAATCCATCAATTCAGAATCCTAAAAGTTCAAAATGATAAACACATAAGACATAACCACAAAGTAATAGTGTCCCAACTCTCAAAATCCAAAAATAACAACTAATAACAAATTAACAATATTGTCTTCAATTCAATCCACTCTTCAAGTCTTCAAATTAGTGCCTTAAGTAATGAATGTGACCCCTGAAAACTCGGTTGAAACTGGGATAATTTCTTCAACACCATCACCATCATCTATACATTTATTACATCAATTAAAATAATTAAAATATAATAACCATAATAATTGAATCATAAGAAAATTAAAAATTTTGAAGTAAAAATCAAATTTACCCGGAGGTTCATAACCGCATATCCAATTGTGAGCACAAAGCAATGCTTGAACATTTGAAGGAAGCATACAATTTCGGTATTTATTCAGCACACGACCTCTTATAATAAAAGCTTATTCTGATGCCACAGTAGTGATAGGAATATTTAATATATTGCATGCCATGTAAGATAATTCACCGAAACGGTGCCTATTTTCCTTCCAAAAGGTCAAGATATCCATATCACCAAACATCTTCATGTCCTTCTGTGGTTCATCCAAATACACATCTAATGTTGATTTTCCATTATCCACATCATCTTGGTTACAATATTTAACAAACACCTATATCATTTACAAGTATACAAATATTAAAAAATGTTATAAAAAGATATAATAAAAGAATAACAAAAATGACACAAACATAACAACTTACATCAATCATTTCATTACTTGTTTCTTCTATTCTTGCATTTTCACATGAAGTGGTCAAAGTTGAAGAACTAGGGGCCGCGGTCATAGACTTGCTTTTATATGCTTCAAAGAGCATATACAACTTGCTTTTCACATAATCCAACTTTTGCTTGTAAGTATTATTTGGATCAAACACCGCTCCCATAGCAAGAATAACACTATATTGTTCCCAATATTTTTCAAACTTCACTTTCATGTTACTACCCATGTTTTAATTGTTTTTAATAACCACATCTTCATTATTCAAATTCCTTTTCAACAAAAGCTCAATTTTCCAAACTTGCATGAAGTATAAGTTGGAAGTAGGATAAGTTGAACCCGAAATCAATTTCGTAATTTCATTAAAAGGCATAAAAAATTCACAAATCTTTTCATCCCTAGCCCATTCCTCATTTGAAGGACAATGCTTATAATTTGTGTCAAGCAAGTGAAGACTACTAAAAGCACGTCAGTACTTAATAGCACTATCAAGCATCTTATAAGTTAAATTCCATCTAGTAGGCACATCTGTTGACAAACCAACTGTTTCAACACATTCTTCAAAAACTTTCATCCTCCCCTCTAACCCTTTAACATATTTCACACTATCCCGAATCTTATTCAAAGCATCACCTATCACTTTCAACCCATCTTGCACAATAAGATTCAATATATGTGCAGAACATCTCACATGAAAAAATTCTCCATTACACAACAAATCATTTTGCAAACAAAGTTGTCCTTTCAAGATATTTTGCATACTATCGTTAGCAAAATCATTATCCAAAGTAAGAGAAAACAGTTTTTTCTCTATTCCCCACTCTTTCAAACATTCTAAAAGCTTCTTAGCTAACTGAATACCAGTGTGTGGAGGAGGCATAGCACAAAAGGATAATATCTTACTGTTTAACTTCCAATTATTATCAATATAATGAGCAGTTAAGCAAATATATCCTTCAACTTTGCATGCTGTCCAAAGATCAAAAGTCAAGCAAATTCTACTAGGAATTCTTTTCAAGATATTCTTCAGTTTCTCTTTTTCCTTCTCATAAAACTTATAAACATCTGTTGCTGCATTTCTACTTATGAATTTGTAATCAGAATTCAAATACTTGTGCAACTCTCTAATTCTCTTATATTCAACAAAAGAATATGGCAAATCATGTTCAATGATGCTCATGCTTATCATCTCACGGACCACATTATGATCAATTTTTTTAGCACGTAACTTTCCTTCATGATCAATTAACATAGAACTCACATCATTATATTTAGGCTTTACTTTGCAAGAAGATAAATGACGGGATAGAGTTGACGTTCCATATCTGTGTGACCCCATAACATAATCATTATGACAATACTTGCATTTAGCCCTATCTTTACCATCACTTTGAATTATATCAAAATGTTTCCACACATCTGAAGTAAGGCGTCTTTTCGTACCTCTTTCTTGTGGTTCTAAATTTTCAATTTGTTCTGAAGGTTCAACTTCAACTGGTGTGTCCCCCGGCATATCCACTTCGCAATCAACATTGATATTAGTGTTTGGAGAGCTTTGTTGTTGAGATGTATCCATCTCTAGTCTCCCTATCATTAAAAATTAAAAATAACAAAGACTTTGAATCAATTGCTATTAATTCATACAAGTAATTTAATAATTGAACTAATTTAATCTAGTTCATAACTAATTTATGACTAATTTAATTCATACTAATATACTATATAAAACTTCAAGTTAGAATCTGCTATGCTATATATACTAAATCTAAATATCTAATATACATATTCTGTAATTAAATTAAGTAATCTAACTACTATACATATGAACTAAATCTAAATATCTAATATACATATTCTGTAATTAAATTAAGTAATCTAACTGCTATACATATGAACGATGAACTGATCACTGATGAACACAAACTACACATTCACATTCACCACTGATTATACATACAATTATCACATTTACATATTATACATATAAGTATAACAAGATTTATGTATGAACATGTAAATATTTAAATGAAAATATTAAGTGATTCAAACTTCAAACCTGTGACGGTGGTGGACGACGGCGTGGTGGACAAATGTGTGGGCAGGTGGCGGTGGGTGGTGGTGGACGCTGGCGATGCGAATCGCAATCGAGAGAGAGCCGAGACACGACAACAGTAGAGACTTTAGCATTTATCGTTTAGAACTTTAGGGTTGAAGTCTTGAAGACTTTAATTCTTTAAGCCGTAAGGCCTATAAAGTTTTTTTTTTATTAATTAAAGGGTCTGGCCCGCAACTCGTGCGGGTTTACCGGTCTGCATTTTTGCGGACCAGTTTTTCTACGACTCTAACCCGCCCCAACCTGCGGGCTTCAACTCACTTTGACACCCCTAGTTGAAACAAATGTTTCTTAAGTTCATTTATTCCCTCCATATCATCTCCTGTGATAACAATGTCATAAACATATACTACCAGATATATGCTTTTTCCAAATAGGTGTCTATAGAAGACAGAGTGGTCAGATTTGCTTTGAGCATATATGATTTGGGCAGTGTGAGAGATGTCAGGGGAAATGGTTGTTTTGACAGCCTTTAATTGCAAGAATTCTGCATACTCAGCTTTTGAGATAACTTTTGAGTCCTCAGTGTTTGAATTCCCAGATTGAGCTATATTAACCATAGTTGGTTTTCTATGGATTTTCCAACAAACCTCACGAGTGTGCCCTTGTTTGTTACAAAAGTCACATAAACGGGAGGAATTACGTTCTCCACCTCGGCCCCCTCGGTAACTTCCACGACCTCTTCCTCTATACTGACTTTGAGTAGCAAGAGTAGAGTGATCAGCAATGGTTGAGGATGGTGTATTTTCTTTATAAATAGAAGAGACTTGAAGAAGTCTTTTGAACATTTCTTTGGTGCTGCTTGGAACAGTTCCATCACCAAGTATACCATTACGGACTTGTTCAAATTCTGGTTCAAGCTTGGCAAGTGTAAGGACAACAAAGAACTTGTCACGTTGAGTAAGTTGCTCTTCTAGTGATTCCCCAATAGGCATGAGCTTGTTGAATTCGGCCATAAGTCATTGGATTTTTCCTTGAAATTTTTCCATTGACATTTCTACCTTTTTGGTATTTAATATCTCACTAACAATTAAATAAAACCAGGAGATATCATTTGTATAAAGAGACTGAGCTTGTTTCCATACTGAAAAATAGGTTTTAAAGGGGTCTGAACATAGGAATCAGATAAGGAGCAAGAGACTGCCGCAATAGACTGCAGAGTTGGGCATCAACTCTCTCCCAAATATTTCTTTCATGTTGAATTTGTTCTGCTGTGGTAGTGAGGTGGTCAACAACTCCTTGACCCATAAACCATAGTTCAACTGTTAATGCCCAATCTTTATAATTTTGGGAACCAATGAGTTTTTCACTGGTGATAGTTATGCTCCCTGAGAGATTTGGAACATAAACTTTAGGTTGGACAGGGAGAATAGTATTTTAGGCACTGTTTATAATTTCGTCTTCTGCCATACTGACCAGAAAAATGTGAGCAAGCAGTGTAGGGTCGCAGCAAGGAAAGGAGATGATCTGGAAAGTTTGGCTGAAAATTATCACCGTGCGATGAAAGGGGTTAGGTGGAGAGGTGGCGCGTGGAGGTGCGTGCGATGGAGGCTGATGGTCGGAAAAAGATGAAGGGGGTCGACGATGTTCTCTTAAGAGGGTTGCATTACCAGTTTGTGCCAAAAGAGCTCTCAAGAAAAGAAAAGAATATTTTTGAAGAAGATGGGCAGAATAGTGGTTGTCAAAGAAGATATTTTCAGGCCCCAAGAACCTGGCTCTGATACCATGTTGAAGAATTCTTAAAGAAACTGAACCATCTTTCTGTTATTACTCCATACTTAGAACAACATATTACAAGACACAAGACATTATATAGGAAGATAACAAGTATTGGGAAGGGACATAATAAATAAAAGGTTTGCCCAAGAAACTACTCCTCCCCCTAAAGCCTTAAATGCAATAGTAAATAAGTTTGCAGAGTAGGCTGCTCAAGATAGATATTCCAACATAGACAAACTGAAAGATGAGAACGAGGTTTGGAGAATGAAGGCGCCAGAGATGAATGCTTTGATCTGCGATTACTTTCAGAATTTATTCACCAGTGAATAAGGGAACATGGAGGCCATTCTTGACTGCATTAGCACTAAGGTCACTTAAGCACAAAATGACAGGCTTATTCATCAAGTGTCTTTTGAGGAGGTTAAGAGCGCTATCTTTAGTATGAATCAGGATAAATCTCCGGGGCTAGACGGTTTTAATCCGGGATTCTACCAGGTATATTGGGATATTATTGGAACTGGCCTTGTCTAATTCTACAATTCGATTATTACGACTGCATATTCCGAAGGGCATAAACTTCACACACCTTGTCTTGATACCCAACAAGAAAGACCCGCCAGTTATGGGGGATCTAAGACCAATCGCATTGTGTAACGTGCTCTACAAGATAGTCTCCAAGGTTATTGCATAAAGGCTCAAACCGCTCCTCAACAGTCTAATATCTAAAGATAGTCCCCCCCCAGGTTGATAATAGACAATATTATGTTGGCTTTCTAGGTCCAACACTTTTTGAAAAGGAAAACTCAGGGCAATGAGGGGTTTGCCGCCATCAAACTTGATATCAGCAAGGCATATGATAGAGTAGAGTAGAATTTAATGCGCGCTCTATTGCACAAAATGGGATTCATGGAGCACTGGACTAATCTTATTTATCATTGTATCTCTACTGTTTCCTACTTTGTTTTACAGGAAAATGAAAAATTGGGCCTATCCATCCATTGAGAGGTCTAAAGCAAGGTGATCCACTCTCGCCTTACATTTTCATCCTGCTAGCTAAAGGACTAAGTGCCATGTTAAGGAATTCGGAAGCAAGAAGCTTTCTCCATGGGATTGGTATAGCTAGGGGGGCACCAAAGATCTCACACATGTTCTTCGATGATGATAGCCTCATCTTCATCAAGGCTAATCATCTTGAAAGTGCAACACTCAAGGAGACTTTGGAGGTTTATGGTAGGGCTTCAGGGCAAATTATTAACAATAATAAATCTGCTGTTTCCTTTAGTTCTAATGTGTGCATAGCAACGAGAAATCAAGTCAAGAGTATCCTCCAGATCAGTACAGAGGGCGTTGAAGGGAACTACCTGGGATTACCTGCTATCATTGGTATATACAAGAGGAGAATTATGGGTTTCATCAAGGACCGTATCATGGATAGAATGCAAAGCTAGACAAACAGATTTCTCACAAAGGCCGGGAGGGAAGTTCTCTTGAAAAATGTAATCCAAGCCATTCTCCTACACGCAATGAGCCTATTCCTGTTGCCCAAAACTTTGATTACCCAATTGGAAAGAGCCATGAACTCATTCTGGTGGAGAGAACAACGCACAAGCAAATGAGGATTTAATTGGAAGGACTGGAATTATCTGACGAAATGAAAAGCCTTTTGATGCGAACCTGGTTGGCCCGATCTTCTCTTCACACTCTAATTTAAAAAGGATTTTTTAGAATGATTTATTAGGTTGGGTGTGATCAATTCGTAGGTTTAATTTAGGTTGGGTAAAGGGTTGTTTTTGGGGTTTGATGTATAACGGTTTGCCACGTCCGGTTGTAGAACAATAAAAATTAGGGATGACGCCACGAGGCTGGTAATTTCCTTGATATATAAGTCAAGTTTGCCATGATAAACTCATCACAACCGAACTCGTCCCGAGTTCTAGAAAACACTCAATTTTCTATCTAAAAAATTCTCTAACTCTATATATTATTTGGCATGCAATGACCTTAAATAGTCATTAACAAGCTGATTACAACCACATGAATGAGATAATTATTAAATATAGGATAAACTAATTCTAACCAACAAACTAATATAAATATGAAAATTAATATAATTCTAACAAACTAAATATAAAATAATTTTACTATAATCTTCCTAATTAATTAATAAAACTAATTATTCTAAAATATTTCAACAGCCAATTATTGATTCCCGTGCCCACAACATTTTTGGAGGTCTTAACTTAAGAAACTTGAGGAACTTCAATCTGGCAATGATCTCAAAACAAAGTTGGAGAATTTTACAGAATCTAGATTCCTTGGTTGCTAAGGTCTATAAAGCAAGATACTTTCCAGATTGCTCTATATTGTCACCAAGCAAAGAAGGCAGCCCATCTTTCGTTTGGAGCAGCATGGTCAAGACCCTAGGGATCATTAGAAGGCATTGTAGATGGAGAATCGGAGATGGAAACTCTGTCAGAATTTGGGGTGACAACTGGCTTCCATGCAGTGCAAACGCGAAGGTAATCACTCCTCCTTTTCCCTTTCTCCAAGAAGCACCGGTCTCAGCTCTCATTTTGGAGGATCAGTCAGCTTGGGATAAAGGAGCAATTCACGATATTTTCGTGGAGAGGGACGTCAACTTGATACTGAGTATTCCCTTACCTTCGGTGAAGAGACTAGACAAGTTAATCTGGAACGACATCGGAATGGGTCTCTTACCGTTAAGGGCTGCTATATAGATATCTCCACACAGATTGTGCAATCCCAACGCTTGACATGCACTGCAATGTGGAATCTTATTCCACGCAAGATCAAATCCTTCGTTTGGCAAGCATACTCCAAGTGCCTCCCTACAGTTGATAGTTTGAGGAAGAAACAGGTTCAATGCCCAGTGGAATGCCAACTGTGCCAAACTAGTGAGGAGTCCACTCTTCATCTACTGATAAAGTGTGATTTTGCTAAAACAGTGTGGAACTTGAGTGTACTGCTATTGAACTTAAATGGTTTCAACACTTTTGCACAATGGTTGGATACTCACTTGCAGCAGCTGGACAATGGAAAAAGCTGTTTATTGCTGATGATATGTTGGGAACTCTGGCTAGTAATGAATGATAAAGTTTGGAATGGGAAGATGGCATCGCCTGGGAGCTTGGTCGAGGGTACAAGACATTATCTAGCTGATTAGAACAATATCATGGGGGGCAGCGATGGATACACTGCGAATCCAAGAAGGCCGGAGCAGAGGTGGATGGGAAAAACCAAAGCTTGGGTATTTTAAGCTGAATACAGATGCAACAGTGGATCCAACCAGAAAGCGCATGGGATTCGGTTGGGTACTTAGAGACGATAATGGCCAGTTCATTGCAGCAACTTGTATTCCAGGGAAGGGTGTGTTCACACCAAAAGAGGCAGAAGCTATGGCCATAAGAGAAACCCTTACATGGATTAAGAGACAAGGAGTCAACAACGTCCGAGTTGAATCTGATGCTCTCCAGATTGTTCAAAGCTTAATCCGTAATGCTGATGATTATTCTTTTGATCTAGTTATGCTTGATGTTAAAGATATGTTGCTTTCAGTCACACAAGTAGATATATCTCATGTTAGTCGCACCACGAGCAGATTTGCCCATAGTCTAGCTAGGGAAGCCTGTTCTATGTCTGTGTATCGGGAGTGGAACTCGGCCCCTCCTTTTATTGTCAATGATTTGTACTTTGTTTCGAACTAATGAAGTTATGTTTTTTAAAAAAAATCAGCAACGTTGCTTCTTATGAACATTTGTCAAGTTAGTTAAATAAACTTAGAGTTAATTCCATTTTTGTCCTGTATTTATAGATGACAGTCCATTTTTAGTCATTTTTATTAGAATATCCTCATTTGGTCATAGTGTTATTGTGGTATGACCATTTTTTTTATCATTCGTCAATAAAATCATTGAAATGTTGTTTTTTTTTTTGAAACCAAAGAATCATTGATTAATGCAAAAGAGCAGAAATAGAGTCAGGTGGGACAGAGTCCCAGTACAGAGAATCTAACTGCGAAAAAGCCAATGCGGCAAGATTATGTGCTATGACATTCTGTGATCTAGGAACTAATTTAACCACACAACTATGAAATAATAACATAAATGTCCTGCTTGCTTGGATAGCATAGCCTGCGTGAGAGCGAATCGAACTCCCGTGCTGCAAATGTGATCGTAATTGCGAACAATCCGTGTAAACCTCCACCGACTCCAGCCCCTTATCCCGCAGCCATGAAAGGACCTGCTTACAAGCCTCCGCCTCCGCCATTAATGGTGAGTAGCAGTCCGGTAGCGGTCCAGCACACGCTGCTAAGAAATTCCCTTGTGCCGTGAGAAGAACCGCCCCGTAGGACGCCTTCCGCGTGGTTGCACAGTACCCTGCATCGAAGTAAAATCTTGGCCACACCGACTGCCCATGATCTGAGACGTTGCTTATCACGTTCAAGTTCTCGGGAACAATGGGATAGCCGTGATGGACAGCCGTCCATGTCTGGAGTGCAGCCTCTGCTGAGTATTTCACTCTCCTTGGCAGTGGTAGGAATCCATCCCAGACAGCCTGATTCCTTGCGCGCCACGTGTGATACAACGCCGCAACTGTGCGTGTAATGTCTCCTTCAGAAAAATTATGCAAAATATTTGAGAACCACATGCTAAAAGACATTCCAACAGAAGGTGCATTAGGTAGATTGAATTCACACCAAACTAGTTGGGAATAAGCACACGAAACCAATGCATGTAAAACATTCTCATGATCTACACCACACTTAGGACATGTTGGGTCTACATCTACCCTCTTTATAAGCAAGTTAGTGGTGACTGGTAGAGAGTCTGTTAAAGCTCTCCAGAGAAAGATTTTCCATTTGGGTGGTACTTTTATTTTCCATAGGGAACTCCATCTATCAAAATTACCCTCCGGTTCATTAAATTCACCCATGACTGCCCTATAACCATGCTTCACAGAATAACAGCCCCTTGGGTCATTGTGCCAAAACCACTCATCCTCATAGTCTAGCGAGATTGGGACCCTGGTAATGCGCTGAACATCCACCGGGTTGAAAATATCATTGAGAATGGAGAGGTCCCAGGTACTACTATCAGCATCAATTAGGCCAGATACACATGAACCACTGAGTTGTGCAGGCATAGGTGTTTGAACAATTGGAGTTGGGTCATCAGGTAGCCAAGGATGTCCCCAAATTAGAGTAGACTTCCCATCCCCAATTCTGCGTCTCACACCTGTGCAAATTATGTCATGAGCAGCCATGATACTACGCCAACAGAAGCTTGGAGAGCTACCAATAGTTGCTTCAACAAACGAGGTTCTAGGATAATATCGTGCCTTATAGATCTTAGCAACCAAAGAGTCAGGCATAGTTAGAAACCGCCAAGCCTGCTTACCTAACATAGCCAGATTGAAAGCACGAAGATCTTTAAAGCCCAGTCCTCCAAATCTCTTGGGTATGCATAAACGGTCCCATGCTTTCCAATGAATCCTTCTCTAAGATCCTGTGCCCCACCAGAAACGGTTCATAACTCTCTCAATAGAATGACATAATGAATCAGATAGACAAAAGACACTCATAGAGAAAGTAGGCATTGCTTGGGCCACACTTTTCAAGAGGATCTCCTTACCAGCCTGTGAGAGAAGCTTCTTGTTCCATGACCCAATCCGCTGAATAATCTTGTCTTGGATATATGCAAAGGCTACCTTCCTGTTCCTGCCCACAAAAGCCGGTAATCCCAGATGTTTTCCGAAATTAGGGGCTTGCACAACACCCAGTACTAATTTCACCTCCTCCCTGTGCGCGGCTTGTGTGTTCCTACTAAAGCAAACACTAGATTTGTGATAATTTACTGCCTGGCCAGACATACTCTCATATAAATCCATACAATGTTTTACCACACCAGCCTCTTGGGCATTTGCTCTAAAAAATAACAGGCCGTCATCTGCAAAAAATAAATGGGAAACCGGTGGGGCTCCCCTGGCCACTCTGCAGCCCCTAATAGCACCCTCAGCCTGGGCTTTCTGTAGTAACATAGAAAGCCCCTCTGCACAGATGATAAACAAATATGGTGACAGAGGGTCACCCTGACGTAACCCGCGAGAAGGAACAACAATACTAGTAGGGGCACCATTAACCAGGAATCTATAGGAAACTGTGGAGACACATAGCATAATTAAATCAATCCACCTGGGTGCAAAACCTAAAGCCTCCATCATTCTTCGTAAGTAAGGCCACTCCATACGATCATAGGCTTTAGCCATGTCTAACTTCAGGGTTCCCCATCCAACTAACCCACACTGCTTTCTATTGAGATAATGACCAATTTCCGCAGCAACCAAGATATTATCAGTGATAAGCCTATTCGGGATGAAAGCACTCTGTGATTCAGATATCACTTTACCCAATAAAGGCTTCATTCTATTTGCTAACATCTTAGCCATTACTTTATAAACCACATTACATAAAGCAATTGGTCGCAAATCTGCCACAGTTTCAGGGATCTTCTTCTTGGGGATTAGAACAACATTTGTTGCATTAAGCCCTTCCGGGAAAGAGCACGTTTGCAAGCAAGTAATAACGAACTCAGACACATCTCCCCCCACCATATCCCAATAATGCTGGTAGAATCCTGGGTTCATCCCATCCAGGCCAGGGGCCTTATCTGGGAACATCGAGAACAGGGCTTCCTTAACCTCCTCTAATTCAAAAGGGCGCAGGAGGGCTTCATTATCAGTATGGGTGACACGGGGCTGAATAGTATTAAAGAATGATTCGTCCAGAGCTGACCCGGAGGAGTGGAAAATTTGCTCGAAATAACTCACTACAACAGCCTCCAAAGGCTCCCCTTCTACCCAGTCACCCGCTTCATTTTTTAATTTAGAGAGGGAATTTTTCTTTTTACGAGCAGAGGCGTACCTGTGATAGAATTTGGTATTTGTATCAGCTCCCTTTAGCCAGTGCTGCTTTGCACGCTGCCTCAAAAAAATATCCTCCTGGGCCTCGAGACGTGTCAACTGATTTTCCAGCCTCCGATACTCAGTTAGTGACTCCGGGTCCCGAAGACCCCTCAGCCTAAGTTGCTTCCCAAACTTATGGAACCGGTCACCACCCCATCTCTGGAGCCTCTGTCCGCAGAGTTGCAGACAACTCATCAGCCCCTCAGCCCTGCCATCCTGCCAGGCATGTTCCACCACCTCCCTACACCCCTCATCAAGCAGCCAAGCCATCTCGAACTTAAAACCTCGTCGGAAACCCCCACGCCCCGCTATTCTTTCAGACAACCTTAGAAACAAGGCCGAATGATCAGAAGAGCGAGTGAGAATATTCTCAACGATAGCTCCCTCCTGCAGTCCCCTCCAACCAATATTAACCAGCACTTTATCAAGCCTCTCCTCCATCCAATCCGCAGAACCCCTGCCACGCTCCCATGTAAACTGATAGCCTCGGAGCGGCAGCTGAGACAGCCCACAGTCATCCAATACTTCCCCGAATCCGCGTAGTAGAGCATCCGGGTGGGGGTTACCTCCTCTCTTTTCATGTTGAAACAGAAGATCATTAAAATCTCCTATGACAACCCAGGGCAAGTTTGAAGTAGTAGCCAAAGAACGAAACAAGGCCCATGCCTCAGACCTTCTACTACGCTCAGGATATCTATAGTAGCACGTCATACGCCAAGGAGCAGAATTAGATATAGTGACCTCCACATCAATATGATACCTCGAAAAACAAAGCAGTTTAGCCGTACAATTCCTTCTCCAAAACAAAGCTAGTCCTCCACTCAAACCAACACTATCAACGTAAAACAGACCATCAAAACCAAGTTTCACCCGTATTCGTTCAGCATGAACCCGGGCAACCTTAGTTTCCATAAGAAAAAGAAAATCGGGCTTCTTAGAGGACACAAGGTCCACAATCTCTCGAACTGTGCGTGGATTGCCCAAGCCACGACAGTTCCAACTTATAGTGCTCATGATGATGGGCGAGTCCGTGCACCAAGACTCGCCGAAGACAAGTTTTTTGAGACATCGGACATCAGAACATCACCATTACCACTGTCCTGCCGCCTGCTACCACTCCCAGACCCTTCCCGACGACTCTTTGAAACTGCAACTACCGTTGAAACCCTTGCACTATCTTCGGTAATTGCAGCTCTTGCCGCCACAATCTGCTCCTCAACTTGGGCAGCAGCAGGGATCCCATCCCTCGAAGGACCCTCGGCTGGAACTAACCAAGGATCCCCCACCGCTCGCGGACTGCGGCTACCACCAGCTCTCAACTCAGGGCCGAAGGGATATTGGCTAACGGGGAGCACTGATTCTCGAGCATGAATACAAAACTTATAAGAATGGCCTAATAAACCGCAAAAGAAGCAATAAGTATGGAGTCGTTCATATTTAAACGAAACCCAGCAGTGAGACTTATCCCTCT
>CM008345.1:27424983-27439894 GCA_002525835.2 Ipomoea batatas
TATATATATATATATATATATATATAATTTGTTGGTCCCCCCACTATATTAGTTTTTGCCCCACACTATATTATTCTTTGGTCCCTCAGCCCCACTATCTTCCTAACTATATGATCTTTTGGTCCCTCCAGCCCCACTATCTCCCTAGCTGCAGGAAATTAGGAATGACAGTCGATTATTACCGAAAAAGAAATTTAGTGTTATAATATATATATTTTTTGTCCCCCACTATCTTCCTAGCATGGGCTAGTATGGAGCCATCAGCCATGAACCCAAGTACCCAATGTTGATTTTATCAACCATAGATGGTCGAACGACATGCCAACCCCCTTTGGCACAACTCATCTCCTTCGTCTCCTCTAGCCCGTCCCTTCTTCCATGGTATTTAACTGTTTCAATAGCATTGTTCAATCACTCTCAGTCTAAGATCTTCAGGCTTCAACTCCCTTATCACATCTCTAACATATGTTTTTTTTAAACATGTTTTTTTTTTTAAATCTCAAACAAGTTCTAGGTTCTTACTCTGCTGCTGCTCGGCTGCTCCTGATTTTCATCTTCTTCATCACTAATATTCCGAATTCCTGATAATGTTTTCATTTTGCTTTGAAACTTTGAATAATTACTTTGTATTGTTAATTTGTTATATATTTTGTTGGGAAACAATTTTCGAAATACCCAAGAAAATGGACGAAATAGAAAAATCCACTAAAACAAATATTACAAGAAATATTACAAGGAGAAATAATCCACGAAGGATTACAACAAAAATAAATACAAGAAAAATTCCAGGAATTTAAACCTATAACAAAGGTTAGATAAACCTGGAATACAGGGACGGTGTATAACGGACTTTGGGGTAGTTGTAAGTACGAGTCGTGTTGTCATTTTCCTTAAAACCTTATTTACCGCTTCCCGAGGTGCTGGAACGTTGCGGTCTAGGTTTCCCAGGATAAAACGTACTACGATCCGCCGTTTGAGCACACAAACTTGGATCCGGCGAACGAGAACGTGGGATGAACATAGGTGACTAGAACGAAGGAGAGTAGAGTTTCGAGGTGGGAATGTATTTCGTGTATATCACGTATCTTCTTCTCTCATGTTATAAAATCTGCTGCTCACCTAGAAATATATAGGAGATGATGGATTAATGGCATTTATCATGGCATTCATTCCTGGCATTGTAACCTCCACCCACTAACAAGTATTAACTTTGCCACTAATATGCAATTAACTCTAAAAATAAATATTGGAATTAATCTGATATTAATTCCATAACATATTGAGTTAATCACCTGAACGGTCACATTGGAAGTGAACCGTCTTGGCCAAAATCTCTTGCGAGAGGTTATTGTAGTTACGTGCGGAAGATCGCCTTCGAGAGATGACACAGAGCTACGATTAATCGACTTGTGCAAGCTTCGAGAGTTTAACTCTTAGCCGCGAGAGATCCACCAGGAGATCACCGCTATCGCAAGCTTCCATCGCAACTACACATCGAGACATCGCATGTCTCGCGCGCTGCCAGTCTCGAGACGTCGCTGATGTCTCGAACTGCCCTGGCGCGAGACATCGATGTCTCGACGCAGCTCGAGAGATCATCTCGAGAAGGCTATGGACTAAGATGGATAAAATCATTTGGATTTTTGGCATAACTTAGCCCGCAAGGCCAACCAATTTTCTGGACGACATTCGTGCCCGCAGGTGCCGGCGCACACAAGTTCAAGCCTTTCGAACTCATTTTTGGGATTTGATTTGCACCCCACCCCCTGCGCGCGAGAGAGAGCATCTATGCTATACAAGTTAATTAGTCATAAAATGACTCTTGTATATATAGTGGGTGAAATCTTCTTCCCAAACCAATGTGGGACAAAGGCTTTCCTTAAAGCTTTTCCCACATTTTTTCCATCTCAATGAGTCTACTTTTAGAACTAATTTCTCATTTACCCATTATCAATTTTGAGCGTATAATATATCGATCTCTTCGTCTAAGAACGAAGAACCCGAATCCACTTTGACCCGACCCAAATCGGATGTGGACCCTACATATATTTATACCACAAAATGGCCACTTAAAAATGCCATTTATTGCCATTTTTCCAACAATCCCCCACATGAATGAAAATTGTTTTCAGGATAATTTTGAAAAACGGAAACAACTGTGTTCAACGGTTGATTCCTGCATAGTAGAGGTAGGTTTAACCCTTTGAACCTTGCCTTGTGAGATCTATATACCCTACTGGCTGTACGGTAGAACGTGATGTCTTTGAACCGACTGCCGTTTGTGTAGACATTGACAAATCTCACACAGGAACCTTCCAACCACGTCCTGTTCTCATGACTGTGCCCATTTTGGTCGTGGGACACCTGCCTGGTTCTGCAAGAGTTTCTAAAGAATTGAGCCCTGTTCAATTCTCCTTTGAAGCGACCCTCACTTCTCTCACACATAGGTGATTCTTTTTCGAGTTTCCCGTAACTCAACATATGTCCATTTAACATTGCATACGCAGCATATGTCAGATGACAATCGAATCATTAAAGCACTAGTGTGCTAGCCTCGATCGAGAGTCACTGTTTTAACGAGGAGTGGTAGGGATCAGAGACCCCCACAGTGACGCGCTCATTCCATAATTTAGTTGTCCCATTGAACTTAGGTGCCAGCTAGGTTGGGTATCCACTATGGAATTTTTATATACCAAGGGCTTTGGACCCATTCCTCGTATCAATTTCTCAACAACCAAAGGTTACCCTTTAGGTTAGCGGCCGCTACGTTGTCCTCTTTTTGACCTTATAGTTAACAGAGACAACTCCCGTTGCGAGAAATTGTTTAATGGTACTAGTATTTCCACCCGTGCGTTGCACGGAATGGATTTGTTATAATATGTGAATAATATTTATATCGTAATACAATTGTGTAAACTGTAATATTAAATATTATATAATTTAATTTTAGATTTGGGTTTAATTTATTGTGTTTTGTGATGTTATTATTGCTTGAATATGAACAATTTTTTTTCCAAATAAGTTGAATATGACTAAATAATTACCAATTAATAACAAACATATATATACATTTGGTGTTGATACATTAATCAATTTGCATATCAATGTTTAGGATTTGTATTAATTGGTTAAATTACTTCGTTGTGTAGCAACTCAATTATAGAAATTATATGTACGCAAGATATATGTTTTATATAGATATATAAAAAAATTTGTCATCGTTGTATTAAAAAAAACAATATATAATAGAACTTTTTTGAATTACACATTATTGAAAACTTCTTTGTAGACGACATTGGTAGTAGTAAAAGAAGTTTGTCCATACTCGTCTAAAGCTAAAACTTTCAAACCATCAAGATGAGTTACTCGCGAAAAAGCCACGTACAACTGACCGTGATTAAAGACCAATTTTTTTAGCAATAACCCAATGTGAGTTAGTGTTTGACCCTGACTTTTGTTGATAGTCATTGCATATGCAAGCATCAACAGAAATTGTTTACGCTGGAACTTGAAGGGCAATCTCGTATCATATGGGGTGAGAGACATCCGGGCAATAAGAACTTTGGTCCCTTGATGTGTTCCATTAACTATTTTTGCTTCCACAATATGATCTGTCAATCTTGTGACAATGAGGCGCGTACCATTGCAAAGACCAAGAGAGTGATCTATGTTCCGCAATAACATAACAGGTGCACCAACCTTTAATTTCAATGAATGATTGGGAAGCCCAGACAATCTAAGACTATTTAAAAATTCAGGAGTGTGTACTTGTGATAGATTTTCACCGTCTGATTTTGCCTTACACAAAGAGTCACAACTTAAATAAGTTCGACCTTCTGCAGTGTTCATGTTGCACATGTATTGATTAATTTGATCAACCACATCTAAAGTCGGTGAAAGGATTGCTCGACCTTCTAAGTCCAACTCATCAATCATGCCATATCTCGCGCTTGGGAATGTGCTTTCCACTATAGTTGCTATGGGATCATTTCCACAGTTTAACAGAAACCTTGGTGGAATATCAATCTCAGACAACCCATTGTTTACAACCCCTGTTATACCATCTCCTATATTTGCAATCCATTTTGAAAACCAATCAACCGTATGCCTATCTTCCTCTGAAGCTAAGCTCCGTAGTCTCAAGTTCTTCGTGAGCCTCAATTCCTTCCAATTTGTCCAGAGGTATGAAGAATTAATAGTTGCTCCGACAACTACTAGTCTCGTTGCTTTGGGAATAATTGGAAGAATTTTTCTGAAATCACGGCCCAAAACTACTGTCTTTCCCCCAAATGTCTTTTGAGCACTACCCGGTATGGCAAGCCTCAATAGATCCCTCATGGTTTTGTCCAAAGCCTCAAAACAATGTTTGTGAGTCATTGGTGCTTCATCCCATATTATCAATTTGCTCCTAATTATAAGCTCAGCAAGGTCACTACCTTGCGATATATTGCACATGGAATCTTCATTCAATGAGAGTGGTATAGCAAATCTAGAATGCGCTGTCCTTCCTCCCGGTAATAATAAAGATGTTATTTCACTTGAAGCAACATTTAGAACAATATCTCCGCGGCTCCTTATCATTGAGGATAAGGTCCTCCACACGAATGTCTTGCTTGTTCCTCCGTAACCATACACAAAGAAGAGTCCACCTCCATTAGAATCAATATCATTCATCACAGAGTCGTAAACATTCTTTTGCTCATCCGTCAATTGTGTTACTAATGTTTCATGCTCTATCTTCAACGATTCCTTATCATACGCCAACTCTTCAGCAATCAACATGTTTTCCATAAACCCGATATTGGTTTCATCTGGAAGTGGCATTTCTCGAAAGTCTCTCAGACTCTTCCCCCACAAAGATAACAATTTCTCCAACTCCACAAGAGCAAACTGTTTCTTATCGGACTCTGATAACAACAGATCTTGATGGTCCAAAAATTTAAAAACAAATGATCAAATAATTTTATTTTATGAATAATAAATAATGATAATCAAATGAATAAGTGGAATAAATTTTTTGTATGTCGAAATACCTGGATTGTTCATGCGACGACGATGATGAAACTGTGCATCTTCTGCAAGAAATTCCCAAACAACATCCCATACGACCTCTAGCCTACTAATTGTACTTGAACTCAGAAGCGTAGCAAACAATCGTCTTAAAGCAGACGCAGAAGCCCGCTCGAATCAATTATGCCGTCGATGTACTCCTTGTCATCATATAATAAACCATATTCATAACATGCATCTCTATATGATTTGTGAATGACTCCAGCAACAGTGCGTATATCATCGTGGCTTGAAGGTCCACTTATTAGATTTAAAAGGCATCTTAGATAGTATAATTCTCCACAACCTGGTAGAACATAGAACAATTGTCCTATGGAAAATCCTCTCTTTCTTGGTTGCCATTCACGCAGATCTTGTTTCCAAACAAACTTACTTGGGAACTCTGCATAAGTGAGAGAACGTGCATCTTCGTATTTCTTATTTGCCTCAAACCAAGCTGTGAATTGGCTCTGCTTAACTGTTTGGTTCTCCACAATCTCATCGAGTGTCTGATCTTCATCATAGACAACATTCTGTTGGTGCTCTAAGTGAAAGTTTAACCTTTCCACAGGTGACGTATGATAATGTATCGTATACCCAAAAAGCCTCCACGTTGCTTCACATGATGATATGTACCGACAATCATAGTACATGTTAATTTCATCAACCACATCATCATTGCGTCCATTTGTAGAAGTACTCATGAACTCTGCTGTGACCATATCGTTTTCCTTGTTCACGTATTTGAACAAATAATTAATAGATCTGGATTGGTTGCACCATTCAACGTTAATATGTGCGCGATATTTTAGGAGCATATATTTATTATGCGCAACAACATAACGATTATCAAGTTCGATTCCATTCCTAGCGATTATACTCCCATTATCACGCCTTCTGTAGATCGGGTAGCTATCTTTATCCAAACACGTATGACTAACATAATTTTTTAGAAAAAACTTTGAACATTTTCCATTTATCATACAGGGCGAATTCACCGACTACGTCATGGTACTCAGTGTCAACATTTGGGTCATGAATTTCAGCTAAAATAATAGCATCAATCTCGGCTGCGGAATTAACCCTGTTTATTGTTTTGGCAAATAGCAATATGTGTGCGTGGGGAAGTCCTCTCTTTTGGAATTCAATAGTGTAGATAACTGAAAATAAAATAAATAAAAATGAAGATTAAAGTTTATACATTTAACTTAGATTTAATTAAGACAAATGCAAATATGTATGATAATGAAATACCTCCACATATGTCGCCAAACAGCTTTTGTGATTTTATGTCTTCAATCATAGCATCAAGTTTCATTTTAAACACGCGACAAATAATATCGGGTATATCATCTGGTTTAAGGCCACGATGGACAACATACCGCTCAATCTCAGGCCACTTCGGGTTGCAAGTGAATGTTATGAACAAATGTGGATAACCGATTTGTCTGCATATTGCCATTGCATCTTGATAGTTCTGAATCATATACCTGGCTCCACCTGTGAATAATGATGGTAGTATAATTCTTTTACCCCGATCGGTAGAGTCTAATTCTCCCCTTGTTAATGCATCGCTCAATCCTTGATAAGCTTCACAACGCAAAGCCTTTTGATGAGTTCTAATGTAGATCAATCTTGCAGATTCAATCATTGTATATGCATCAACCAAGTATTGTTGAAATAACCTCCTAGAATACAATAATGTATGGTTGTCATTTACTCTCTCATGTATATAGAATGAGAAATACTCTTTAGGACTAATTCTTTTCCTACCACCTTGATGTCGTTGGTGCCATGCATCAGAGAATGAAATATCTTCCGGTAACCATCTTCACCGTATGGGAACAACAAAGGATACTGTAGCGGCAGATACGCAGGGTTTAATTAGTTTATTCTCTTCAACTGCCCAGTCCTGCTCTGTATCAATATGTCTAGATCACCCATTGATGGGTCTAGATGCCCAACAATAAGTGCAGCTACCTCATTAGCGGTTGGTAAATTATATGTCCTTCCATCTTGGCTCCTCTTGCCAATTAAATTCATCTTAACCTCAACAACTGGGTTAGATTGGATCTCGGTTCTTGCCATTCTGAAACATTATTTTGGTCCAACATGTTTTTTAATTTTTCCACAATATCTTCGCGGATATCACCTGAGTTATTATCTCGTCTGCATAAGAAAAAAGCGGGACTAAATAAATAATATTTGAAAATCTTTATGGATAACGAATGAAAATTAAAATGAATTTCTTAAGAAAACATACCTGACAGAATTGATGCGATTGTTAAATTTTGGGGTAGACCCTTCTCCTGGAACTAAACTTCCAATGCAGTGATAATTTTGACCACTAATTCTAAATACTGGAGGTGCGTTACCAGTGTTGATTGACCTATCCACTCTACCACCTAGAGATGTGAAGCAAAACATGTTGTTATACCTTCGAATATTATTGAGGAAGTGTGTGCTCTGTTCAGTATGACCAAAGTATAAGTTCTGTAGCACAGGAGGAGGATCCTTCATGCGAGGTAATTGTATCTTGCCCTCCTAACAACACTTTGTGTATTTCGGCAATCCGCGTGTAACATTTTGATTTGAGCGCTCTTGGCGCCAAAATAAGGCACCACAATAATTACACGAATGAGAAGCATCTCCAAGGTCGAAATACGAATCTAGTAACGTAAATAATTTACAATTAACATATATTATTTTTGTTCGGTAAAAAATGAACAGAAGAAAGTTTTGTAATTTAAAATAAATAATTACCATATGCATTATTGTGATATGCAACTTGTTCGTAATCCGAGTTTAAATTCCTGACATCTGTTCTTGATGACACCTTACTGGAATTTCTCACAGTTGACAACAAAGCGCGATTACAATGAGGATCCAATGCTCTTTCCACTTTTAAAAAACATAATGAATTGTTAATTTAGTGTTAATTAATGGAAAAAGTTGTTAACACAGGCTACAAATATTCAAAAGAAAAAAAAATATATTCAACAATGAAGTTTAAATTACCATTTGATACATCAGCTAATGGTTGGCGTGATGAAGATGCTGAAGTTGACATATTTGAAATGTTAACTGAACATTGAGTGAACGGTGAAGATATGTCACGCATATTAACTGCAAAATTTTATAATGAAATATATATAACATGAAAGTGACAATATATATTTTACTTTTATTTAAACATATATAACAAAACATTTAGCGTAGTCAACAGATGAAGAAATAGGTAGTCAATTAATATATGAAAGTGTTACCATCTGTGATGATAGATAAAGGTGTGACAGGTGGAATTTTAACGTTCAATGCATATGAATTTGGGTTGCTTGCAACTGTAATATTTTAAAAAAAAATAGAAACAAATAAACACTAAAATAATGTTAACACGTAAAATTTAAACAATGATTGAATGAGTAAATACATTAAATGAAATTATCAAATTACTTTAGTCATATGAGATATAAAATAAATTGAATATAATATATACCATTTGTGGTTGCACTTAATGGTGTTCCTCTAGTGACCACATAATTATCTTCGAATGGAGTTGGATGAACATTAACTGCAACAATTTAATAGAATACATGAATAAAAGTTTGAGTATCTTTTAACAAATTATGTTTTATTTTATTTTTGAGTAATAGTATCGTTCCTTGGTCTGTTAATAGGTGTTAATGAAGAGCATCCATTAAATCCACCGTATAATCGTCAATTTAAAAAAACAATTAAATGGAAATGTGTTTATAATAATTTTTTTTAGAAATTATTAAAATTAAATTGAATGAGAGTTTAATTACCATTGGTAGACATGTTAATAGGTTTCCTCGGAGAGCACATCATAAATCCACCGTACAATCGTTCACTACCGACCACTGCAATTATTTATATAAACGAAGAAAATTTAAAAATGATTAAGTAAATGAGCTAGCTTGGGTTTTGATATAACATATTTGCTTACCGTTCACTATGGGATTAATTGGTGTAAATGCAGGTGAACCAACAACTGATTGTAACGATGATTGAGCATTATCAAACAAAATATTCGATTGCAATAACGATGCTTGTGTATTATTATCATTACACAACGGCTCGTTTTCTAAAAAAAAAAAGACAGTTAAAATGATTGTTAAATAATGACTCGTGATTTAAATATAGAGCAATGAACACAGTAAAAAAAATTAAATATTATATCTTATTTGGATATGTATTTTTATTGTATATATATATTTTCAATTTTGAATTACATATTGTATTTAAAATGGCATAACCCAGTGCAACAGAGTCCCAAATTGTTAAAGAAAAAAACATTTTTTTATGAATTCGGTACAATTACACATTTACGTTCAATTAAATACATTATCTTTAATATTACAAAGTAGGAAAACTTATACTGTATATAATAATACACTTAATTAAAATAATGCATATAATAATAAATTTAATTAAAAAAAATATTAAAAAAATAATTATAATAATAAGCACTTTACAGGCTGTTTGGTTGGAAGGAAAAAATTTGAAGGAAATGGAATTCAAATTCCATGGAAAACAAATTACAGGAAAATAGATTGTATTGTTTGGTTAGTGAAAAAGAAATTACTATGAATCTGAATTCCATTGTTTGGTTGGGTTTGGATTGGTAAGGAATAATATGTATAAAGACCTATATGCCCTTATTATTATTATTATTATTATTATTATTATATTATTATTATTATTATTACTATTATTATTATTATTAAATTAAATACCTAAACCCACAATCATTATTATTATTATTATTATTAATTATTAATTAATTAATTAATTAATGTTAATGTTAAGGTGCAACCCATAACCCATTTGTAATCCCACCAGCCCATAATCCATTTCTAATCACACCAGCCCATAACCCATTAGATATAAGAAATCCCTTCCCACTGGCCATTGCTGCGATACCACTACAGAAAAAGTTCGGCATCGGCATCGTTGAACGCAAGAGAGGAGAAGAAAAGGGAGGATCGAAGATGACGATCTGGTGGTCAGAGATGGTAATCGTGGGTTCACTCTAGAGCACACACAAAATATGTACATATACACACAACATAGTTGGATTGCTCCTGCTTTTTTGTGTGAAAAAAAATCATAGAAATAGTAAAAGAAATATGACAACAATGTCTTATAATGTGCTATTCTCGAATTATTAAAATTGCAGAGATGGTAACAGGAGGAAGAAATGGTGAATCCAATATTAGTGTTTTCAGTAACCAAATTCTCGTAGGTCCTAGGACATTTTAGTTTAATAAAGTTTTGAAGATTTTTGCCAAAGAAGATAATAATGGTTTTGCATAACAATAGCCATCCTGTATCCCTGCTTCTTTGTTCCTCCTTGCATCTTATTTTAATTGCATCAAACATCTTTACATTTACCTGTCCACATATTCATTCCGCGATTGTTGAAGAACATATATACACACAATCACAGGGCAATTGTTCTATATACTTGAAAATCGACTGCAATATGTATTTTCTTACTTTTAAATACAAAATATGTACTTATACATTTCATTATATCCCCTCTCCTTTATATATAAATAATATATAGATAATAAGTAAAACAATGATTCAAACAGTATATATTTGAGATTGAATTTGGGACTTACCTTTGTCTGTGGTTTTTTGTTTCTTGCTGCCCCTAAGAATTGTTGACCCTGTGAGTTTCTTCATTATGTTATTTGTTTGAACTGTGAGAAACCGATGCAACAAAAAAAAAATTGTTAAAACTAATATTTAGTTGTTTATTTATATGATCAATAGTATTGAATTTGGAGTGAATAATTGTAATATTATTATTTTTTTCCTTTTTTAGATGTCTACAATTATTACAATCAATAGTCATAATAGGTAATTTGGAGTATAATTGTAGATTTGATTTTTTTCCTTGATTGAATTAAAAAAAAATAGCATTTTAATTTCTTTAATCTATAATCTGGATTTATGAACTGATGCTGTTGTCTGATGTTCCGCATATTCTTTATCCATTTTAATTTCTTCAACATCACATATCTCTGAGGATACTAACAAAGCAAATGAGTTAACTGTTTATACATTTATTAGTGGTTTGGGTATGTGACATTTGTTCAAATTTGAGGTCTGAATATGTGTAGACATCTATTTTCTTTTACCATAATTTTCCATTCATTGAAATACCTTGGGATGTCTATTCTTTTTCTACCAGGTTAATGCATGCAATGGTTTCTATTGTGACTGGTTTTCGCCAAATAAGGCTTATAAACCCAAGATGTGGACCGAAGACTGGACTGCTTGGTAACTTGCATACTTTAGTCTTTTTCCGTTATAAATATCTGTGCTCAATGTCAAATTTCATATTTGACCTTGCTAATAATCTCGTTGAATGCTATTGCAGGTTTACTGAATTTGGAGGTCCAGTACCTTACCGTCCAGCTGAGGATTTGGCTTATTCAGTTGCAAAGTTCATAATGAAAGGCGGCTCATTTATCAATTATTACATGGTATGTTCCTTGTATTTTGATGTTCCATAGTGAAACTACCTCAGGATTCATCTAATTTTCTCTGCTTTTTCAGCATCTAATTATTTTGTTATTTTTCTTTGGTTATAGATTCTCCATTTCGATCTTGAATATGCCCCCATTAGTACTATCCTTAATAAGTGAAAATATATTAAATGCGTTATGGGAAGTTCAAAAATGAAATATTATTAAGTTGTGCAAAACATTGGCAGCATTTTGAAAATTGTTTAAAAGAATAATAGCAAGTATTAAACAAAAGTGTAAAATTTAACAGAATAAACCATCTGTTAAGTGTTAAGTCTATTCAAAGTAATAAAAACACCAAATGAAATACATATTGTTCATGCTTAAACACCTCCAAAATAACAAAGGCTGTCATGCGTTGGGCTCATTCTTAGGCTTTTTCAATGTCTTTGAAGATGATGAACAATCCATGTTTGTTCTCTTCAAAGATTGCTGGTCAGGAGTGCTTTCATCAAGAACGATTACTTCTGAATTAGACGACGATATTACTTCTAGTGGTTTAATGCCCTTATTCAAAAAAATAATAAACATTAGCATAAAAGAATTTAAAACAATATTTAAAAACATGTTAAATAGTACAAACTTGTCCAAAATTTTCATTGAATTCTCTTTCCTCATCAAGCTTCCTAATCACACTGCCTTGTTCTCCCTTTTTGAAAGAATTGCTTATTGCTTCGTCAGCTTGCACTCCTAAAACAGTAAAAGCAGCATTTCCTCTGTACTTAAATTGATCCTCTCTTGTAACTATCATGAACTTCATGGTCTTTCCAATTAATCCCTTAAATCTCATTGGGCATACAATCCTCCTATTCCAACCAAATAAACATTAAATAGTATAAAACGGATAATATTATTAACATGCTAAAAGACAAAGTCACTAACCTCAGAATATTTCTCCTTTAATTCGCTAGCAGTCATCCCTAATAGAGGGGAAAACACATTATCCCAAAGAATTAGTTGTCCATCTTGCTTATCATCAAGTATATCAATAACCAATTTATACTTGATTATTTCGTCAGGACTCTGTTGGTCACGTGACTTACAATACATTTGATCATTAATTACTTCAAGTTTCTTCCCACAACTCTTATTCGCACATGCAATGAAGTACCAATCGCGTTCAATATCTGAAATTTCTCCAACGACCCAAAATTCTCCTATCTATAAATGGTATTTAAAATGCGTTAGAAATCGAGCAATTGAATATTGAAATGAATTTAATATAAATTGAGAATAAATGTTTTTGACCTTCTTATCATCATAAATATTCATTAAAGAAGCCACTGTGATATTCTCATTTGACATAGTTTCCAACGATCCGGATCCCGTGTTTCTGGATCTTGTGCTTATACTTCGTATTGGAGTCAAGAACCTAGGCAAACTACTTAAAATAACTTGTAATCATAAAGATATTTTCAAAAACATATTATACGGTGTGATTAAAGTAAATTATATGCATACCTATCCTTGAAAGCAAAAACCTCGGGGCATTCATAATTGAACAACACCTAGTTGCAGTATACGAACTGGAAATTTTAATCTCACCATCTAATATACAAAAAGTATTTGTAAATAAGTATATCTCACAAAAATAAAATAAAATATACTATTATGTTATTACTCACCATCATTAACCCTAGCTCTACATAATTGTAATATAACAATCAACGGGTCTGTTAAAACACCATTAAAAAAGGGCATAACGGAATCCACATGCTCGTCCCATAATGTTACAGTCAAACGACTTTCCCTGAATAAAAACAAATTAATAAAGTAATAAAGGATATATGTTTACACATGTCTGGATATCATGCTTAATGCAATAAAATTAGTCAATTAGAATCAATCTACCTTTGGGAATTACAAAGATTAAATTCATGACAGCTCTACATTGTTTCTAATCCGGGGTACTGGACAATGTTTCTATCATCATTCTAAGTTTCAATTCAAAACCTATTAATGTACTGGACACTGGTTTTAAAACATTTTGTCTACTTATTTATTTTGGATTTGAAATTATGTAGTATTGCACATTAGAATTTTTAATTATTAATTGTGGAATTATTTGTTATTCTTTCGGTTATAGTATTTAGTTTGGACGGTTTTGGTCGGCTATGGTAAAAAATTTCAATCGATTTTCAGGGTCGGGACTGTTGCTCACCCATGCTGTGGCTGCTGGTGCTGCCAGCTGCGGCCGCTACAGCAGCCACTGGTGTGGCCTGCAGGCCTCGACTGCTGCCGCACTCTGCTATTATCAGATTTTGGTTAATAATTATCAGATATGTTATATCTAATGTAGTCTACTGTTAATATGTTATAATAGATTAATATGTACTGTTAGATGTTGCTTTGCCTATAATAGATTCTTGAGTCAGGGTTTAACACTTTAACATCAATCCCTTTCCATTTATCAGAACGCCGCGACTGTCACCAGCCACCTTCGTGGCAGTCACCGTTCATTGCTGAGAACCCTCGCCAATTACCCTATATCTCTCCCATAATTAAATTAGTTAAATTACAAAAGTGCATACCTGCCATCCTCAATAACAAAATCAATCAACCTTTGGGAATTTTGTGTAACTTGAATATTTTATGGCTGATGAATGGAAACGACATGACCAGTCAAATCTGTGAAAATAATAAATACATTAACATGACATAGGATTTGTATAACAGAAAATATATAAAACGACATTGGAATGGTAACTTACCAATTAACTGGTTACAATCAACACCTCCTGGAGCCTTTATGTAACAGCCCGAAAATTCCTACTACTCTCTTGAATATAATAAGGGGTTATTTTCTTAATAAGTAATTATTTAAATAATTACAAGTATTATTATTTCCTATGTGCTCGGGATTATATACTCTTGTATATATATATATATATATATATATATATATATATAGTTTATTGTTATGAGTAATAATAATAGTCTATAGCCCAATTATTTCTATAGCTATATATATATTTCCTACATAAACATTTTTGAGCCCACATGAATTATAATTTTTAAGAGACTATACTAAGTCCATGATTATTTATTTATGTCTTATAAGCTATGATTAATGATCCAACCCATTTCTAGTCTTAAACCAAAGTTGACCCAACTTCTAAATTGATCCAACAATCTAATAGCCCATACTATTTTTAGTAACCCTAGCCCAAAAATGGAAACTTCCAATTAGGGTAGTTCCAAAGTGTTTTCAGCAGCCAAAGGAGAAGGGAACGTTACGTTGTCAATCTTCTCTGCCTCTCCTCCCTTTCGCAAAACAGCCAACAACGTGGGATTACCGCTGC
>CM008345.1:27439930-27452729 GCA_002525835.2 Ipomoea batatas
TATATATATATATATATATATATATATGAATAAAATGGAGTAAATTGTGGATATATACATATATATATATATAATCTGTATAGCCTAATATAAACAGATTCTCAAGATGATATATATATATATATATATACATAATAATTCGTATAAATTAATATAAATATTTATGGTTGTATTTTGTCACCTTTTGCCATAATAATCCGTAGCCTAATATAAACAGATTCTCAATAGGAAATTATGAATATGAAATTAACGTATAGGAAACTAATAGACAATTATGAATAGGAAATTTGGCATTGAGCTCAGAAATTAACCATAATAATCCTTTGGCTAATATAAACAGCTCCGTAGCCTAATATAACGTATAGGAAATTAATGTAAATTTGCAGGAGCAGGAAATGAACTCCTTATTGGAGAAAATGAAAAAGGAAACTGGTGAAAAAAAGAGAGCAGCTTCAAAGGCCTTTAAAAATGAACTCGAGGGTATTAAGATTGACATATATAAATTAAGATTAACATATATAAATCAGTCAATAATTTCCGTTAAAAGATTAACATATATAAATCAGTCAATAATTTCCGTTCAATTTTCCTTTGTGCATATATACATATATATACATAATAATCCGTATAAATTAATAAAAATATTTATGATTGTATTTTGACACCTTTTGCCATAATAATCCGTATAACCTAATATACAAAGATTCTCAATTAAATCATTGCATATGTCGCAATTTAATGGCGATCAAAATTAAAAGCTTTAAATAAATATTCTCAATAATTAGGTTGTACGTATAGTTGAATGATTAATATGTTAAGTTACAATATGTTGTTAATGATTTGGAATCTCAGTTATTGATATGTAAAAATGAGGTTGAAATGATAGAATTAGACTTTGAAACGGTGAGCCAACGTGCAGAAAAAACAAAACACGGCAGAAAAACAAAACATGGCAGAAACAAAACATCTCTTTATATTAAATATTATGCTTGCATAAAACGGGAGTCCTAATATATTATATTTTCGTAAAAACAAAACATGGTAGAAAAAAGTATATTAAAACATAACGTGGCAGAAAAACATAATGGGAGTCATTATATTATATTTTCGTAAAAACATAATGGTAATAAAAAAAGGGGTTGTATTCGGGTTTCGTTGGGAACCCACGATTGTTGAACCCAATCTTGATGGATTCTTATATTATCTCTGTGATAAAGAGACCCCTCGCAGAAATTCTCGAAGTAGACATAATAACGGTTCCTGTATTCCCCGGTGATTTCACCGACCCACCAACCATCATTGTCGAAGGCGTCCACTACCTGGTACATATTGGAAAAGGTGGACTGCACTTGCGACGGCTGCGACCGGATTTGTGAGAGGGTAACATTTTCCGTCAATGGGGCCGAAAAGTCGTCCGTCACTAAATTTTTGTATTGAACTATGTAGACATTGCCGGTGGTCAATTGACCCACAACCGTCGCCTCATAGTAGGATCTCACGAACCCTTCATCGTTGCTCGCCACTTCCACCGCATCGCCAATCCGAAAAGCAACAATTGGTGGAGTCATCATGGTTCTTGATTTTCTAAGAAAACAGAGCATATATACATAAAACACGTTTGATGAATAGGAAAACAGAATGAATATGCGAAAATAAAAACATGAAAAATATGCAGAGTTGATAATCTAATCCTTACCTTTTCAATTCTCTAGTCCTTTGCTGGTTTATCACTTCGCATATTCCAACACTTCGCATATATATACATAATAATCGATATTGTTTTTCCTAATATTTATGCTTGTATTTTGACACCTTTTGCCATAATAATCTATAGCCTAATATAAACAGATTCTCAATAGGAAATTATGAATAGGAAATTAACGTACATAAAATTAATAGACAATTATGAATAGGAAATTTGGCACTGAGCACAGAAATTAACCATAATAATCCTTTGACTAATATAAACAGCTCCGTAGCCGAATATAACGTATAGGAAATTAATGTAAATTTTTAGGTTAACCATAATTGAATCACCAATAATAAATTAATAAATTAATATAAATATAAAATAATAAATAAATAAAATAAATGAGTTTACCAAAATGACCCTAGATTTGAGCGGGAAATTTTAGAAGGAGGATAATGTTATTATATATAGATAGATTATGTCTACGACTTAAAAGTCTAGACTATCATGCAACTACATACTCAACCAATTATTGGATTGACTATCGCAAAACAATAACATTGGAGGTATGAGTTTTTCCAACTCGGGAACATTCTCAACACGAATGGCATTACCATTCAACCTCTCGAGACACATGTGTCCTAAGGTTTCCAGCGTAGATTCCAATAAGGATCTAGCTATCATGAGAATTTCCACTTTTTGGCTGACTATCCCGGCTTACATCAACCATGTAGCCACTCATGGACTTAACGTCCTTTAGATATCCGGTTAAGGTGCTATACTTTCCAAGTATGACTGGATATCACACGTAGTGCAGTCCAAAATTATAAGTATACCAATGGTATCTCATAATTTTCCACTATTGCCTTTTAGTGCGTAGCACTAGGGTTACTCGTATCACTACATAGTTTATAAACCGCAAGGCAATATTTGGCCAAATATAACACTTAGATACAATTGAACTTGCCAATAATCGGAGTGTATTCTCATCGAGAAGTACAATCTTTGTGATTTTTGGATAGTTAGTATCTAACGTTGTCCAAGCCACTTGATTATTATCCTTTTGCAAGGAAATTAATCAACACAATGAGATTGGCTTCACACGAGACCATCAAGTCCTCTCATGATTTTAATCCCGAAGATTTAAATCTACCAATTCATATCCTTCACGTCAAATTTCCAATTTAACATGATCCTGGTAGACTTGATCACTCGATCGTTTCTACCCACGATGAGTTTATCGTGTATAAACATATATTAACACCATCGTCTATTGTATGCCAATATGCCATACATAGACCTTTTGTCATTTTGTTTATACTAAACTCGTTGGTTTATCATTGTATGATCAAAACATCACGTGCCAATATTTCAGGCTTATCATTTTTACTATACAAGGATTTTACCAAGCTACCCACTTTCTTTCATAGTATGGAACCAACAAAGCCCGTAGGCCGTTCCTTGTCTATAAAGATAGTGATTTTTCACATCCACTTGATGAACTTTCAAATCCCACGCAGTGGTTAAGGAGAGAGTCATCCTTATGGATTATTATTCTCACACGAGATAATACACATTAAAGTAATCAAGGCACTCGCAAGTAATCTTCAATTACTGGCCTGTCTTTATACTTCAATGAAATTAACCGATTTTATCTTCTAACCCGATGATCCACCTAGGATCAAAAGGTTTTACAACCTGGAGGAAGAGCAACCAGTTCCGAAGTATGATTATCTACGATAGAATCTACTTCACCTTATAGCCTCTTTTTGGTACAAAACCAATTTGCACCCTTCAAACCAGCCCATCACTAATCAGGAGATTAATTCTTAGAATTTGTATTGGATTTAACTAGAAGTTAATTCCGTAATATTCCCTTAATAGCTTGGCCAGTCACGAGAGGTGACTTTGTCCATTCACGAGAGGTAAACTTAATTTACTTCTTATGGACATCCGTAGAAGATACAATTTCTACATCCATTCGAGGCTTTATTTTCTAACAAGCCGTATTAGAAGACTTAATCCATTTTCTAGTAAGCAAGTTAGACTATGCATATCGAATTATAACAAGTACGTCAGAAAATCGAACCACATGATTTTCCAATCCTTACCAAATCCATTCCATTTTCTAATTAACAAGTTAGATTGTGCATATTACATTCTAACATTTAAGTTAGAAAATCTGGATTACAGGGTTTTCTAAATCATTACTCACTAGCTACGTCTAGCTATGAGTTCGGGTTTTAGGTCCTTCAACTGACCCTCTCAGAAAAACCATCTTCTACGAACGATGAATTTCTGATTCGTTATGTTCTTTGAGTACTAAGAACAAACACATTTGGCAAGCCGCCCCCACATTTCAAGTATCAACAGGATAGCTCAAACCTATCCACACTCGTAAAGAACCTTATCGAGTTACTTTGTAGGGAACCTTCGTATAAGGTTTTTGCTTGTCCAAAAGACAATTGCCTCACCCCCACATTCTTGAGGTAGGCACGAACATATCAACGTATTGATAATCGTGTTCGGTAGCATCGTTCGATTGAGGTGAATCCACATTATACTCTCTAGTATAATACAACATAGAAATCACCCAAAAGTGTTTCTTGTTCACCGCATCGATCGCTTTTAAACCGCATTAATTCAACAATTAATTTGATTTCCACCTTTATTCTTATAAAGAATAACATACCGCTACATTGGTTTTGAAAGCAATAACCAACCTCTTCTCGCAAGGTATAGGCAGTACCAAACTGCCCCTTTTGATCACGAGAGGTGGAAGGGGTAGCAACCTTTTGCAAGATGCAGTTAAACCCCACGAGAGGTGATTGAATTACCTCTTCTCGGAAGACTAATACTCTTCCAAATGCTTTCATCTTAAATGATTGTGACAACCATTTCAACGCCCACTAACTTGAGCTTTAATTCCATCTTTAATCCCATTAAGCACTACAATTTGTGCCTTAACTAATAGATTAATATTGGTATTAGACAAGCCGTTTAGACGTTAGTGCCATAGTGCACTATCCTAGTGAATTCAATTAGCCCTTAAAGCACTAATAATACACTAGTCCGTTAGTGTACGAACACTATCACGTTGGTACGTTAGTGGTGTACCAAACCCACTTACCAAGTACTAGATACATTTTCCGTTAAGCGATTAAGCTTTGACCAAATGTAAATAGATACTACAGCGTACCGAATTACTAAATAAATAGCAACGAATTGAGAGTTTTCGTTAGTACCACAACATTAGCACTTAAGCTCAATTCAACAGATTATTGACCCAACATTTCATCATTTGTCTCAAATTAATATCACACTAGTAAAATTAGGAATTTCTGACCAAGTTAATTATAACACAATTAACGAGATCAAATCAACAAAAATTTCAACTAGTTGAATCAAACCATTATAATTGCATTAAGAATATCACTTAAAAATATTCAAAACAATTGAGCCGAAATGCTCACGATTATAAGGTCATTTTTTGACAATTGATTTTTCATGAAATCTAGAACCGAGGTTCATTACGTGATTTCAACCATGCAACACACAAGTTACATTTTTTGTTGGTCATTAACCATATTAGCATTTCTCAAACAAATGCTACATATGCACAAAGCATATAACATATATATTGAATCATACATCAAAATTATTTCATAAAATAATATGCATGTATATCGTGATTCAATACTTCTCAATGGAACATACATATTTTTAAAGCAATAAAAATATTACATGGATACTATTAGAAATTTATTCGAATAAATTCAACTAGATAGGAGATTACATTGGAAATAAAACTTCCTAATCCATATCTCGTAGTAGTCCATCACACCGTGTGCCTTGTTCCATTTGTTCACACAGTACCCATTAATCCTAACAAAGTTGTCTTCAACCTTTTCACCAGGATGACGGTTCGCATCGTAATGACCCTTTCACCTTCCTCACATAAACTAGTTCAGGTTTAAGCTTTCGCTTAGCCTTCCCTCGATTATGATCGAAGTCATTGGTCACACTACCACAGTCCTCGGACCATGTAGTAATCACACCACTGGATCCTCCATGGCTATTAGCCGATCCATTTGGTACCGAAGGTACCTGCATCGTAGGAACATTTTCCGTGATACCCACACCGTTCCGTGAACCAACGTTCACCGGTGCTTGGGAATGTGCAACAACATTGTCGTTCCCTCCATTGTTGTTCGTAACAACATCATTGCCGTTCTCGTCCCCGTTAGCAAACAAGGAAAGAGCTGGATTTTCCATTTCTCCGTGGTATACGAGATTAGAAAAGGGTAAGTAAGGTTTTAAGATTGTTGGGAAACAATTCTCGAAATACCCAAGAAAATGGACGAAATAGAAAAATCCACTAAAACAAATATTACAAGAAATATTACAAGGAGAAATAATCCACGAAGGATTACAACAAAAAGAAATACAAGAAAAATTCCAGGAATTTAAACCTACAACAAAGGTTAGATAAACCTGGAATACAGGGACGGTGTATAACGGACTTTGGGGTAGTTGTAAGTATGAGTCGTGTTGTCACTTTCCCTAAAACCTTATTTACCGCTTCCTGAGGTGCTGGAACGTTGCGGTCTAGGTTTCCCAGGATAAAACGTACTACGATCCGCCGTTTGAGCACACAAACTTGGATCCGGTGAACGGGAACGTGGGATGAACACAGGTGGCTAGAACGAAGGAGAGCAGAGTTTCGAGGTGGGAAAGTATTTCGTGTATATCACGTATCTTCTTCTCTCATGTTATAAAATCTGCTGCTCACCTAGAAATATATAGGAGATGAAGGATTAATCGCATTTATCATGGCATTCATTCTTGGCATTGTAACCTCCACCCTCTAACAAGTATTAACTTTGCCACTAATATGCAATTAACTCTAAAAATAAATATTGGAATTAATATGATATTAATTCCATAACATATTGAGTTAATCACCTGAACGGTCACATTGGAAGTGAACCGTCTTAGCCAAAGTCTCTTGCGAGAGGTTATTGCAGTTACGCGCGAAAGATCGCGTTCGAGAGGTGACTTAGAGCTACGATTGATCGACTTGTGCAAGCTTCGAGAGTTCAACTCTTAGCCGCGAGAGATCGACCAGTGCGACTAGGAGATCACCGCTATCACAACTACACATCGCAGGTCTCGCGCGCTGCCAGTCTCGAGATGTTGCGCGGCAGTTCGGGACATCACTTGATGTCTCGACGTTGCACTGCCGCTCAAGAGATCATCTCTCGAAGGCTGTGGACTGAGATGGATAAAATCGTTTGGATTTTTGGCATAACTTAGCCGCTAGGTGCGGGCGCACACAAGTTTAAGCCTTTCGAACTCATTTTTGGGATTTGATTTGCACCCCCTGCGCGCGAGAGAGAGCATCTATGCTATACAAGTTAATTAGTCATAAAATGACTCTTGTATATATAGTGGGTGAAATCTTCTTCCCAAACCAATGTGGGACAAAGGCTTTCCTTAAAGCTTTTCCACAATTTTTCCATCTCAATGGGTCTACTTTGAGAACCAATTTCTCATTCACCCATTATCCATTTTGAGAGTATAATATATCGATCTCTTCGTCTAAGAACGAAGAACCCGAATCCACTTTGACCCGGCCCAAATCGGATGTGGAACCTACATATATTTATACCACAAAATGGCCACTTAAAAATGCTATATATTGTCATTTTTCCAACATATTTTGTGGATAAATGCATGTATGCTTTTATATATAATCTAGTAATTAATGTTTTTTTTTAAGTTTATGCTTTTAGTGTTTTAGTTTTCTTCTATTAATGGCTAACAGTAAATTAGCAGAGGATGTGAAACTAGAGAAATGAGAAGAACGAAAGAGAAATTGAAAATTGCAATATATAATTATTAATCAAATTAAATCGAAGCCCAAAACAAAAAAAAGATAAACTTTTTTAAGAAAAAAAAAAGACGAAACTAATAGATGTTGTATGACTTGTATCCAGTATCTAATATCTCACTAGTCTTTGTTAGGAGTCTTGTAGTAGTATACTGATAGGACTCTATGATTATATCTTCTATTATAGTTTGTACGTACGTTCAGTTCATTGTATTACAGAAAACCTATTCTCATATGGTATCAGTAGTTCAGGTGTGCATTCATGGCCAACGTCGACTCTCGTGACGGATCTGTCGAAGCTTCCTCGGAACGGACTGTCTCTGATGTGGCCATGCCGCCTCTATCACCCGTCGGATCTCTATCGTCCGCGCATCATTATGTGACTCTAAAATTATCTACGCACAACTATCTGTTTTGGCGAGCTCAAATGGTCCATTTTCTCCGAGGTCAAGGCTTGCTCAGGTTTGTGGATGGTTCTATCCCGTGTCCGGTCGCTCCAGCTGCTACCCCCTTCCGTTTCTGCTGCTGCTTCGGCTTCTTCAACTGCTGCTGCTACCTCCGGTTCTGCTGCTGCTGCTCCAACGGCGTCAGTGGCATTGTGGATCCGGCAAGACCAGGCGGTGTTGTCTCTCTTGATCTCCTCCTTGTCGGACGACGTCCTGCACCATGCACTAGGCAACGCCACTTCGCGGCAGCTATGGGAGAAGATTGAGCATTCCATGGGATCGGCAACCAGAGCTCGTGCACTGAATCTGCTTGGGAAATTGCACTCGCTGCGCCAAGGTGATGCTTCTGTAGCCGATTACCTCGCGCGAGCTCGTCTACTGGTGGAGGATCTTTCGCTCGCCTGACGTCCTGTGTCATTGGATGACCAGAATTTGTACGTTTTTGGGGGGCTACAGGCTGAGTATCGCCCGTTGGTGGCTGGACTGACTCGCGGTTAACCTGTTTCTCTGTCGGAGCTGTCCGATTATCTCAGTTCTCAAGAGTTCATCCTTGCGGATGACTATGTTGATGCTGCTCCGCCGGCGGCTATGGTGGCTCGGCGTGGTGGTGGTCGCTCGGGTGGCTCCTCTCCACAGCAGCAACCCCCTTTCCAGCAGCAACCTCCTTTCCAGCAGCGTGGCGGCGGTCGTGGACGTCGCGGTGGCAGAGGCAGAGGACGGTCGCGCGGCGGTGGTGTTCGTTGCCAGTTGTGTGATGCTGTTGGTCATACCGCCCTCACTTGTTATAGATTTAATCCGCCATCTTCAGGTCCTCGGGCAAATGTTGTTGTAGCTTCTGATCGTGTGGATTCCCTTGCCTCCCACCATTGGCTCCCGGGCATGGGGGCGTCAAATCACGCGACTCTGGATTCGTCCCTTATTTCTTCTGCTGAAGACTACAGCGGTTCGGACACACTACGCGTAGGCGATGGTACAGGTATGCCCATTGTTAGTATTGGGTCTGCATCGGTAGCCATTCCTAGTCGTACATTACGTTTATCTGATGTGTTACATGTACCCTGTTTGTCTGCTCCTTTATTATCTGTTCAGAAATTTGCCCGAGATAATGATGTTTACTTAGAATTTTATTCTGATTATTTTGTTGTCAAGGATCATACCACCAAGGTGCCTCTTTATAAAGGTCGTGCTTCGGGTGGTCTTTACTCCTGGCTTGTTACTCTGCGTCGTCAACCTGCTGCTTTGGTTGCTCGTGTCTGGTCCTCGGTCTGGCACAATAGGTTCGGTCATCCACATCTTCGTGTTTGTCGTCAAATACTAGATAGTTATTCTCTTAGTTCTAGTACTATTAGTCGTTTATCTTCTTTATGTTCTGCTTGTCAGTTGGGGAAATCTTCTTGCTTTCCCTTACCTCGTGTTAGTACTTCTTCTACTCGTATTCTAGAACTTATATACACTGATATTTGGGGCCCTGCGCCTGATCTTTCGTCAACTAGTTTTAAGTATTTTCTGTTATTCGTGGATGACTTTACTCGTTATATATGGTTTTATCCTATGCATGCTAAAACTGATTTGTATGCCATTTTTGAGCAATTTCGTTGTCAAGTTGAGCGTTCCCATAATTGCAAAATTTTAGCCATACAGTCTGATCTTGGGGGGGAGTATAAGAAATTGGATACTCGGTTGTCTGCTCTTGGTATTGTGCACATGCAGTCGTGTGCCTATACTCATGAGCAAAACGGTAGGGTAGAGCGTCGCCATCGTCATATTGTTGAAACTGGGCTTGCTTTAATGGCTCAGGCTTCGGTTCCTACGCGGTTTTGGGATTATGCGTTTGAAACCGCAGTTTATTTGATTAATAAGATGCATACTTGTGTATTGCACGATGACACACCTCATTTCCGTGTTCATCGTTCTCCTCCTTCTTATTCTTTGTTGCGTGTCTTTGGGTGTTTATGTTTTCCGTTGTTGCGTCCATATAATCGAAACAAGTTACAGTTCCGCTCTTCTCCTTGTGTGTTTGTTGGTTACCCACCTTCTTTTCATGGCTATCGGTGTCTAGACTTGAGTACTAACAGGGTATTTATCTATCGCCATGTGCGGTTCGATGAATCTATTTATCCGTTTGCCTCAGCTGTGTTTGAACAGGTTTCGCCTCCTCCGGTTGCTGAGCCATGGGGTGTTGCTCGCGTTGCAGTTAGCTTGCCTAGGTTCTCTTCGGCCCCTGCTCCGGCTTCCACTATTCCCAGCTCCCACACTATTTTTGATCCCGTTTAGCGTGATGTTGCTCCGTCTAAGCCGGTTCGGGGTCGTCGTTTGAAGCGACCAACGGTGCGGACTCATGCTATGGCACTACGGAGTGGGTCGCAGACTCGGGCTCAGCCGGTGGCTTTGGTGTCTCAAACTGTTATGGTGGAACCTACGTGTTACACCCAGGCGGTCGTGTATCCGGAATGGCGCGAGGCGATGGACCTCGCGTTTAATGCTTTATTGCAGAACCAGAAATGGCGGTTGGTCGGAAGGCTGATGGGTCTGTTGAGCGCTATAAGGTGCGTCTGGTCGCCAAAGGCTTCAATCAGGTAGCTGGCCAGGATTTCTTTGAGACCTTCAGCCATGTGGTCAAGCCCACGACGGTCTGCCTTCTGCTATCTCTTGCTATCTCTTGTGGTTGGCATATTCGCCAGTTGGACGTTCATAATAAGTTCTTGAATGGTAGTTTGGCCGAGACGGTTTATATGCGGCAACCCCCGGGCTATGAGGATAAGGAAGCTCCGAACCATGTGTGTCTTCTTCAGCGCTCACTGTATGGGCTGAAGCAGGCTCCCCGTGCCTGGTTTGATCGGTTACATTCTTTCCTTATTTCGGTTGGCTTTTGTCCTTCCAAGACTGACGTTTCCTTGTTTATTTACTTTGTTGGTGTGGTTCAATTATTCTTGCTTGTGTATGTGGATGATATTCTGGTCATGGGCACTGAGTTTAAGATTCGTGACATGGGTGCACCCACGTTCTTTCTTGGCATAGAGACTGTTTCTATGCGTGATGGTTTGCTTTTGTCTCAGCAGCGCTACATGTCAGATATTTTGAAGCATGCCGGCATGACTGATTGTAAGGCACTAGCTACTCCTGTTGCTTTAACTCGGCCCGCTGATACTGGTGTGTCTCTTTATGCTGATCCGACTCACTACCGAAGTCTTGCTGGGGCTCTTCAATATCTTACTGTCACTCGGCCTGACTTATCTTTTGCTGTGAACAAGCTTTGTCAGCACATGCATGCTCCTACTACTGAGCATTGGGCTATGCTTCAGCGTGTTCTTCGCAATGTGAAAGGAACTTTGCACTTCGGCTTGCGCATTTGTAAGTCTTCTTCGGCTGATATTCATGCATTCTCAGATTCTGATTGGGTTGGGGATCCAGTTGACAGGAAATCCACGAGTGGCTTTTCAGTTTTCTTGGGCCGCAATTTGATTTCGTGGGTCTGTCGGAAGCAGCGGACTGTAGCGCGCTCATCGACTGAAGCTGAATACAAGGCCCTGGCTGATGTGGCTGCGGAGGTTACCTAGTTGGTCTCATTGTTGACTGAGCTTACTGAGCTTGGCTTATCGCCCACCTCGCCACCGCGTCTATGGTGTGATAACTTGGGTGCGACCTATCTGTGTGCCAATCCGGTGTTTCACGCTCAGACGAAGCATGTTGAGATCGACTACCACTTCGTTCGGGATAAGGTTGCTAAGAAGGAATTACTTGTTCAATTCATTTCTACCAAGGATCAGCTAGCTGATATGTTTACTAAGGCGCTCTCTGGTTCGCATTTTGCATTTCTTCGGTGCAAGCTCAATGTTGCTGCCAACCTTCCGCTTGATGGGGAGTGTTAGGAGTCTTGTAGTAGTATACTGATAGGACTCTATGATTATATCTTCTATTATAGTTTGTACGTATGTTCAGTTCATTGTATTACAAAAAACCTATTCTCATCGTCTTAAATATTTAATTGGCTAAATAGTTTATATTTTTAATTGGCTCATCAAAATATTAACATTGTGATTAATTGTGAACATAGAAAAATTGAGCTATAATAACGACACAAAGAATTGATACTTTCTTTATAAGAAAGAATTCTGAAGATTAACATCTAAGTAAATCCATCTACAAATATTGATCAATTGAATTTTGAAAGTCGTCCTGAAAAATCTCAAAGAATTAAAATCAATTAGAAGTTTGACATTCAAGCATTAGAACGTGATCCGGAATATGCAAGAGAGTCGTTCTAAATTTTATTACATTTGTTATGCAACGATCTATTTTGGCCCCACGAATCATAAAAACTTGGCTCTGTCCCTGCTTGTACATGTACAAACTACCCACAAAATATAGTAGATTTTGGTTTAGCAGTGTCCAAAAAAATCCGTGATTCTCAACATTCCGATTTGCACGTAAAAAATATTATTTCCCTTTATTTTTCTCCCAAACTATTTACCTTTCATTCATTTAACCAGTTATGTTGATCCACCGACCGACTACCCATAATCATAAAATCAATAAAAATAATTAAACTTCTGTCAAGCATGTTTAGAAAAAACTCTTTCAAAATCTGTTTGGTAGGTCTGCATTCTGAACTTGTGAGCTTAAGACTTGCCAAAGTTCGAACCTACTAAAAATGGGTCGGGCAAAGAACCGAACTAGACATCCGCAAATTAAAAGCATTGCCGACTTAGACATCTACAAGTGCTATGCGACCTGAAGCCGAAGTTCGGCAAATGACAGCAAATTAGGTTG
>CM008345.1:27460750-27477867 GCA_002525835.2 Ipomoea batatas
TATTCTGCTGTGCATTTGTGCTCAGGTAATTGTGCACCTCTGTTGTGGTTTGTGTGCATTTAAGATCTGTTTCGTGTGCATTCATCAGAGGTTTTTTAAGTAGTAGTCTAGTTGGTGTGTTTTCTTTCTCAAATGTGTTGCTGATATTGTCTCTATAGGGTGTTGATCTTGTAGCAGGCCTAATGCCATCCTCGGATGTAGTGGGTGTTGAAATATTTATCACACCACAGCCGCAGGTGGTGTTTTTGTTTCCTTGTTAACTTCGTGCTCAATGTCAGGTCTCATTTATATTATTTTTGATAGGTGGGGGTTTCTTCTCCTGTTGTTGATGAGGGAGCTGGAGAACGTGGTGTACTTGTTGAGCCACTGAAGGGTTTGATGCCAGATATTGAAGGAAGGGAAATTGTTGGGATAAGTCACCAATTGTTGGCAGAGTACATATCTACCTCACCTGATCGGCGTTCGTCTTTGTCAGGATTTATGTGTGTGTTGTGGAGTTGGGTGTTTGATAGATCGAATCCTGTCATGTAAGGTCGACTTAGGGGAACTCTTTTGGTCGTTGTTTATCTTGTGTGGATTTTTAGGTTCCTGTTGTTTTATGTCCATGCAGGGATGAAGAGTTGTGGTCGTACAATGAGCGTTCTGCTGTTTGGGAGGATTTTGCGTGTTTGCGGAATGGCTGTCAGGTTCGGGTGGCTATTGTTGATGCTTGGGCTAGTGTTTTGAATGACAGAGTAAAAGGGAGGAAACCAGACGAACCTATCCGTTTTTTTTCTTCGACATGGACTACGGTATTCACTTTGATTGTTATTTATTTTCTTATATTTCTGTTCGTTTACCATAATGTTTGTGCATGTGTTCATAGACACAGACTGTGGTGGAGACATCTGGCGACAAGAAAGACAGATGTGTGTGGTTTAGTGGTCGCCTCCGTGAAGACTATGATATAGCTCCGCACCAGTCTTGGGCAACCATTGACATGGTAACCTTTATCTCTAATGTAGTTGTAGATGTTCTTTATTTGGTTTTTTATTTGATGGTGTTTGCTATGTTTTTGTGTTGAAGTTTCTTTTCCCATTGAGTGATCATGGTCACTACTACATTATAAGTGTGGATTTGAAGAAGATGAAGATGGATATCATAGATAATTGTCCGACTCCCGCTACTCACAAGTCCAGATATGGCAGTGCTCTCGCAGACTTGGTAAGGACTCCAATGTCGTTACGTATTTGTTGTGCATCAGGGCTGTTATAACTGTGCATTTCAGATTATTGAATTGTGCATTCCCAGTTAACTTATGTGTTTTCCCATCATGAATTTCTGATATGTAAGGTGAGTTCTTGTGTGTAACTGTTGTGTTCTGTTTGGCCATTGTAGCAAGCGTTCCTTGCCTCATTTTTTGTGAATGCTAATCTTCACGAGCGGGCGGTAAAAGTGAGACGCCTAAAGCCGAAGCGTATGCAAATGTCTTGGAGGGAAGGGACCATACTGGAAGACAGTGGCATTTATACTATGCGCCACATGGAGTCTTATTTGGGTCAGGGTGTTTCCGGTTGGGAGTGTGGTCTAGTCAAAGGTGACAGGAACATAGTGAATGATTTGCGTAAGAAGTTCATGCTTGATATTTTGGTGTCCAACATCAACACGCACAAGTATTCTGTAATTCAATGTGCGTTGGAGTATGATCGCAATTTGGTTGGTCGTGCTAGTTAGCATTCATGTAAAGGGTGTCTTTTTTTGGATGTGTTTATAAACTTTAGGTAGGTGGTGGTTTTTGTTTTGTATAGTCCACCCTTTGTTTTTTTGGAATTCCTTGACTGTAGCAATATGGTGTAGGGTACATTCGGCGAAGTAAATTTAATTGGGTAGTACTAATGATTTGACCTGGTCTGAAATGGAATTTTGTTCATATAAAAGTGAAGGAATAATTTCAGGTTTTTTGAACAGTGATTATAGTATTTTGGGAAGTTATAAGCATAAATGCTTTCTTAAAGTGTGGCATTGTAGTTTGATATCTTTTTTTAAATGTTTATCTGTTTAACCTTATTTATGTCTTAAATTTGTGTTACGTGTACGTGGCGGTTCTCATGTAAAGAACACCTGTGTAGTTGGGTTTCCGGTGCGGCGTAATTGTCTAGGCTAGGTTTGCTATGCACATCTCGTCCTACTGCATTGCACATTAATGCGTGGGTGGTTGCACTGGACGTTGGTATGCGATACACTGTTAGCAATTTTGTTAATGTGGATGTCGGGTATTTCTGTATAACTGAGCAAGATTGTTTTTGTGTGATATAACTCGGGTCCTATCTAGAAACAACCATTACAAACATCGAATTAAAAAAATTTAGATGTCAATCCTCAAGGGAGGATTCCCTATGTTTTGTGAAATTGTTGGGTGTGCTTAATAACATTGCAGTATGTAATATTCCAAATTTGTGCTGTTTTCAAAAAAAAAACAAAAAAAAAATCCAAATTTGTGTAATCATGGCACATTTGTGCAGTTACGGCTATCATGGTGCACATATTTGTCACATTTGCGACAACGGCGTGCTCGCTTTGCTCCCGCTTCTATTGCTATCTCCCTTTTGCCTTTTATTCCTTTGCCACTGCCCTTGTTTTTTGCCGCAACGGGGGGTAGGATGTACACTTCTGGTTGTGTTATTGTCCCGCATAGCTCCTCAATAATTTCTATATTTCTCCTGCTTCGCTCGGGTGGGCCGTGGTCTAACATTAAACCTTGTTTGTGCTCCCGAAGCAGGCGTGTGAGTGCTTGCATTTGCTTGTTGTCCCCACTGACTACCCCCACACATGAGTGTATTTCTGTCCATAGTTGATTTCTGATCGATTGGGAGTTGTCTTCTATTGGGTTTTGCTCGCCTGATATATTATCCAGGCCCGATATTGAACGGACGCAGGCTTTTCTTGTCCACCAGGGGACTATGTATTGAGGGGGAATGCGATCTATTCGGTAGTATTTTAAAATGAGGAATATATGGCGGCATAACAACCCCACACGTGTAAACATCCTGCAGGTACAGTTGATGGTCTCCTCATTAGGATTGTGGGTAACACAGAATACGGTGTCATCATCTCCTTTAATCTCATACGAATCTATCTGCCCATTTTTTGCTATAGAAATCACACTGCATGAAAAATAGCTTTTCTCAATCTCGGTTTGTACCTCGTGAAATATGGATACCGTGTATTCTGAAGCGGCATGACGCTCTAACAATAAGGGGGTTTTGAACTTGGCAAAGTGTCCTTCACATGCTGCATTTAATTTAGTTTCTTCATATCGCTGTGCGTCGAGTGCACTCTCGAAATGCATTAAGAACTCAACCAAAGTTGAGTGTTTGCTGAAGAATCGTCCAAACATACTGTTCTCCCCTTCAGAACGCGATGTGGTCCGAATTAATCCACCCATATCCATGTCCCTAAAATAAGTGGGGATCCAAAATGAGCGCAGCTCAAAAATGTGTTGAAACCAGGTTGACTCCACTAACCCGTAGTCTTCCATTATACCATTCCATTTGAGTTTAAATTCATCTATGCTGATCATCTCATTCCAAACAATTGCATTTAATTTTCTACGGAAGACGTCATCCTTTGATAGAGCAGGCCCTGCCTTCTCCGCCGTTTTTGTCATTATATGCCACATGCAGAAAAGGTGTCGTGTGGCTGGAAATACCTTCCCGACTGTGGCCTTCAGCGCTGGATCCTGGTATGTTATGATGTAGTTCGGTGCATGGCCCATTGCCTTGTTAAAATTTTGTAAGAGCCACTCGTACGATTCTTTGTTTTCCTTTGTTAACAACCCGGCTGCAAATGTAATGCACCGCTTATGGTTATCCACTCCAGTGAATGGGACGAACACTAATTTGTACCTGTGTAGGAATGGAGGAGTATAGATTATTGGTTAGGGTTCAACAGGTGCACAACTAAGTGTAATATTTTGCACGTTATATCACTCTAAATTGCACAATTTTTTTGTAGGAGAAATGCACAAACCTGTTCATACTGTATGTAACATCAAAGGAGACTACGTCCCTAAAGTAAGCGTAAGTACGCCGTGTCGTTTGGTCCGCCCAGAATAGACGGTTTAAGTGTTGCTGTTCATCAATATCATAATCAAAATAGAATGCCGGGCATACCTCTTTCTTCTTGAAGAATTTGTCTATGAGTAGTTGTGCATCATGCCCATTAAGGTATGCTTGTAAGTCTCGCTTGAAATTGTGGAAATCAACACTTGTTGCGCCCACAGCTGAGTAATTCCCTACCATCTCTTTGTATAGTCTATAGGACTTAATGGGTCCAATATTGGCCTTCACGCAATTAACTATGAAGGTTTGGTGTCCTATATCTAGCTTACGATTGACCTTCAAGAATTGTTTTGACGTCTCTGAACATAATTAGTGGTTGTTTCGCTCATCAAGAATAGAGACTATAAATCCTCCCTTCAGACTTGTTTTCATCACCATTCTTGCATTGCACCCAACCCTATTTGTTATTCTGCGTTTCTTTTCAACTGGTGGGCTATTTTTTCTGTCGTCCACCAAGGTTGTTGGTCGTTTCTCAACATTCTTATACCCTTCACGGCTGCATACTAAATATTGTAGTGTAATACCACCCTCCCTATTTTTCCTCACTGTGCTTTTTCTCACATCAAAACCTGCCACCCCTGCGTAGTACTTGTAGAAAGTTATTCCTTCCTGTATTGTGCCAAAGATTTGTCCTAGGATGGGTGTGATTGTGCTTTCACATTCCGGGATCCAATACTTTGTGGAGCATGGTGAAATCTCGAATCGGCACCCGATGGCGTTGTTATCGTTCAATTCTTCTTCACCTGCATTTTTTTAAAATCAATATCAGAATAGTTTTTAGTATTAATTTAACTTGAAGTTCTAACCACTCCACGTTACACAACTGTCAGTACTATGGTGCCTATTATCTTCTATATGTGTGCTAATTAAGAAGCACTCTTTTGCACGGTCAATTGCAGATCATTACTTGATCCCTACTTAGTTAATCTCTCTTTGATTATTCACGTGGTTGGGAAATATGGGAGCAGTATCTGTCATCGTACGCCTATTTCGTGGTTGCTTTTTACGAAGCGTTACTGGTGATTGTGGTTGAACCCTTGTTAGGGGTAGTTTGATGGATTTACGATCCATTTAACCAACAACATACGGGTTTTTGCCGCACCATGCTTAATCACCGGGTGGGGGGGTGTGGAGATGGGGAATTCGTACCTGGTTGTATTGTGTGGGCAATGGATGCTCGTCTCAAAATTGCGGAGTTTGTTTTAGGGTAGCCTTGCGGTCTGGTGGGCGTGAATTGCGATGGAGAGAGTCTGGGTTGTTTCTGTATGATTCTTATTTGTAAGGGGGTGTTTCTATATGATTCCTTTTTATAGGGGGAATACTCTGGTGTGTTTCTGTATGAGTCCTATTTAAATGAGGAGGTTACTCCCATGCAGTATCGGATTGGTGCAATTTTGCTTTGAAGCCCTTGTTGTGTTAATTAACCATTTGTGTCTTTTTACAGTAAGGGTGGTAGCAGTTTGAGGGAATAAGCCTCATGGGATCAAAATCTGGCTAGCATATGTCAAGTTGAAGCACGTAATATTGACAAATACTGAATACATTAACTCCAATTTTGCTAATAATATTTCATCGTTATTATATTTGCTTAAATTATTACAAAAACAATAAAGTATAACATTCGCGAAGCAAACATTACAAAGTTTACTAATAAAATCTCGGCTGCTAAAATCATTCTACAAGTTGGCATTCTGTTTTAATGGGAAGAAATAGAAGTATCCGTATACATTTCGATAGCAAGCATTCTGATTGTTGTACTCATTTCACATTTGGGCAATTACGACTGTAATGCTGCCCTAGTTGATTACATTTACGGCAAACACGCATTGGCTTTGATCCATCTAGTTTCACAGCTGTGTAGACATTGAAATTAGAGTGTGTATGTCCGCGGCGCATTGGCGCAATAAGGCGTTGTACATGGTGTAATCGGCTCCCATTGGCAGTGCTGCCATTGAATTTGTTTACACCTGCATTTTTTGGTAGGGTTATATTCATATCATCTTTTTTTTCTATATTTTTAAGTGCATACACTTTGAACGTAATGGCCAGTGGGTTGTGTGTCTTTGTAAAACTGGGTTTGGCGTTTAGGGTTATATCCAGATCATCTTTTTTTTTTCCATATTTTTAATTGCATGCACTTTGAACGTAATGGCCAGTGGGTTGTGTGTGTTTGTAAAACTGGGTTTGGCGTTTTTAAGTGGTGGATTCGTGTATCATCATCTCTCAGGTGGAGGTGCACGGTACCCTATACTTTGTTGCATTTGATAACTCTAACGTTGCACAGTAATAATAACGCGGTGTACAATTATATCTTCCAGGATTCAAGAGCCTACACATTGTTCTTTGTTTTGATTAAAGTGCATTTCATCTGGGCAGGCGAAAGAACACCCTCTGCATATGTATTTTTCCGGTCATGGAGTTTAGCTATTGACATCCCCGTCATAGTTGTAATTATATTGGAAGTATTATGGAATAGTCCAGCATGATAATGTACTTGTTAGAATCGCGCTTAATTGTTGAAGAAAACATACCTATTTGCATTGTCTCTCCTAACCGTGCACGGCGCCAAGATTGGAGGATCGAATAGAATATAAACTCTTGGGGCGGTCGGCTATGGATTACGGTGGAGTAGTGTCCGTGTGTTTGTAAATGTAGTAATTAAAAGAGAGCGTTAATCCCATGCAGATTGGATTGTAGAGTAATTTACAGTAATGCCCCTATGGCATTAGTTATCAATTAACGGGCCTGCTCACTTCACGGAATCACAGCCATTAGATCAAAACGAATGGATGGGTTGAATTAGTCGTCATGTCCGCACCTAAGGCTAGGTCCTCACCTGAACCGGACCCTATATATATAAACAATATGTAAAGAACATATACCTCCAGATCTTCCAACACAGATTCTAAGGTTTTTCCTCGGTTATTCTTGACTTCGTAAAGACGAATCAATTATACTTTGATTGCCCACACAGTACTGAAGGTGTTTATCTTATTTATAGTAAAAGAAAGATATGGGTCATTGTATGTAGATTTTTTTTTTTTTTGTGTATGAAGCTAAAGTGGTAAGATGGAGTGAACGAAAGATGTTAAATTGGTTTCATGGTTGCATGATTTATATAGTGGTATGAGAATTTATTAGATAGAAATTTATTTGGAAAACTATAAAAATAATTGATTAATAATAATTATTGATTGATTAATATCAATAATAATAATAATCACTCTTGTTATTATCCAATTATTATTATTGTTATTGTTAATTAATTAATTAAGAATTACTCCGTAATAATTTGAAATTTGCCTTTTAATAATAATATAATCAATCCTGTTATTATTTTAAATCAATTTACCATAATAATAATAATAATAATCAATCATGTTATTATCCGATTATATTATTATTATTATTATTATTATTATTATTATTATTATTATTAAGAATTAAGAATTAATAATTTGCAATTTGCCTTTATTAATAATAATCAATCCTGTTATTATTTTAAATCAATTTACCATTTTTCACCGATTAAGAATTATTGTCTTTTTTTATAATGTAATAATAATCAATCATGTTATTATTTTAAATCAATTTACCGTATTAATAATAATAATCACTCATATTATCATCCGATTATATTATTATTATTATTATTATTATTATTATTATTATTATTATTATTATTATTATTATTATGATTATGATTATTAAGAATTAAGAATTAATAATTTGCAATTTGCCTTTATTAATAATAATCAATCCTGTTATTATTTTAAATCAATTTATCGTTTTTCACCGATTAAGAATTATTGCCTTTTTTATAACGTACGTTAGTATGCGATTTCTATTTTATTGTATGCAATTTGCCTTTATTAAATCATTACAATTTGTATTTATTAATAATAATCACTCCTGTTATTATCCGATTAAGAATCAAAGAATTTGCAATTTGCCTTTATTAATAATAATCACTTCTGTTATTATTTTAAATCAATTTACCATTTTTCAACGATTAAGAATTATTGCCTAATCAAATCATGTTATTATTTTAAATCAATTTACAGTTTTTCACCAATTAAGAATTATTGTCTTTTTTATAATGTACGTGCGTTAGCATGCAATTTCTATTCTATTGTATGCAATTTGCCTAAATTAAATCATTGCAATTTGTCTTTATTAATAATAATCACTCTTGTTATTATCTGATTAAGAATTAAGAATTTGCAATTTCCCTTTATTAATAATAATCACTCATGTTATTATTTGGGGGGAGGGGGGGACTTTTGCTAGGCACTTCTATTATATATATATATATATATATATATATATATATATGTATATAGATTATTATAACGCAAACCTTACTAGTATAAGAGTGTTTTGGGCGGTAAGTTAAAATTGAGTATTTTATTTTAATTAATATTATAGATTACATTGCAGGAAAGTATATGTACTATATTATTACGATTAGTAATTTTAATCTAGAATTGTATTACGAATATGAAAGTAGGAAAGATTATATTGTACTATGAATTGTATTACTTTATTTTAATGTACAATTGTAGTACGAATATGAATTGTATTACCATATTTTATAATATTAGACAAACCTTAATAGTATATGAGTTTTTCGGGCGGAAAGTTAAAATAAAAGGTTTTGTTTTTTTATTAATAATATAAATTACATTGCAGAGAAATATATGCACTGCATTATTACAATTAATAATTTTAATCTAGAGTTGTATTAGAAATATGAAACTATGAAAGAATATATTGTATTAGGAATTGTATTACGGTATTTTAATGTACAATTGTAGTACAAATATGAATTTTATTACAATACTAGTTTTATACGCGCATTGTGCAAATGGGTTAATGCCCAATGTTTATATTTAAATAAATATTTGAAAGTATATCAATGCAAGATTATACATGGGTAATTGAATGTCGAATTTTTTTATTTAAATATCTAACTCAAAGTATATGAATCCAAGATAATATAGAAAATTCATTATAATTATTACTAAAATAAATGTTTGCAACCTTGTAAAATCGATAGTCTAAATATTTGGTCTAAAAATGATAAAATAAATACTACTTTTCATTTGAATTTTTCTAAGTGTTCTTAATTCTCTTTTGAGTAACATTGTCATTGTCATCATCTTTACTATTTGTTCTCTTCCTTTTTGTTGGTAGTGTGTTATTTGCAATTCGGTTATTGTTGGTAGCATTGATGACAACGTTATGCAATGAGATTATGATATAGGAGCTATGTACTTTCCTTTAGGTGTTCTGCTTGGGGTTCATTTGGTTCAATAACCATTATTGTTGAATGAGTTATTGTGGATAAAGAAATCCCTAGTTTAAGAAAAAAAATTAATAAAAATTTGAAAATTTAAAATATTATGTATTCCAAAGATATTAAAAGGTAGTTTCTCGCTTCAATTTGCTGGGTAATGGGTTATTTGAATACTTTCATTGTCAACAAATCTCTCAAGCAGTTAATATGATTGGTTTCAAACTATTCTTTTTTATTTTTTTCATGGTATTAAAGAAATACATATGTATCATTTTTTGGTGTAACTACTAATTTATTTAATTGAATAAGAGTAAAATAGAGTGAGAAACTTAATTATGTCATATTTGATTGAGATGAGGTTCAAACCTAAGACCTTTCTTATAGAAATTAATGGGTAAGTTAAAAGTTAACGGAATATTAACGGAGAAGAGAATATTTAACGGAAAACTTAACGGATAATCATAGGTAATCTCTATTAATAATATTAATCTGAATTATCTTAACCATATATTTGATTAAATAATTCATCTGAACCATCCATTTGATTAATAATTTGACCGCCACTTTTTCTACCCATTTTAGGTCTAACTCTCTTTGGCTCTTATTAGTACAGTAGATTTTAAAATATTACGCAAACCTTAATAGTATAAGAGTGTTCTGGGCGGGAAGTTAAAATTGAAGATTTTTTTTAGTAATAGTATAGATTACATTGCATGGAAATATATGTACTATATTATTACGATTATTAATTTAATCGAGAATTGTATTACGAATAAAAAAGTATGGAAGAATATATTGTATTAGGGATTGTATTACCGTATTTTAATGTACAATTGTAGTACGAATAATAATTGTATTACCATCTTTTCAAAAAAAAAAAGAATGGTATTACCATATACATTACAGTATTACGCAGACCTTAATAGTATAGGAGAATTTTGGGCGGTAAGATAAAAATTGAGAATTTTGTTTTTATTAAAAGTATAGATTTCGTTGCGGGGAAATATAATGTATTATTACTATTAGTAATTTTAATTTAGAATTGTATTACAAATAAGAAAATAGAAAACAATATATTCTATTAGAAATTGTATTACCGTATTTTAATGTACAATTGTAGTATGAATCGTAATTTTATTGCATATTTTATAATATTACGCAAACTCTAATAGTATATGAGTGTTTTTTAAGATAAGTTAAAATGAAAAATTTTATTTTTATTAATAATATAGATTACGTTGCGGCGAAATATATGTACTGAATTATTACGATTAGTAATTTTAATCTAGAATTATACTACGAATAGAAAAGTAGAGAAAAATATATTTTAATACGAATTGTATTACCATATTTTAATGTATAATTGTAATACGAATATGAGCGTTTTGGGCGGGAAGTTAAAATTGAGAATTTTATTTTTATTAATAGTATAGATTACGTTAACGATTAGTAATTTTAATCTAGAATTATATTACGTATGAATAGGAAAGTAATGAAGAATATATTTTATTACGAATTGAATTACCATATTTTAATGTACCATTGTTGTACGAATAGGAATTGTATTACCATATTTTACAATATTACAAAAACCTTAATTTTATAGGAGTGTTTTGGTGAGAAGTTAAAATTGACTATTTTTTTTTATTAATAGTATAGATTACGTTGAAGGAAAATATATTTTCTGTATTATTACGATTAGTAATTTTAATCTAGAATTATATTACAATTAGGAGAGTAAGTAATAATATATATTTTATTTGGAATTGTATTTCCATATTTTAATGTACAAATGTAGTACGAATAGGAATCGTATTACCATATTTTACAATATTACGCAAACCTTAATAGTATATGAGTGTTTTGGACGAGAACTTAAAATTGAGTAATTTGTTTTTATTAATAGTATAGATTACGTTGTTGGAAATATATCTACTGTATTATTACGATTAGTAATTTTAGTCTAGAATTATATTACGAATATGAGAGTAAGGAAGAATATATTTTATTAGATATTGTATTACCATATTTTAATGTACAATTGTAGTACGAATAAGAATTGTATTACCATATTTTACAATATTACACAAACTTTAATTGTATAGTAGTGTTTTGGCACGGAGTTAAAATTGACGATTTTGTTTTTATTAATAGTATTGATTACATTTCAGGGAAATATATGTATTGCATTATTACGATTAGTAATTTTAATCTTGAATTATATTACGAATAGGAAATTAAGGAATAATATATTTTATGAGGAATTGTATTACCTTATTTTAATGTACAATTGTAGTACGAATAGAAATTGTATTACCATATTTTACAATATTAAGCAAACGTTAATAGTATAGGAGTGTTTTGGCGGGAAGTTAATATTGAGGATTTTGTTTCTATTAATAGTATAGATTACGTTGTAGGGAAATATATGTACTGTATTATTATGATTATTAATTTTAATCTTGAATTATATTACGAATAGGAAATTAAGGAATAATATATTTTATTTGCAATTGTATTACCATATTTTAATGTACAATTGTAGTACGAATAGGAATTGTATTACCATATTTTACCATATTAAGCAAACCTTAATAGTATATGAGTGTTTTGGGCGGGAAGTTAAAATTGAGGATTTTATTTTCATTAATAGTATAGATTATGTTGAAGGAAAAATATATGTATTGTATTATTATGATTAGTAATTTTAATCTTGAATTATATTACGAATAAGAAATTAAGGAATAATATATTTTATGAGGAATTGTATTACCTTATTTTAATGTACAATTGTAGTACGGATAGAAATTATATTACCAAATTTTATAATATTACGCAAACTTTAATAGTATAAGACTCTTTTAGGCGGGAAGTTAAAATAGAGGATTTTGTTTTTTATTAATAGTATAGATTATAACATATTCCTTGTATCTATTCAACATCCTAATTAGAGATCAAACTTGAATTTGAAACCTTTCATATAGATAAAGCAATAATGATATTATCAAACCAGTTACTTGGGAAAATATCTAAAATTTTAACACATGAATTATCCATGGGATAGTGTACGCTTTTCTTGACTTAACTAGAGGTTGAACATAATTAGTTTTGATGTATGGTTCTAATTGACTGTGTGAGAAACATGTCAGAATTGCCTCAAAAAGAATTTATGGAATTAGACTTAAAAAAGCCATTCAGGTTCGTTATCGATTAGGTATCAGTGGGAACATAAAGATAAGAGAGACTTGTTCTTGCTCACAGAAATCGCCGGTTGGGTTTACCAAGAAAAACATGGGAATAATTGGACGTAACATTCTTTAACCGCTTATTTACGATATTTTGAGTTGATGAAAAGAGCGCTCCTAAAAGCAGCCCAGATCTGATCTGATGCATGTGGAAAATCAGTCCTTTATACGCAGTCTTTGGATTCCCCTAGCACGTAATCCGTAGCCCCTCCCCAATCCCCCTTTCTTTGATTCTCAACTTCAAGTCCTTGTTTTTTATGCTACCCCCTTTCTCTCCCTTTGCTTCGGGCTTCTGTTCATGCTCATCCTCAGCCTCCGGTAGGCTGATGGGCATTGAACCTGACTCTGTAGACCTTTCAGCACAGTCTTCTACGACCTCTCCTATAGAAAGCGGAACCAAACGTGCCATAAATCATTCGCAAGACAGACATACAGTTAACAAGGAAATGGGGAGGAATATCAAACCACTTCCCACAACCTGTCATAGAAAAAGTCTCACGCGCAACCGTGTGGACGTCGCAATTCACAGATCGCTTAACAAAACGAAAATCAACATCACCAATCATGGATGATGCTCATTCTTTTACATCATCAATCAATAGACCAAAAGTGGAAGTAAAAGAGGAATTATGCAGAGCATTAAACACAAATTGGGATTCTATCTCAATCTCAACCTCAACATTACCCATACCAATGTCTTTGAACAAACTGAGAGCCTCCCTGTGACTTATAGCTTGAGCTTCATTCATAGTATAACTCCCAAGCCTACATATATTATTTACAGCCAAAAATCTGCCTTCATCATCGCGCAAAACCCAACCGAGACCCGTCACATTATTCCCCTAATTCAACGCGGCATCTGTATTTAGCTTAATCCTTCCTCTTTCTGGCATGCTCCATCTCATCACTTTAGTAATGGTTGCGTGAGATGGAGCATGCCAGAAAGAGGAACAATACATGATTCATTCTTCAACCCAGCGGACGTTTCTGTTCTACAATAGTAACTTCATGAACAAGTATGTGTTCTGGATCAGAAGTATTCATTGTTTCAGAACTTGAAGCATGCACTAGTTCTTTACCATTTCCCGCACCGTAACTCTCATTCATCTCTATCCAACATTTCTCCTAGCAGTTGCTTGAAGCCCCACACCATATAGTTTCTTCCGCCATTAAATCAATGCCTTGAAGGATTTTTGAGCAAAACTTGTCACCATGACCAATAATACCGCACAGAAAGCAGAAAATAGGTAGCCTCTCGTATCGAAAATCAATTAACGCCTAAGAGCTATTATCCTTTTTCAACTTCATTTCTTTTTTTCAAGGTCTTTGTTATGTCAATAGCTACCCAAACTTGGTAGAAGGTTCGCATCGAGCCATCAAAGTTCATCTCATCCGATTAAATCAGAGAACCCAAGAAAGAGCGAATGTCTTGAACGACTGTACTAGATCGAAATCCACTAGGCAACGAGTGGATCTATATCCAGAACTCAACATGAATAAGAGAAGTGGTTATATCAACTTGCCGTAGTGGTCGTAGGTATATTGTTCGTCGTTCAAGATCCATGAAATATCAACTTCATGGTAGAAATGTATGAGAAATCTACAAGGTTTAAGTTGTCGCATAGTTACCCCAATTGCAGGCTTCTAAACAGCGGCCATCGTGTCCTAGAAGAAGTTAGACTTCACTAGCTTCTCAGTTACAAGCCTTCCAACTGCATAATATTCTACTTCATCATTAGTGTTCTCGACCGGTACGTTGGGTAGTTGCATGGAAGTATTATCATCATCGACGCCAGCAAGGGTAAGATTTGCACACATGTGCGAGATGTCGGAAGCACTCATGATTTGATAGATCGACGAAACCCTAGCAAAAGGGTAGGAAGACGATTTGCGAAGCAGCGAGATGTTCTTTTATTTTTTTAGTTAAAAGTATTTTAATTTCTATGATTAAAAAATAATGTACACAAAATTGTGGTAATCAAAATATAATGCAAAATATCGTGGAACATGGTCCACCTTGCATGGTGGATCCTGATCCAAAACGATGTCATTAATGACATCGATGAATGCATCATGTTTAATAACTTTATTATGTACTATGATCATCAGTGACAAATCCGCAAATTATATCGTGGACCGTGGTCCACAATATATTGTGGATCGCGCATCAAAACGACGTCGTTTTGATTAATGAAAATAGACGGATGAATTCGCGCCACTCACTTTTAGTTCATATACACTTCAGTTATATTTGAACACAACTTCAGTTACATTTCAACACAACTGCAGTTACATTTCAACACAACTACAGTTACATTTTGATATAGCTACAGTTTCATTCGATAATATAAAAACACAAATGTAAAACTGTTATTTAGTATCAGTTCATATACACTGCAGTTACATTTCAACACAACTACAGTTACATTTCGATATAACTACAATTCCATTCGATAATATCAAAACAAATGTAAGGCAGTATCTTTTGAGATGAACTGTAGTGTCAATTACGGGTTCCGTCTCCCACTTACTGAAACGACGTCGTTTTGAGACCACGGTCCACAATGCATTGTGGACCGCGGTCAACGACGTAAGGACTGTGACAGATCTGCATAGTAGTGTAAGGGACCTTGGCCTCCTCTAGCCCCAAAATTTGTAATAATATATTATTATTATTATAATAAAGATAAAATAACTCTTTTGGCCCTCGTTTATTTTTTTTATTTAAATTCTAGCTACTATGTATATATTAAATAAGTTCAAAATATATATTCAAGTCCAAATTTACAAAATAAAGAAATAAATCAAGTAATCAAATCCTTCCATCTTTCTTTATTAACTTATTTCCACTTAGAAAACTCTAAAGTATATGTTTTCGTTTTATTAGTTGATTAATTAATTCGGGATTTATGATATATATTTATTATTTATTTACACTTTTAGCATATACATTTTCTAATTCAAAGGATTAGTTTTGTCCTCATCTCTCGATATTTATAATATTAAGTTAATAAATAAAGTGAATATCAATTAGTTATCTAAAAAATGTTGCCAACAAAATAATTGACAACTTTTATTTGATAAAAAAGTGACAAGCAATATTAAAATAAAAGTGCATTTATTATATTATATATTTTGTGTTATGTAAAATTATATAAAGTATCGATTGACATCGATGTCAATCATATTTGTAAAATTATGTAGTTCATACATGGTTGCACAAAGTATCATTAAAAATTATTATTCACAATATATGGTACAGTTATGTATGGTATATATAATGATATCAGATATAATTGGTATTGATATTGACTGGCATTGTAAATTTTTGCAATAATTTTGGCTCTCGAACATGATTTTTCTGGCTTTGTCCCTGATGATTATATGATAACCACTCCCCAGGTGAGAACCTATGACCTGATCTAGGATCTTCATTTGGCAAGATTTGATAGATGTAATGGGTATTTTTCACCCTTTATTTATTTATTGTGCTAGGGGCATTTAGGTAATTTTCGACATAGTTTCCTTGTTGGAGGTTTCCTCATAGATTATGCTGTGTGATTTTAGGTAATTATAACCATGACTTTAGGGAGTTTTCGAGTCATTTTCCTACGTTATTCTTTTTGCTTTTTCTGCCATTGGTGGTGACTGCTCGGCATGGGTTCATATTTGTTTGATTATTTCTTTTCACGTTTTGTTGGAATATGCTTTTGATTAGGTTTGTTGATAAATATTTGATTTTAGGAGGTGGTGTATCATAGGCCATTAAGTTGTGCATTGGAGCGCCAAGAGTAGTGCATTGCAGGACTGTGGGTTGTGCATTGGTTGGAGGGTGTCATGTATCGCTCTTGGTGTGAGGTTATGCATCATAGGATGTTGGGATGTGCATAAGTTATCCACCGTGTGTGCACTTACAAAATGATGTACACTTTTGTGTACTTTCAATGTAAAACATGTGCATTGCTAGTAGTAAACGTGTGCACTCTATAGGGCAATGTTGTGCATTCTGTGTTTGTATGGCGGTGGTCAATTATTTGGGGTTTATGGGTTAGGGTTTAGGTTTTAGGGATTTAATATGTGCACTTACAAAATGATATACACCTTTGTGCACTACTAGAGTAAAAGTTGTGCATTGCTAGTTGTATAGGTGTTTATTTATATGGAACTAGTGGTGCATTACTTTGTTGGTGGTTCTACATTCTGGTTGGTCCTAGGAGAGTTGTTCTTGAAGGGAAAACTTTGTGCTTTGTGAGGTGTCGGTCTGTGTGTTTATAGAGTAGGATTTACAGTTAATGGCTTAGGGTTTCGGGTTTATACTTTAGTAGTTAGGGGTTACTGTTTAGGGTTGTTGGGGTTAGGGTAAGGATTTGGTGTTCAGTAATATAATTAGGGGTTAGTTTGAGGGTTTTAGGGTTTATGGTGTTGGGTTTTTAAGGTAGTGGTTAGGCTTTAGGGTTATAGTGGTTAGGGTTT
>CM008345.1:27644625-27657361 GCA_002525835.2 Ipomoea batatas
TAAAAAATAGTTACAACACAATAATATTAGGATCAATATGAAATGTTCTGGAAAAAAAAAGGACTAGAATTGAAATGTTACCTATAAATCTAGGATAAAAATGAAATTAAATTTAAATAAATATGCAGTATTTTTCCTTTTAAATTGCCAATATGATAATATCCTAACAGAGCTTGCATAATAAATGGTTTAATTTTTTTCATACTAAATCTTTTCCATTTTTATTTTTACTATTAGCTTATCATCTCCATTTATGGGCTTGGGCTTGTTGGGCCACCTACTGGCCTATTCTTAAGCCATAATGGCTTAAAATGACAATTTATATATGGACCAGGTCCACATAATGAACCATGGATTGAAGAAATGAAATACAAAATTCATACACGTAAGGTACATAATTTCATAACATAAAATATAAAAAATCACAACACAAGACACATAACATAGCATTATGAACTCAACTGGATTGAAAAGACAAGGTACAGAATTCATACTCGTAAGGTACATAATTTAATAACACAGGACACAAAAAATCATAACACAAGACAGATACACATCTTATATGCTTACTTATTTTTCAAATATGATTTAAGTATATAATTTGTATTCATATGCACAAAATTTCACAACACAAGACATAACTTCATAACATAAGACACAATTAATAATTTGATCGAGGTACAGAAATCATATTCATAAGGTACAAAATTTCATAAAGCAAGAAAAGTCATAACACAAAACACAAACATATGGACCATGGTCTATGGTGCACTGTGAACTCTGGTCTATGCTATAACGATTGGCTTAAAATATATCCCCATCAGATTCTGAGACCAAAATTAATTTTTTTCGGGGGTCAAATTGATGAATACAAAATTAAGGGATTACATTGACAGTTCGTCAACAACTGAGGGACCAAATATGTGATTTACTATAAATATAAAATATTTATAATATTGACCATATATCACATTATTATATTATATATTTATTGGTCTAATGGCACCCGGTGTCCCGGTTAACACTCCCACATGGATAATGTGAGTGGGTTCAAGGCTTAGTGGAGACAACTGTTGACTCTTTGTACTTTATTACGTTGAAAAAGTAGCTATGAACAGATACTACATTGTAACAGAGTCAGTAGTACTTAAAAAAATATTATATATTTAGTGAAAAATATGTGGCAAATAGCATTTTCTTTTAAAATATTAGTAAAAAGGTACATTATGAGGACTCGAAATGCGAAGTAAAGAGCGCATGCGTGTGGAATGTAGACGCAACAAGATTGTATTGGGGTAAGACAAGTATGTAGTACACACACACACGTACAAGTTGGCACTTCAAAGTTGAAAAGGAAATTAATTCATAGCCCGACTGCACTTTTTGAAAGGCAAAATCACAATATGGTCAAAGTTTGAGAATGGTGCATGCACATATCCTGCACGAACTCACCACTAATCACCATTATCCATTAATTTTTCTACTAATAAAATGCATAACCCTTGACCATAGTTCAAATTAAACTTCACTAAAAACAATCTTCTTACCCTTTATATGTAAGTTTTTTTTTTTTTTTGTGCGTGAGAGAGAGACAAGGGAAGCGTACAATTACTATCTAAAGGTGTATATTGGGTAAACTCCTCATTGTACATAACTAACCTGCTCAAACCAAGAAGGTCAATAAATTGTTTCCTTTGAGAGTCGAACTTGGATCCTTGTGGTTAATTACTAAGTCTGATTTCTTTGTGAGATATTGAGGTCAATTGTTGTAGTAGAAATATTTATTTGTTTATTTAGAGTGACGAGGGAACCACGCAGTCATTATCACTGATGATGTGTATTGGGTAAATCTTGCTCTTTTGTAATAGTCCATAAATCACACCAGAGAAGTAAATCACACTAGAAAGACTTTGTGCGACGTGCATGACCAATAGCTTACTGATAACAATTGAACTCATGAATCATGATCTTTAGGTATTAGAATCATGTTTCACTCACTCAACTACCGGCCTCTTTCAAGACTGTGGACATATGCCGGGATGTCGTTGTCCAGCTTTGAACCTTTTTTTTTTTTCTTTCAAATACTGCCTACTGAATCAGTGAGTTAAGTCGTGTGGCCATAAATTTATATACTTATCAATACGAGAGAAAGATTAAAAAAAAGAACTTTTTAAAAATAAAAATTCTTATGTCTAGGGGTCTAGAGGAATAATTGATCGAGCTGCCTTAAGCTTTTTGCACTTTCCAATTAAGAGATATGGTCAAAGGATCATCAACATACAGCTTTCACAAATGAGATGAATCATTTTCTCAAGTGCACAAGTGCACGACAGCCCACCCGACCGGCCTATACTTTTTATGAATCATTTTCCCTACTACTCCAATGTGGTTAGTGAATGGATTGAGTTGCAGATGAAAATTTAAAAAATTAAACAAAAAAAAATCCAATAACACATTGTCACATTCTCATACCTAATTCTTTGGATTAGGATAGGTGTGTACTGGTGTTGTGATTTTCTTAACTTACACAAAACTCAAATACACCATGTCCACTAAATTTTCCAGGCAAGAGTGATGGGTGCTTTTGAGAATAAGCTTGTATAGTTCATAAACATGTTCGTCCGTTACAAGAAAACAAGAAAATACTAATAATAGATTTAATTTAATAGTGAATTAAATAATTACAACTTAATCCTACAAATTTCAATGTTCTACCAGTAAAAATTTATTAGTAAATTAAATACTTATAGATTTTAGTAATTTACTAACGAAAAATTCAGTTAACAAATGAATTTTCTTATAGTGGGTCATACATGGTGGCCATACTATATATGTTTATGTGTTTAAATTCATTCATCAAACAAAGACCAACCGCAAGGATGTATTTCTCTTTAGTCTTTAACAAAATCCTTTTTTAGTCTTTAAATTTAAATTGTTTTGAGTAATGAAAAGAATAAATAAGAAGAATTTTAAAGTTTCATCAAGAAAAATTTAACCTTTAACATGGTATATAGAATATTAAAATAAAGTTAATATGATATAATTTATGTTCAATATATATACTTTTGTGAAGTTTCCATAATAATTTGTTCAGTAAATATTTTAAAAATTACACATGAATACAACTGACCTTATTACATCTCTATTGAGGCTCGATCTCACGATCTCTCATATGAAAAAATCATTACATATCATCTTAGCACAAGGTGCTTGCAACATTCACATCTCCTAAGCTATCACAAACTTGCAAATTCTAAATCTTTGAATATTAAAAAGTAATAATTTTAGACAAATTATTTTACATTGGATAATTATAGACTTACTTCTTCTATTATTTATTTGAATAATCAATATCTATTAATGTTCTTTATTTTTTAACATAATATTTAAATATAATTATTATAAAAATTTTATCCTTTGATTTAAGGTGATGCCCCAATTACTGTCAATAGATAGCTTTCACGAGACCTTGTGATTACCAAGTCAGTTGTCCAATTAATTTTTTTAACCATTATCAGTGCAGTTTCTTAGATGGTAGAGGCTTGCTAGTTGGTTTAAGCTAAATAAAGTGGACAAATAACAAATAGTAAATAATAATTGATAAAATCAAAGGTGTACGTTTCCAGCTGGTAATTAGCTGCCATTAATTAGTCATAAATGACAGTTTGTGTTAAGATATATCTCCAAGGTTTTTATTATTTTAACGGCCGAAAGTGCAGAGTCAGTCAAATTTTTTCAAGATAAAAATGAATATAATTTTTTTACTTTTGTTGACGCTAGCAGCCTTCCACTTTGTGCAATGTACTCTAACTTTAAGAAGATAGCAACGTTAAGTTTTAATATTTTAATTGACTAAATCCATTACCTGTTTGGTCTAGCTAGCGCTAGAAGCTTGATATTATGATATGAGATAGCAATCGGAACTAGGTAATAGGATTCATCATCCATGTCCGTATGAACAACTCAACTGGTTACAGAGGTGAAATTTAAAAGAAAAAATCAGGATCGAGTTTCACTAGCGATAGTGTAAGAGCAACCTCTCAAAGTGAGGGGCTCCTTGTACACAGTGAACATTTACATCCTCCCAGAAACTTTGTCGGGCCGAGAGTTGGGGATTCAACCTGTTGGGAGAAGGATTCATCGTCAATGTGGCTGTAATAATGCTCAAAAAATTTTCATTTCCAACACATTTTTTTTGGCACTATAACATATTAATATATAGGTTTTCGAATCTGGGACTTTTCTTATAAAAAGGAAGAGTGATACCATTAAATCACAAGTGCTTTAGTAAATTGATCTTTCAAATGCTCTTAGAAAATATCCCAAATTGCTTCGAAACATTTTCTTGTCATTTAAACAAAATTTGAATATGTTAAAAAAAAATTGAATACATGATTCATAAACGAAAATGTATTTTAGAGATCTAATTGATAAAAATTAGAGTAAAACTAATGCGAGTTAGTTCTTACTTCTTACTGTAACTCTAATATACTAGTCTTTATATTTTCTTTTTTTAGTATATATACTATTATGGCCTATTTGATTCGTAAAAATAATTGAGGAATGAAATAAATTTAAATTACATGAACAAAATTATTAAAAATAATTGGAACTACATATCACAAATCATTAAATGACCACCACACTATTTTTAAAATTCAGCACCATATCGAATCAATATTGTAGAATTGTCCTAATATTATGTATTGCAATTGAATTTAATGAAAAAGATAACTAAGACTAAACAATGTTGTGTATATTCTTTTAGTTGATAAAAAAGATATTTAAAGCTAAAATCAAAATCGGGTCAAGTCAATTGTACTTAAAAATCTAAAGAACAATGCTCAAAGTAAGCATATATTGAAGAAGATTTACAGTTTAAAAAAAAAATAATCAAATTCGTGACTTTGTAAGGGAATTATGAATTATAACTAAAATAATTAGGATAGTAAATTAAATTATTGAAACCATTAAAATGATCCCCTAGTTAAACCAATGTGTTATATGTCCCATTTTATTTTCATTGCTACCATAGTGGCTATCAAAGCATCAAGTGTACCTTTACTACTGCTGAACTTTAAGGTTCTTTTAGGAAGTCTTAGATTTGTCAAATATATGGGTGTTTAATTTAATAATGTAAAGGTGGATGGAATTCAACTCGAAGGGCTTAGTGAAGGCTCTGCTCAAGGATTCCTTCAAGAATGTCAGCATGCATGTCACCACTCTTACCAAAGTGTCAAAAGTGGTCAAATTGAAAAATAATGTATTTTATCTCAATTAAAGTCTAAATTAATAGTTAAATTACATAATTTTTGTATATAGACTGACTGATTACTTTTTTAGTGGTTTTAAGTTTTGAACTATAATTTTTTTTTTATGTGATATCAAATTAAAAGATGTGTTATGTGCCAACTAAAAATCTAACATAATTATTGCGACATTCATGTTGTATATATTATATGCTCAACAGGTTGCAGAGTGCATGTAAGGGATATATTCATGGGCTTTAGGAGTGGAATAATAAAATGGGTGGAACAACTAGTTAATCTTGGCCAAGGTAAGGAATATAATTACTTAAGATCGAATAATAAGTCTTTTAGCTAAATTTTCACATAACAATATATACATGAATATTTTAAAGAAAAACACCGCGAATATTGAGACATATTGACCGGATTAGAATTAAACATTGGCTATGCCAATGTATCAAATGCCCCTTGTGTGTGTGTGTTACCTTATTGGCTATCAAGTGTAGCTTTTAACATTATTGAAGTTTGTTTTTGTAGAAGATTATAGGCTTGTGAATTTAATAATGTAAAGATGAAAAATCTTATTGATGAAGGCTGCCCTCAAGGATTCCATGTAAACAATGTTAGCAAGTCGGATGTCATGTCTACAGACTGCGGGTTGGTCCTAGGGCAATAATTATACTATGGACCCGAGTCTATCTTGCAAGATTGACCCATAACAATTTATGTACTAAATGTCCACAATTTAGTATATAAATTGTAAACATTTAGGTGTGAATATTCAATATATAAATTGTGAACATTCAGTATGTAAATTATGTATTTTGAACTCGAGTCCACATAATAATTTGCGGCATAGGGTGCATGCATGTGAGGGATACGTTCCTGGATTTCTGCAGGGGAATTAATATCTAATGAGGTGGATCATATAAGTAGATCTTTACCAAGGTAAGGAATATAATAACTTGAGAATATTAAGTCTTCTAGATTAATTTTCGAATAGTAACATAAATATTTTAAGGGAGAACAAGTGCACGGCCGGATTTTAGGGCGTGCAAGATGGGCAACAGCACATGGTCCCAAAATTTTGGGGGCTCCTAGTCCAGTCTTGATCCAATAGTTATTAGTATATGTATTTGTGATTATATTGGCTCAAAATTAGGTTTTAAGGATTGATCTAAATTCTATTACGTATTATTTTAAAAAAATTCTACTTCGTAATGTTCACGCGAATCACTTTTCTTCAATTCGCAGTTTATTTATACTTTGATAGGGCCTCACTTATTTACCAGCACAAGGCCACGCAAATAAAAAAATCGGCCCTAAACAAGTGGCCGGACATGGAAACATTGAGATCGTACGTACATGGTCCTAGCTTGTTAGACATTTCTTGTAACCGGAGGCATTTAGTTGGGAGAATTGTAATTATTTTTTAAGTGTATTATTCAGTCATGACATAAGTAGATAAAATGATGATTTTTAATACATTTTAAACGATTTTCGTAGAATACTTCTATATTTTTATTTTGTAGTGGCGAGAAGCTAGTGTTAGACTAACCTCTGCTATATTTTATTAAATTAAAATAAAAAAATACGAAGAGAATGAAATATAAATTCTAGCTAGATGAACATGCAATGTTCACCGGCCTATACATAGGCAATACTCTAGGGAAATTTAGTAATTAATATGATGGAATCTGCACCTTTGATCTCCTCTTCTTCCTCCTTTTCTTCTTCTTCTTCTTCTTTAATTCATTGGAGGGTTCAATACCCCATTGATGATGTCTTGCTGACATGGCATTCCTTTTACGTCTTCAATCATTTTTTTTAATACTAGTAAATCTATTACAATGTAGTATTACATGAGATCTCTTATTGTGAAGAGCCACAAAGTGTCATTGAGTTACAAGCTATTTGACAGGTCTTGAATCATTTGGTATTCACAATTTGACACCAGTTAATATGGAAGCTTGTAAATCTCTTTTTGTATGGTTTTGCGCCTAATGTCCATCGACAAATTGATGTATCTCTGATATTAATAAATGATACAACTTCATACTTTTAACAATTTAATTACACCATAAAAGTTAATTCATAAGTATAAATTTGACTAAGTTTATATATTAGCCCAAATTCTCTAACCGATGTGGATACATCATTTTTTATAGAATGCAGAAGAAAAGATACAAGAACTAAGAACGAAAAAGAAGGATATGCAATCCCAACACTGATACAAAAATTTTGTATCTTCAGTTAACACATTTTGTACCTAAAGTTAACAGTTCATGTACATATAAACAAATAACTTGATAATTGCTGACACATAATATGATAGCTAACATGTACAGAAACTGTCAACTGTAGGTACATGATGTGTCAATTCAACTACATGTACATAATCTGAAGATTATTTTGGATCAGGTCTACGGACACTAAGCTCCAAATCTTGAATGAAAGAGGCTATATATCCAATCAGCATAAAAATAAAACCATAAACAAGCTGGAAACTTTTTGTATTATGACAGGTAAGAATCAATTAATTAAAGATCAGAGCAGAAAAACAATTAATACTTTGACTAATACCAACTTGGTCAGAGACAATAATAGCGCAATTAGCCAGAACTATTAATGTATTTTTTAAAATTTTTAATTTAGATATTGCTTTTGGAACATATTTATGGTCATACATGTTTTCTTTTTACCTTCCTTGATTGTTACAGCCAAAAACTCTTTTAAGACTTCCGTCAACAGAAATTAGACATAAAAAAATAATTTTTATCTGGTGCTTTGATCATTGAAACAAGATATTCTTAGCTTAATTGGCCTTACTTCATCTACACATGAGTAGGTTAGTGCTTTAATGACTTGTAATATGTGATGAATTTAATAAAGGTAAAAATCAAGGGCATTTTTCGACATTGCCAAGCAAAAATTCAATATCTTTGCGTAATTAATCCTTTATTATTGCCATAATGATTTCTCCATAACTTTAATTGGGCATACCTACATACTTGGGCCTTCACAGAGCACCTGACAAGCCCGAGACAAATTATACGTACTATAGACCATGATTCACGTAGCACTATGGATTGGGGAGAAAAAAAAAATGAATCCGTTAACCATGGACATCAAATTCCGATAAGGTCAATGTAGTGTCATCTTCGTTTTGCTCAACTTCTCTCATCCTCGATTTTCTTCTCATTGTCTCCCATATTCATTTTGCGATCTTCTACTCGGCCATAGATCAAACAAAAGATAGATGCAATAAGAGTTTTTGTGATTGGCGTGATTGATGCAAATTCGCTAATTGTTATTGATCACAATTTATCAATTCCATATTTTTATTGATTCGTTTATTGTATTGTTTCTAGGGTTTGTGATTGTATTACTCCACTTGTTGTTTTAGATTGGAGTTTTTGTTATTGCAGTTGATGATATAATCGTCTAGTTTCATTATAACATAACTAAAGTATCATTATAATTCAACTACAATTTTATTTGACAATATACACTCAATATAGAGATGAAAGTTTTTTATTTTTATTAAAATAAATTAAAAATAATATTTTAATTAAATAACTGACACGCCAACAGTAACCTGAGGAACATGTTAATTTTTATTTAATTGCATAATTTTGGAATGTTCAGGAGTCCAATTGCAATTTTTTTAGTTTGATGACCCAATTGTATTTTCACTTGTACTTCAGTGACCTATTTGTAACATTATTCCTAACAAATAGTTAGCTCCTATATTATATACAAATATTTATGCTTATACATCTCGCACTTAACTTACATTTTATGAGATTTAAACCATTAATATATAATAACTCATGGTTATAGTTCATTTGCTTATAAATTTCTTTTTAAATATAAAAGTTAAAAACAAATCATGTAAAACAATGGTCTGATCTGCTGACTTATTGGTAGATTAAGACCAACAAAAAAAATCGAAAACCTAATCCAAATGATGAATAGATGGGTGATCCAATTCGGTGCGTTTTCTATTGTTTGTACCTACCATTATAAGGGTTTCTTAATTGGAGTCCAAAAGGCATTGAAGACTGGCAGTGTAGTAAGTGTATAACTGTATATCTTGAGGGGGCTTTACTGCTGATTGAAACTTGAAAGTATTAATTGCTGAACTCATGAGAGATGACTTCTGTGGGGTCATTGTGTACTTAAGGGGGACAATGGGAGATGACTCCAACAATTTCTTTTTTTTTTTAGTGACTAAGCTAGACTTCACTTATTATATATGCTTATGGAAATGAATAAAATTAAATTTTATATTCTATTGTTTGGTGGGTGAGAAATGAATTATTAGAAATAATTTGTATAAACAATCAAGTATACTTACATATAAAAATATATGGAAGTGTAATATTTATATTGTTTGTATTGGGGTTATACAGCAAATTTATTGGCATCATAACTCAAGTTTGATTAGATGTATGTCTAGATCTGAACACTTCCTAACCTCAACTCTAAGCTAAGGTTGGGAAATTGGATTTCAATCATAGCACGGTAAGTTATTGTCATTGCTTCAAGCATCACATAAGCACTCGACAATCATATCGGACACGTATCATGATTGAGTTGAGTCACTAATAGCATGTCTTGTTCCCTTCCCAGACTTACTGTTGTCTTTTTAATTTTCTTAACATCATATCAACGAGAGCATTGGATCTCAAACTAAGATCGTCAAATAAATAGTACGCAAGTGTAAGTCCATTGGTCCACCTAATATAATTAAGAACTATATATATGTTTTGCTTGACTAAAACAAGCAAAAGATGCTCTTGCAAACTTAAGAATTCCTCTACTTGTCAAAGTATCAAATACTTTTTGGCAAAGAAGGGATCATGAGTTCCATAAATTATTTGTGCTTTCGCTCTCTAGAGAGAGAAGTGATCAAGATTCTTTCTCTAGAAGACAGAAAAATTATATATAGCGTTATTTAATCATATGTGTTACTTGACAAATATCATATCATGCGTTACATGATTAAAGAAATATCTTTATTAAGAATGAAGTCTAGCTAGGAATATGTAATTAAAACTCTTATGCCCCGTATTCTTCCTTTGACTCCATCTTTAAACATGACATTTCCATCACTAGCTAGTTTTAATATCTTTTAAGTATATATTCTCCTCTATTATGTAGTGCCTTAAACATCCACTGTTGAATTACCATATGTCCTTACACTTCTCTTCCTTTGATAGAAAAGATAGACAGTAAATAACATCATCTTTCCTCTCCCATATTTGCTTCTTAAAAAGGTGCATGTGATGAATCTCATCATGAATTTTTCTCTCCATCTTTGGTCTTTATAGATCGAAGAGATAACACTCAAAAAAGAAAATTCATTGAGAGATTCGATTACCACAAGCGACGATTCCCCATGGACCAGTTTCTGTGCTTCTCGGAACGAACACGGGTGGACTCGGACCGTTAAACGGACGGAGAAAGACTCGTTGAATTTACCAAAAAAAAAAAGATGTTTAGTAAATTAGATGTTAGATGATAGTTGATTACATGCAAAATAACTTTCTTAAAAAATTTATGTTTTTAAATTTTAGTGTTTTGAAACAATAAGCTGTTACGAAAAACTAATTAAGCAAACATTTATATTGGTTGTTTAACCAAGACAAACATTTAATAGTGGTCAAATAAATTAAAATTTATTAATAACCTAACTATATTACCAAACAGTGGTTAAGAGCTAAAAGAACAAGAACATCATTTTCCTAAGCTTATTGCCAAAACAGAAGACAAAAGAAAGGATTAGAAGCTTTAATTTCTCTCTAACCCTTCTGTCTCTTCAAAAGTTGTACAGCATAAAGTGTTTTGCCGCCTTATAAATATAGTTCTTCGCCATAATAAATAAACAAATAAATAAAAAAAAAACCCCTATTAAAGGGTGACAGATTGCTCAAAGGATAAGGTTTTTTCCTGCATATTAATATAAAAAACTTTTAAAACCTTGTAAAAGTGTGACAAAATCAAAGAAGCTAGCTAAAGAATTATCATACTACATCCATTATTTTTATTACGCAAAAGATTCTGCAAATCCAATAACCTGGCTAATATCGAATTATACAAATGCTAAAGCTAAGAATAATCCTGCTAGAATCTTTCACTTCAGCTTAAGCGAAACAAAAGTGATTATATTGTTTAATTATGGCTTACACTAATTACGTTTCAAAAAAAAAAAAAAAAGTTTACACTAATTACAAAGGTTCCCCTCATGTTTTAGAAATTATATTGTTCGCATAAACATTTTTACTATTGACTATGGGGTGGTATACTGGTTCGTTTGAGTATAAAAGTTGTCGGTGTCAATCGATAATTTAAAAATTCTCTACTTATATAAAACACAAGTGTATACATGTCATGATTTGCATATCTAACACGTGAATTGAAACTCCCTAGCTCACGTGCAAAGTCCACACTAAATTTGTACTGTATTGTTACAAAAATTCTTTAAAGGGAGAAGAGGCTAATAACGAGGACAAACCTTTATTATTTTATATTTATTTTTGACAAACCTCTTTAATTTATATATAAATCAGCTTATATTCTTTTGTTAGGGTAAACACGTAAAAATATTTTTTATGTTGCTAATGTGAAAGTCAAGCCCAAAATTTTGTACATGTTTTGATTGAAATCCGAAGGTAGTTGTCTTAATAATAACCATGTTGAAACCTCAGGGATAAAAATGTTAGTACCCCTAAAATATTGTCCTTACACAAAAAGAATCTCAAACTTTAATTTCCTATCCAAATCCACTCGGAGAGCCTGAAAGATAATCGGAAAGAATAATTAAACAGATAGAGATCTTCCACTTGAAGTGTAGTAATCACTTTCGGAGAACTTTAGAAGCACTGAATCCAATTTTAAGTACTCCGTACATGCTTTTTATTTTATAAAGATGTGGAGCTAGGAATGCGAATTATAGTCCAAAATTGATGTGTTTGTCTAACAAAATTGAAAAACTTTAGGATTATGATAAAAAAAAATAAAAAAAATACTGAAGGTACATTATTTGATATATAATATAAAAAATAGTGTAGGCAGAAATGTCAAATAGGTGCATCTACTACTGACAAGTGCTCATCAATTAACCTCTTAGCCTAAAATAAGAACTAATTTGACACATAAACTTTCAAAAATCCTTTCATTTACCATTTTTTTTACAAGTCCCATCAGGCTGTCAATTCATATTTAAGCTGACATGAAAATTTAATTAAGGAATAAGGGTCAAATAGGCCATTAAACTACACACGAAAATGCAATTAGGCCACTGAATTAGAAAAAAATGCAATTGGGTCCTTAAACTACGCAAAATAATGCAATTGAACCAAAAGTGACCTGTTTACCTATTATTTTGCTGACGTGGAGGTTATTATGTTAAAAAATAAATTTTTTATTTTATTTTAATAATTTTAAATAATTAAATTACAAAAAAAAAAAAAAAAAAAAAA
>CM008345.1:27659609-27693790 GCA_002525835.2 Ipomoea batatas
ACCCAACTAGATTGATTATATTAATCAACACTTTTTAGATGGAAGCATGTTCTCATTGAAACCTAACCTTATATATAGCAATGTTTAAACATTATAACCACCAAAGTAATGTATTCTTTAAGTTAAAGGAGTTGAATTATTATAAGTGAATATAATTGTCACATGATATAAATAAGAAAAATTCTAAGGTGACAATAAGGTGCTTCTTGTACTTAGTATCACCCCAAAGTAAATGGTGAAGGTTTTGAGTTTGTACTCGATATTGTGAGAATCCTGTCTGCACAATACCTAGTATGAACCTAAATTATTTTTTAAAACTTTTAACTTGTACTCCGTCCAAGTAGCACTGAAACTTTTCGACATCATCAGACTTTTCATAAATATTTAATATTAAATTATCAAAATTTTAAATTTTAAATTTATAATTATCACGAGATATTTAAAAAAAAAATCACCAAACATACTTAAGAAATGACAATTGTGAACTCTTGAACAATTCTTGGCAGACCTTGGGATCCTGTGATCCAAAAAATTGTAACCTAGTGTGGAGCTGAGTTTGATCAGCAAGCATTATCTAATCTTTGGCTTTTGTGGGTTTCAAAAATCATTACTGCAATTCCACCTGTTCGGCTGTTCCCCAAATGACGTAGTGAGGCCACGCTTGTTCCAATATTTTATGCATAAATGGCCTCAATGCCCAAAATAGTATCCACCAAATTATACTTAATTCAATAAATTATTCTTCAATACACAAAAGATGGGTGACTATCTTGGATCTATCTCTTTCTTCTTCTTTATTTTTTGGGGAAAATATGAGGGGATACCCATACAAAGAAGTAACAAATGCACTACCTGGTGAATTCCCATTGGTCACCCAATGGCTTTCAGGTTTAAATTAAAGAATTAGCTGCCCACTTGTATTATTTTTTTGATTAAATTGTTTTTATAAAATTAATTAATTGCAAAAAAATAATATAAGGCAATGCTTTTTATGGATTCCTTTTGTGTCTAGATGCATCATTTAGCCCCAGGTTATGCTATACGTGGCCATTACCCATGAAAACTTAGTCTCTTTTAGCTTACTTAACATCAAACTAATGCTTATGTGATTTGTTTTTTATCCCATCATGTCACCCAATCCCTTAGCAATCTTTTAGTTCCTCAAAGTACCCTTTTAAGTACATTGTTAATTCCTACATATTGACTGATGAATTGTTACTTATAAGAGAAAGCGTAATATACTTACGAAGAAAAATGTGATATTTTTTGTGAAAAATATAATACTTTTAGATCAAAACGTAATATTAGGGGTTGAGGAGTTACTTATGAGTAACACTACTGTAATATTTCTAAGAGAAAATATAGTACATATGAAAAATCTGACCCGTTTCCTCATAAGAGATACATTTTTTTTATTGCAACAATTAATATGTTGAGGGAAATTACAATTAAATATAACTAAAAAAAATGAGAGTAATATATGTGCTTATTGAAGACTTGTACTAGTTACTAAAATTGGTAAAAGAGAATAGTAGGTTTGATTCAAAGAAATTAAAGGCATATATAGTGGAAAAATATTGGATATGATGCTGGATATATGTGCAGTGTGGGCAAGCAAAATCTTATATGATCTCTCCTTTGAATTTTTAATTTTATGGGAAGGGTGTTTTGGTAAAATTTGAAAGGCAAAATGGCATAATACAGATCATTCTGTGAGAGCTGAGGGGTGATCATATGAAAAGGACATTTATTAAGAGATTAAAGAAAAGAAAAAGAATTGATAGATGGAATGAAGTGATTAGAAAAGGGGTTTGCAGGTTCCAAATATAAATATGAAACAAGCCCCCCAACACATTATGTCACATAGAATTTCTTGAGGAGAGACACAAAGGTAAGTACTAAGTAAAGCTTACCTTATAAGATCCAAATTAGAATATATAAATAATATGTCTATAGGGATGATGGTAGCAGCAGAAGAAATGATGGGGTGGGGGGTTTTAGATGAAGGGTGGAGAAAAGGGCCATGGACTGCTGAAGAAGACAGATTGCTTATTCAATATGTCAAGTTGCATGGTGAAGGGAGGTGGAACTCTGTTGCTAAGCTCCAAGGTACTATTACCTAATATATATTAATATAATCACACTTGCTTCTTATATATATATATATATATGCAATATGTTGCTATATATCTTATCTTTTCTTGGAAAAATTCTATCTTTAATTGAATTTGTTGCATGTGGGATTGTGGGTGGCTGGCTACATAAGCCAGATCGAGTTGTGGGTACCTGTTTCTATAGATAGACAGGATTTCAACTCATCATATTTTAGCTGTTTTTTTAATAGTGTGTGTATATGTTGGGATTTTGACAGAAATATAATGCATACTAGTTAGTTACTTTTAAAATTGTTTTGTTTTTGAATAGTTCATTTTTCATTTCAGTTAAAAATGCGTATGAGATAGGAGAACAAATTCAAAGAGTATTTTCTTTTTCAAGAAATTTAATTTTTAACTTTTTTTTGTTCATCTTTGCATGGATAGGGTTGAAGAGAAATGGAAAAAGTTGTAGGTTGAGATGGGTGAATTACTTGAGACCAGACCTCAAGAGAGGGCAAATTACACCTCATGAAGAGAGAATCATTATTGAGTTACATGCTAAATGGGGAAATAGGTAAGATTTTGGATCTGATCTTTTATCAGTTAAAAATTTTATGATTGGTATCAATTGATAGGAAAATAAATTAATTCTTCTGATATAGTCATCATAATACATTAATATTTCATTAATCAAGACAAACTTATATATATCGAAATTCTTTTTAATTAATTTTTTAATGTTTCTTTTATATATATATATATATATATATATATAAAGCACAATTAACAAATTATATTTGCAGCAACTAGCTAAGGCCAACTGACCATGATGAGACTCAAAAGTAGACATGTGCATCACATTTAATTTGTAACAAATACTATGATGACTGATGATGTCCATCATTAAAATATTCATTAAATTTGAATTAAATCTTCATTATGGTAATGTCTAGATCACCTTGAACCTATTGTCAAGTATAAATAAATAACTTAAATACTCACTCTCATAATAATATAATCTTGTTTAACAAACTTCTTAAGATAAATTAAAAATATTTTTAGATTCTTATTGAGTGATCCATTAAATAAGAAAAACCGACCGACAAGATGAGTGGCACCCCTATTTGTCAATAGGAGGTCTTCATCCTTTTATTTTAATGATTCAGATATGATAAGTAAAAATTTTACTTGGTGGATCATGAATCGTTTTTCGTATTTTTACCTTATTTTAATATTAAAAAAAAACTTTATGAAGTAGCTTCTAGAAATAAACTCAGCATTTTAAAAGATGTCATTTTTTTTTCATATATTGATCTAATTTAGTATATAAATATAAATAAAACTGAAAATAATATATATCAACTAGTGTTAAGTCAGAATAAACTAAAAATGAGTTCATTCAAAGAGTATTAAGTGTTCAACATGGTGATAAGCAATGTTTATTGATATGTGGTCAGGTGGGCAAATTATACATGGATCAAGTTCCACCTTTCATTGTGGATTCTAATCTAAAATAGCATTTAAATTATGTGTCTACAGTTAACTATTAACTATTGGTACGTGTTGGTCATATAAATTTTTTCCTACCTCTCTTTGCACGATCACTTACACCAACCAAGATGGTTTGTCAATTTATTAACTAAAGACGCATAATATGTTCACTGTAGAAAATTTTTGAATCAGAATCCATAATGTAAGGCCGACCCTGGTCCATGATATAACAATTGGGCCAGGTGGGTCTGGTCTAAAAGCATAGCTTATATATACCAATTGTCCAATACAACAACCTTTGACTGACAAGGAAAAACTGTCTAGGTGGTCAACAATTGCAAGAAGCTTGCCAGGAAGAACAGACAATGAGATCAAGAACTACTGGAGGACTCATTTCAAGAAGAAGGCCAAGAGCTCTGCAGCAGACAACACCGAGAAATCGCGAGCCCGGCTTCTCAGGAAGCAGCAGTTTCACCTGCAACAGCTTCAACAACAACAACAACAACAACAGCAGTACAACATTCAAACAGACATCACCAAAAAGGTCATACCTTTGTTTGATGAAAATAATGAAACCAGAGTGGCAGCCCCGAGTGTCCCTCAGGGTCAGGGAGGTGTTTTTTACCCAGAACAAGATCAGGGCTTCTTCTTCTCACTGATGAATGGCTATGTACCATCAGTGGCAGAGGCACCCTCAAATGATCAGGACTCTATCATGTGGGATGGCCTGTGGAATTTGGATGACTTTCAGGGGAATTTCTGTGCTGTGAGTGCAGCAAATAAAATCTGCAGCCTGCAACCTATTGCTGCTCCTTTCTACTGATCCTAATCAAGAAAATAAATCGCTTCAATTTACCCTTTCGAGTTTTGGTTTTTCTGGTTGGTTCCTTTAGTGTTGAAGTTAATTAGTTGGGAGCCAAAGAAGGGTCTCAACCAATACAATGTTTGTGTCTCTTTGAGAAATTCTGGTTCTGTAGTTTTGTGTCACTGTTGTGATGTGAAAACAGCTCAGTGGTGACCACTCATGTTGTCAAGGAAGAATTATCATATGAATTAATAACCAAGCTGTAAAATTTCCTTTGCCAAATAGCATCAAATACTTAATTAGTCTTTAATCTCAACTTTTCTTGTGTTTGACAGGTGCTAATAAGCATGAACAGAACAGCTTCTAATATTAATTTTTTTGTATACAACTTAAAAATTCTAAAAGATTTTTCTATTATATTTTTTTTGACTGGGTGAATATGAAATCAATCCTTTCACCTTATATAAAAGTTTAAATAGAATAACCATTGTTATTTTATATTTATCTTCACCAATAATGATATTTAGAATTAAAATATATTAATTACAGACTATCGCCTTTAGAGTGTGCTTAAATTTAACATCTAACAAGTCAAAAATCTTTACTTGTGTGTTGAGATAAGAATCAAATAAGCTCCAAGTTATACAAGGTCTTAGTGCAAACAATTGGAGTTCTTCTTTTGACATACTTTTCTTAGATATTAAAGAAATGATGATGTATTTTACTCATATTTTCTTTATGTTTGTTAAGCGAATGCGAATTAGACTATTCATATATTAGCCCGAGAGTCTGTTTCTATGCCAGGTTGCATCAATCGTTATACCATGGACTAGGATCTGCCTTGTATTGTGAACCTTGGTCCAAAAATTATGTGCTCTGACAACATTCAACGTAGGAAGCACTTCTCTCATTTGTGCACTGCCAAACAAATCAAAGGAGAGTCTAAGGGATTTCATAACTAGATGGAAGAAAGAAGTGAACAATGTGTATGATTTTGATCAGAAGGAGTTGAGGTCACGAGAATTCTACAAACGCTTGAACACTAGCCCTCCTCGGTGAACGTTTTAACAAAAATGGTTGACAAGTTCATTTGGGGGTTTCTTTTCTCTATATACTCCTTTGGGGGTTTCTTTTCAATGCAAGAAAACTAGGCAATGAAAGAAAAGCAAATACAGAAACAGCCAAGTTCATTGCACAATTAAGGTCAGCAAACTGCTACTATTAACAGAAGATAGTCATTCTTACACCACAGATCTCTACATACATCCTAGCAGGGTCATTTCAAGATTAACAAATGACTCATGCTTAGCTACACCTACACAACACATCCCATAAGACTCTGCCAATATGATACAACACTGCTACTTCCTACTTCCTAAACAGTTTCACAACCAACCCAGATATCGCAACCAACAAGCAAAGCAACTGCAGTATCATGATTCGAGTCAGACGCCGCTTCATCACCCTCACATCTTCCATCATAGATGTCAATCTCTCGTTGATTTCCCGAATCAAATTCATATCAATTGGCTCCGCTTCTCTGGGCAGATACGCTTCTAGAGCAGGCATATAGTCTTCTATCACAATGCGAGGCTTCCTATTTGGGCGCACCCGGATTCTAGTGGGAGGATATTCATCTGATGCATCTAATGAGCCTAGGGTTTCCATTCTGACTAGCAACATTGCTACACTAATTAGTGTGGTTATAACACAAAGCTACCAATTGAAAAGTACTAATTTATTTTCAGTGACTGCTACTCTGCAACATTAATATCACTCATAACAGTAACAATGACAATAAAAACAAATTAAAAGACAATGGGCTATGACAGCTCCAAGCTCAAGAAAACGGCAAATTTTGGTCAAAACATCGATTGTTCAATTCCTTCTTGTAAATTTTCGTTTATTTGGAGAAAAAAAAAATACAACCCTTTGATGAGGGACCAAAGGAACTAGCTAGATTGGTGGAAGGGTGTTTCTTGGATGAATGTAGTCTTGGATTTGAACCCATAACTCACTCATCATTGATAACAAGAAGCTTGGGAAGAGGAATTGAATGCTAGATTACCCACCAAATTACACAAACGAAAAAAAAATGCATAAGAGAGTAGAGGAGAGTGAAGATAGAGAAATACCTAGAGGCAGCGCCACCGTGAGGATAGGATCTCTGGGAAGAAACGAAATGGAAGAAGATGATCTTCACCGGCGGAGAGTGTATTGGTTAGCTTCTTATGGGCTGAATTTTGGGCTGTTTGAATATTAAGCTAAACTGTAAAATTAGGCTAAACTGTAAAATTATACAGGCGAAATCTACTAAATTACTAGCTATGGATTACTTGCCCTAGAATTGGGCCAGCGCAGAGGATTTTTATTAGACGGGGGTACAACATTTATTTCTCAAATTATTTCGTTAACCAAAATCCACCTTGCACGGTGAAGCATGGTCCAAAGCGACATATTAAACCATTAACGGCGTCAACTTGTACATCATGTATAATAACATTTATTATGTACTATGTTTATAATATTTGTATTATATGTTTATAAATCTAATTTTTAATGTACGTAAACATTAAATTGCAAGTATATCGTATATATTTGCATTTACTCAGTAGTAGATTGATAATGTCATAAAAACAAAGCTTAATATACATAAATAGTACACTACAGACGTACCATGTTTAATAACATTTATCATGTAATATATTCATAATATTTGTACTATATAATCATAAAACTAAGTCCTAATATACATAAACACTAAATTGTAGGTACATCATATATATTTTCATTCACTCTGTAATAATTTCAATGTTCCTTTTATATCTTTTATATATTTTCATTCACTCTCATATTTGACAACCAAATAGCTTTTACATTCTCCTTTGAACACCCGATCCCCATATTTGTTGTGTCACTAATTTCGAATTTAGTTATCTATCAGTTTATATGAGCATTTTGAATTTAATTATTAATTAATCCATACATTTGGCCAAATAACTTATCTCAATTTTTATCCCTTGTCTATAATGACATTTTTACTTTTGATTTTTAACTTCAATTTATTTTACTCTTAGTTCTCCGCTTTGAGAAATACTATATTTTTAGTTCAAAATGTCATTCAACGCAGTAGAGTGAGATTTGATAAAACTAATGTGTTTTGGATCAAATGTTTAAATTATCTTGAACTAATTCTATTTAGAGAAATAAGTTGGATAAAAGTAATGTGTTTTGGATGAAAAGTTTGAAGAAAGCATCAACTACACAGTGGGTTGAAGCAGGAATTGAAAATGAAGTACACAGAAAATGGTTATTAGCATTTGTAAATTGAAAAAATGCATGGTTAGATGGATGGAGTACTACATGAGTTTGTAGTAGCAGTTGTTTCCAGAGAGAAGAATCTCATAGCCTTTGTTGCACGGACACTTGAAGTGGATCACTAAGCCCTCCCCACCTTTCTCCTCCACCCACACTGATTCCTCCGACGTTTTGGCCTCCTCCCCCTTATCCTCCTCCTGTTGAGATTTTGCATAATAATTGAAGTGTTGATTTTGAAGTGACAGAAAATTGGGGAATTGAAGAAAATTAAATGTATCAGACCTTTGAGTTGTTATCTTCTGCGGCATTGGCATTGGCATTGGCATAGGAATCTTCATCTTCTTCTTCTTCTTCATCTTCTTCTTGCAACACTTGATCCCACCATTCTCTCATCTGTCTCAATCTATCTTTCATCCTCTTAACCCTCTGCAATCAGAAAGTATTATTGCTAGTTAAGATTTTTCAATTTTCAGAGAATAGTGTTATTAGTGTTAACCTTGGTATTGGGGCTCTCTTGAGCGGGGGATTTGATGGTTTGTGGCGGAGAGGGCCGGAACTCTAATGCTGCGGCGGTGGGGTCAGATAAAGATCTGTGGAGAGGAGGGATTGGCGGCCGATTCCGGGACTCAGAATTCTTCACCGGCGATGGGTCAGAGATGATTGGCGGCGGCGGTGAAATCTTGGAATTGTCAGCAGTTTGGGGGTTGAGTATACCCAGAGAATCAATTGGTTCGGAGAGGCTCCGGTAGAGAGGAGAAGGGGAGGGTGGAAGCAGAGAGAGCCTTTTGGGGGAGGGTTCTTGGAGAGAGGAAGGGAATGAGGGGGACGGGCGTTTCATTGAGCCGCCACAGGAGGTGCATTTCTCCGGGGTTTTGGTGGTGGGGCAGTGGTGTTTGGCGGCGGAGATGAGGTGGAGCATGGAGAGTTGCTGGATAGCGCCGCCGGAATCCAATCTTTCATCCTCCTCCTCTTCTTCTTCTTCTTGTTGAACATTATTTACTTGAAACAGCTCAGAATTGGATTCTTCATTTTCTTGTCTTTCTCGAGAGCAAATCATCTTTGGTGTCTTTATTTTCAAACTATGCAGATTGCAGAGAGCTGCTGAGTATGGAATTTGGAGTTTATATCAACAAATTCAAGCCATAAACCAACCAATTCTGTTTTTGACAGTTTTTTTCAGGTGGGTATTCCCCAATAACTTTATGACATGTGGCAATAAAGATTTTTGAGAAATCTTTTGACATAACATTGGTGAATCTGATGGCACTTTTCTCTGTTTTTTTTTTTTTTTTTTTTTTAAATATCTCAGCTACACTAATTAATTCTAAGTCCCCAAAATCTTGCGAGTCGTCCAAATAGGCTCTTAATCAATCTATGTTATTGATTGCAGGCACGAGAAATTAATCTCCACAGAGCTCAAAGGTCCAAACTCTAACATGAAAAACCCTAGCTTCAAGATGTTGATGGGAGTCGAATCTTTACCCTGCTGCTAAAATAATAGCCACTTTTACTTTTTATTAAGAGTGTGTTGAGCATATGTTTTTTTTTTTTGAAAACCACAACAAATCTTTCATTACGTAATAGAAAACTCAAAGGTACATACGGGAGGTTCGAAGAACCAATACCTAGACATGGAAGTGGATTTGGCCAAATCATGGGCCTGAGAGTTTCCTACTCTTGCTATATGTTGTACGGAAACATGTCTAATACTAGCCATAATTTCCTTACATTGCTTTATGATAACCCCGGCATATGAACGATCCTCCCCAGGATTAGTGTTGAGCATATGTTGATTAATCATTGATTTTAAAAATAATATGGGGTAACATTTCTTTCTTTTATTTTTTTTGGCTTAAACACGTAAAAGGAGTATGTATTCTCAAAAATACAATTAGTGTGTTCATTATCCATAAGCAAGTTATAACCCACTTGTAAAACATTGGCTCAAATAACTTAACTCATATTTAAGTCCATATGAAGACATATTATATATATATAAAAATCTAGATTCTATAATAATGAATTGGCTGATTTTGAAGACTATAAGAATTAGCTTAGTTTTAAGTTAACATGTCTTATGTTTTTTTTTTTTTTCTACGTCTATAAAGAAAAGAGAATGAAAGTCATTAGGGAATCACCAATTCACCATAAATATTTAAACCAAGCTATGAATTTGCTAAGGAGAAAACCAACCAATAGTACATGTATTGGTCTCCCAATAGCTACATTTCATAATTCCTTTCTCACAACCAAACACCACACTCCATTAATGCGACAAACTCAATCACATCGAGACAAAGACCGAAAAGGTTGAAAATCTATCAAATTCCTTTCGCCATTAATCTTCTTTACCGTAACAATAAGGCACTTTCCAATTTAACTTTATGAAATATGCACTCTAAACCTGAATTTAAGTCATAAAAAGATGGCTCACCACTCCACATAAAGACTATGGACGATACCACCTCATATCTAAATCCCCCTAGCCATTCCCCTAATGCTAACCTTTTGAACTTCCACCCACATTCTCCTGATCAACAACTCATACCTTAGCTTAGTGTTAAGATTAGCTAATGTTTTCCATATCTACATACCGTTCCTCATTAGTAGTCGAACAAAATCACCCTTGTGCAAAGAAGAGTTTCAATAGAATCATATCAATCATACAACAACCGAAATTACACATTAAGAAATGTTGTTTAAACGAGCCTTGACCGACGAATACATGTACAGTTGGAATGAATTGCATCAAGCAAGTCACCTGGAAAGTTTATCTACTATTGCCCCAAAAATGTGTTCCTTCACAATATTACAGGCTATCTGGAAAATCTTCATGTCCCAAGCAAACCATCACCATCAAGAAGCTAAAATTTGTTATATTGAACTTCTACTCTGAACACCAACCCAATTAACCAGGCTTGCTTTTGCTTCTATCATTATGAACTATGCAGGGTTAAGATACAAACACATCCAGTATCATTGAAGTTACTCTCAATGCCTCTCCATAGATGAATGAAATCACAGGATTTCGGAAATCAAGGTTTCAGGTCAAATTTCGTGTCTAGCAAAGAACAAACTTCCAGAAGAGAAGAGACCTTGTAATCTGGTTGAAATTCAACATTCGCATATTCTGGAGAATTATACCTCCCTGTTTCATCAAGCAAGCAAGTAAATGCTCCAGCTCGTTTCCCACAAGCAACCTGCAATAAAGAACATATCAATTGCAAATAATATTAATACCCAAATCATCTGCACAACATTATTGTTTTAGTCTTGTGTGAGACCATCTCATGCGAATACTTTTTAGTTAAAATGCAATACTTTTCTCTGCACTTATCAAAAGTAATACATTTTAACTAAAAACTATTACACGTCTAACGGTAAAACAGTCTCACAAAAGAATTATTCTTATTGCTTTTGTTTTGCCTTTTTGTAGGTGGTCTAATCAGCAGAAATATAAACTTCTGTAATTTCAGTAGCATGTTTATTTTTGTATTCAATTTGGTAATAGTCATGTAACTTAGCAACATCTAATTGCAACATATAATCAAATCAGAAAACAAATACTTTGCAAATCATTATTTGTTCCCTAAGAATTCTTCCATGCTAAACAAGCAATTTATTAGCTTATGAGGAACATGAAGAGCAACATCTGCTTTTAAGGCACAAAAGCCCACAAAGCAATGAATAGAGCAACTTACATCATCTTTAAGGCTATCTCCTATCATCATCACTTCATTAGGCTGAACATCCCAAGTCGTACAGATATGCAGCAATGGGGCTGGATCTGGTTTGTAAGGACGAAATTCCCTACTGAGTGCAGGGGCAAATGTCATCTGTATAAAAATACAGATATTAAGGTTAAATCTCAAGACGTTTATCATGGAAATGAATAAAAATAAAATTAATAAACACAAAATATTTGCCATCCACAAGAATCAAAAAGTGGTAAACGTACAAGTTGAGTAAGAAATCTTCACATCAAATTCAAATGCATTCTCATACCCCTAAGCCAGTTCTTGTCTTTTACAGCCAAAAATAAGATTTGCATCTCATATATAACCCAAAAAGTTAAAATTAATAAATAAAAGCACTGGATTCCTATGGACCTATGCCATAACGGTGATTTATGCACATCAAAATAGAGGCAGCACCACTGAAAGTTTAACCCAAAAAAAAGGCACATAGAACACTTAAGAGTTAAGATAATAGTTAGATGATCAATAGAAAACTCTTCTCCTAAGGGAAATTATCTCTATCACCAGTAGATACTGCTTTCAAGCTCACATAGACCAATGATTTCAAGCAACTAAGTGAGTCAATTAATTTCATTTGTGAATGTTTATCTAATGTCAGTTCTAAGATCTTGATTTAAGACATGAAAATTAAGCATGAAGACTTACCATAGCATGCCCAAGGAATGCTGCAAGTAATGAAATTGCATAATTATTCTACTTCCTTTCAAGAAAATATGATTTCTCAACATTTTAGATTTTTAGTTACTTTTGCAAGCCCAAGGCAAACAAATATGGAATAAATAAATTCCAAGATATTCCTTGTGCAAGGGTCTCAAGTTACAAGAAAACTTAGACATTTTAGCAGGGGGTAATCATAAAATCATGGATAACAAATGTGTGCCTGCATTTAAAAGTGAAGATTTTTATACCGGATAAGGGACAAGAACCTCTTGTCAACCTCACATACAAATTCCTAGGAGATGAAAAAAAAACTATTCCATTTGAATTAATATACAAGCTGCATAAGGAAAGGAAAACTCACCCCAAAGCGTTGATGAAACAAATCGACAGCTGCTTTGACATTTCGAGTAATTAATCCCCTTCTGAAAACAAAACCAAAGAATATAAATCCTCTATTACACAGAGGCAGAACTATTGAAAAACAAACTTTCTTTTTACAAGTACAGAACATAATTATGACAGATATTGAGTGTACACATTATTATGTTCTTTAAGCAGTTAGCAAGCCTATCATTGCTATATGCCAAAAACAAGAATAAATTAATAAACTACAAGTCAATAAAGTGTAATCACCACAAAGACAGGTATCATTCATGCTTCTGCAATCAGGTTATACTAATTTGTAACAGAAGTTCTAAAACAACTACACTTGATTCCTTTAGTAAGAAACAACTTTACATACACCCTTAAACATTGTAGACGCACTAGTAAATCCCCACAATACAAGCTCTGCTCAAGGAAAATATCAGGCATTCAAAGAATCTTTCAGATGACTACAAGTTATTGTCAAATCAAAGCAGCTAATAACAATGAACCCACACTACTAAGTTACACACCAAGAAAGAGAGAATTTACAGAATTATTTAGTAATTCATATTGAACAAGCTATGAGAATTTGCTTAGTAAATTAGATGCCACAGCTTAGAAAACTGAAACTGAGAATTTTACTTGATATTCTTGGACTCAAGAAAACCACAAAGTTCTGATGCACCTGCACTAAAATTCAAGCATTTAGAAAATTGTATTTAACTATTCGCATACATAAATATATAAACGAGACTATCTCGATTAGAACCTAGAAAACTAGACAGATGGGGGAATTCGGGTAAACGGGGCAAACCGGGCATGATTTGGAGGCGATCGAGGCCTTGCTTTTCAAAATCGGCAATGATTTCGTACGCACGCCGCTGTTTATCGGGGCTCCAGCTCTCAATGTGGTGCAGAATGTCGATGCCGGAGGGGTTCTTCGACTTGACGGCACGGTACTCTTCTTCGCCAAGAACGGCCCTGTACATCGCCGTGAAGTCGATAACGGGAACAGTCAAGGTGCCGTCCATGTCGAACACAACGCCTCGCAAACGAGCGGCCTTAGGAGCGGCGCAGGAGACGGTGGTAGAAGTTGCCATTGAGGAAATTGTCCTTATGCGGCTGAAGAAGATACAGGCAGTTCTGGGGAGCAGAAGTGGCATTACAGTCAGTGTAGAAAGCGTGGTTACATAGGAAGGATGGATCTGTAAATCTGTAATTAGGAAAAGTGCGGACGAGTGGCGGATATAGGTGAACAGACCGTCAGACCCAAAGGCATGAACGATAAGGCAGTTACAGACAGATAAATTGGATGAAGGGTGAAAGAAGAGAAAGTCAAAATAAATAAATAAATCCCAATTTATGGAGTTAATCCCCATGATTTAAAGTTTAAACCACATAGTTTTTCAATCTCTCTCCGATATGACAAATAAATGATAGATTATCTTCATTAAGTGGATCTCAAGAAAAATGTTGAAATTTTAAGTGAATGAGTAAAAGTAAATATTAGAATTTGAGAGTCCAATGTGTATGTTTGAAAAGTAGGAAAATAACTTCTTGAAAATGAGTTATTTTCAGAAAATATTTTCCTTCCCCGTTGCATTCTAAAAAATTGTCTTTGTGTATTTAGTTCATTTTCTATAAAATGAGCCTAATTATTTATAGTTTTAAATATTTAAAATATACAACGGTGATGGGATGGGGGTGGTAGGGTGGTGGATGGTGTGGTGAGAGGTGGTGGATGGTGGTGAGGGGTGTTAGTGGTGGAGTGGGTGGTGGGGTAGTGAGTGGTTGTGGTTGGGTTGGGTGGTGGGGTAGTGAGTGGTGGTAGGTGTGGGGGTGATGAGTGGTGGTGGCGGCGGGAGTAATTAGCTGCTTCACTGCTGCAAACGAAAAATGACTTTCTCGAAAAAAGGGAAAGTCATTTTCTGAAAAATCACCTCTATTTTTCATTGACGACACCTCTATTTTTCATTGACTTCCATTTTTCTTCTCTAGTCAAATACTGGAACCTGAAAAATAATTTTCATCATGTGGATCTCAAGAAAAATATTGAAATTTTAAGTGGAAGAGTAAAAATAAATATTAGAATTTGACAGTCAAGTGTATTTTTCAACTCCCATATAGGTCCCTTGATATTCTTTTAACTTTAAAATTTATCATATTTAGTCATGTTGATAATTAGAAACCTTTTAGATTTATGGTGTGTTGTTCTAACTTTTAACTTTTTTATTTTGAGTACTATTGACTTCGTTACAATGTAGTATCTGTTCATAGCTACTTTCTCAACTAAGGAGTGCAACCGGGTGCCACTAGATCACAAGGTCTTTGGTATTACTCTTGTAATTAAAAAAAAAAAAACATCACCTAATTAAATTTAGATATCATTCCAATAATTATGTCTTATCCCCTCCTCATTCCATCGTCTCTTCACTGCATTGCTTATTCACTTCATCGTCACTTTTGAAGACTCCATGGCTCTATAGCTTATTTCTTCTAACAGATTTGCTCACAAGATAAGTATCACACTCATTACATTCATCATTCGTTCTTTATGACTAATACCCTGTATTTATTTCCAGTAAATATTAAAATCCCTTAGACTCATTGCTAATATTATGGATTTGCTTCATAAATTTCTAGAGAATCAAATAAATTGTGACACTTTTTGAGTTTTGGTCTTTTTCGTTATGACTTTTAGCAATTTAGGGCATGATATACTTGTTTCACAACATATAAGGTATCTAGCTCTCTTATAAATGCCAAACGATCTCTTTAATCCTAAGTACCCATAAACACAACACCCTTTTTCTTCTTACTTTGGATTCGATTCCCACCATGTTGTCTCAGATTTTTGCTTCTTTTCATACCAACTTTTAGTTCTTCTATATAATTAGTTTCACTTTTGATCCCACAACTATTGGGGTCATATTACTTTCGATTTTGATCCCAAAATGTTGGCATTTGTACAATTATATATTACTCTTTTTCTGCTTGTTCTTTGAAATAATAATTAGTAAGAAATTCTTCTAAATTTAACAATCTTTTCAAATTATTTTTTTGCTTGTGAAGCTTCCTAAATGTCAAGAATGTTGTATAAAACTGAGTATTAACAAACTTAACAAGATCTCGCTTTCCAATATATGTCCTCAACCAATTCAAAAGCTTTGTCTTCTAATGGATGTACATCGACAACTTCAATAATGCCCGCTTGTACGCCAATGCAAAATGATGAATCTAAAAAAATCACTGAAAATCAAATTGATGCAATGAGCACTACATGACGTGCAATACAAAGTCGGGTACAACACTATTAAATCATTGCCTAAATGAAAAAGAAAAAAATTAATAGTTAAACAAATAAAAAATAAATAAACATTTCAATATTAATTCTGAAGCTGAGCCAAGTTCTAGCTCTTTACCGTTGGGATTTGTCTCGGTTCATACAGATGCAGCTGTATTCTTGGATTCACGGGAGGCTACTTTTGGATTAATCACCAAAGACAATTATGGAAAGTATTTTGCTGCCAAGAGTGGTCATTCTCGATGTCTTCTCGATCCACACATTGCAGAAGCAGTCACAATCAAAGAGGCATTGTCCTGGGTCAACAAGTGTGGCCATTCTAAAGTCATTGTGTATACAGATTGTCAGATGGTATGCAATTTACTCAATGGTAATCTTCCGGATCTTTCGTTCGCAGGATGCGTTATTAATGATTGCCATGAGTTATGTCGACACTTTGAGTCAGTGTCTTTCAAATTTACTCATCGATCAGTGAATAAGGATGCCCATGTGTTGGCTAGGGCTACTCGTTTTCAGTCTGGTCTTTTTAGTTGGCATTCTTCTATCCCTACTTGTATTGAACATTCAGAGCTGTATTGCTGCACCATGATGGATCCTTTGCGGCAGCGTACAACGGGCTACTACCGGACTGCTTCTCCCCACTTATGGCCGAAGCTATGACTTGTAAGGAGGTGTTCTCTTGGATCAAATATCGTGCAGTGCTGTCTGTGGTTCTCTACACCGATTGCTCACACCTGCAACATCTGTTATCAACACCGAATGGGGATATCTTTTCTTGTATTGCTTTTCCGATTCATGCATGTAGATCAATTATGCTTTCGTTTGTTTATTGCACAGTTAGTATGGTCCCTAGGCTTGTTAATCTAGGGGCTCATACTTTAGCTTCTATTGCTTTTTCACAGCACCATGCTATGTATTGGGACTCTGTCCTGCCTGACTCTATTTTTGCTATGATTTAATCTACCGTTTGGTTGATTTTCAAAAACAAAAAAAAAAAAACTGCCAAACACCCAATAAACTCTTACAAAACCTATAAAATCTAAAGAGATCTTATAAAAGTTATTTAAAATTCATTATATAACATTTATAAAAGAATTATTTTAAAGTTTACAAAATCTCCCTATAATTATATTGACAAGGATTTTGTCTTTCAATTTTCATTCTAGAGTGTAAAAATGGGAGTATAATATAAAAACAGCAGACAAATTATAACTGTTGACTCGTTGTGCTTCAGTAGGTTGAGAAAGTAGCTATGAATAGATATTATATTTTAACAGAGTCAGTAGTACTCAAAAAAAATAAATAAATAAAATGGGTGCACATAATATGTTAATTACATATACATAATTTATTAATTACATACACATAATAAGTTAACTACATATACATAATATGCTAATTGCAATAGATAAATAATTTATTAATTGAAAGCACAGTTATACCATAGACCCGAGTCTACTTTGCAATGTGAACCCTATCACAATTTATATACTGAATGTCTACATTTAAATTGTGATTATTTAGTATATAAATTGTGAATATTCAATATGTAAATTGTGTATTTTAGATATGAAGTTACAAAATAATTTACCCATTAAATATAAACATATAATTTGAATATTGTTTTATACCAAAGTTCAAAATGCAAGATGAACTTGGTCTAGGGTATAACTAGGGGTGAGCAAAACATCGGTTAACCGCCTGATAACCGCAAACCGACCGAAAAAATCGATTATCGGTCGATTACGGTTATTAATTTAATTTTTTTTTTCGGTTTTTCGATTTTCGGTTATTTTACGGTTATCGGTCGGTGACCGATAACCGATAAATAATATTAATATATATAATAATAATAATAATATAAGCCCAATCAACATTTCAATTCCATAGCCCATACCCCATACTGGCCCATGTCCCGCCCACGATTCAGAATTCCTATTTTCTAAATCCCTAAATCTAATTACACTTCACCAGACTCCAGTTCACCTTCTTCGCTTCTCGCTTCTCGGCTTCGTCTTCTCCACAAGACCACGACTTCCACAGTTCCACTCATCTTCTCCAGTTTCAATCCTCACATTTTTCACGTCTACCCGTCTATGGTTCCACCATCGGTGAGGGCGACACTCTGAGAAACGCCTACGCCTTCGCAGCTCACTTCCTCAGTCCTCTCAAGCTCTCACGGTCGACGGTCTCACATATCATTAGCTTCTGCTGGACGCCGGTGAACCCTCTCCGTCTTCGTCCAGTTACTGCACTGCTCCAGAGCCTCCGGTCACTCCAGAGTCCAGACATGTAACTTTTTTTAATCACTGTTATTATTTTATTCTGTTAATTTAGGAGATAGCATTCCTTATTCGTTGACTAGCCTTCAACTACTTTCGTTGTAAAATATTAAAATTAGTCAAATAGTTTTTTAAATTTTTAATTAGTAAACACTTAACCTTATGACTTTGGTGATTGGCACTTGGTAGTAAACACTTAACTTTATGTATGTAGTGGCAGTATGTATATGTAATTTTTGATTTTGGAAGTTTTGGATTTTTGCTTATAGTCGGTTTTTCGGTAACCGACCGAAAACCGACGGTCGGTCATAGAACCACCTTCGGTCGGTTACGAGGGTCAAAAATGAATGTCGGTTTTTCGATCTGTTAGGTAACCGACCTACCGTTTGCCTCACCCCTAGGTATAACAATGGAAAAGAGCGTCCATTTGCAATTACAGCCTTACAGAGTTACGGGCCCATACTTTTAGTCCAATTTTGGCTCTAACCGTCGGCCGTTTGATTGCGTCAGCATGCAGGCTGCCGTTAAAACACTTTTATTTATTTATTTATTTTTTTTATTTTAAAGATGTCCGTTAAAACGCTTAAAACCCTAATTCCCCCTGCTCTACATCTTCCTGCATTCTGCAAACCTTAGGCGCTCTTTAATGGCTTCTCAACCTTCGGATAGCAAGAAGAAGCAGAAAAAACCTAAAAAGCGTGTCCGAGAGGACTCTGAACTACTTGAGCATCTCGACTCACTTCCATGGAACTCTTCGCTCCCTGAAACCGATGGCGCGTTCTCCCATCTCTTCGGTGACGATGAACTCGGAGGAGGTACTCTTATCTCCCTTTCATGTGAAATTGGATTTGGGCATATCTTTCTGTAAAATTTATGCTGTTGCTTTGGCCTTTTTTTTTTTTTTTCCTGATCTCTTATTGAGCAATACTTAATGTATGTAGGATTTTTATCACTGGAGGAGGTTGATGAAACAACATACGGATTGGAGATTCCAAAGTCGAGTGGAGGAAATGAGGAGCCAAAATCCAAGGGAAAGCCAAAAACAAAAAAGCAGAAAGTAAGTGAAAGTCATGATGATTCCAATGGTGAAGAGGGAGATGATAAAGCTGATGAGGAAATAAAACAAAAGAAAAAGAAAAGAAGTAAGAAGAAGAAGGGTAGCCTGGTGAATAAAATAGAAGACAATACAGAATTAACAGCTGGTTAGTGTTGTGCTGAATTTGTTGTTTACTCTTTACTAAGAGTTTTAATTCTTTGGTATTTGTTGATATGAGTTATGATGAGATTGATTGTTTATGCAAAACTTTATTATGTGTATTGCATTGATAATCAGTGGTTTGCCTTTTTGTTTTCTTTCTAAAAATAAATTCAGAGTTTTCCTCTTCATGGTGAGTGATTTGTTGAATCTATGGAGAATCATTTAACGTTAATGTAGAATATGTATGTAGAATATTAACTATGTATATATTGAACTGATGAAAAGGAATTGTACAAGACAAGTATTTATAGTTTTATACATGCTAGTAGAAGGTTTAACCAAGCTCTCAACCACTCATTTAAAATTCTAAATGAGTAGTTGAGAGCTATTCACTGCACCTCCCTCAATACCTTCCAAGATTTCCCCTCAAGCTGGAGCATGGATATTGACCTTGCCTAGCTTGTTACAAATGGGCTCGACCCTACTCCTACCAAGCCCTTTCACGAACACATCTGCTAGTTGATCACCACTTTGGATATGTCTAACACAAATCAACCCTTGTTGCACCTTTTCTTGCACAAAATGACAATCTACCATGTGTTTGGTCTGTTCATGGAAAACAGGATTGTAAGAGATGTGTATAGCAGCTTGGCTATCACACCATAACCTTACTGGCACATTTACCCTTACTGCCTTACACCAACTTCTTCTAGAATATTGCGAATCCACGTTATCTCACAAGTCACATGAGCCATAGCCCTGTACTCAGACTTTGCACTAGAGCGGGCCACAACATTATGCTTCTTACTCTTCCACGACACCAAATTGCCCCCCTACAAACACACAATATCCTGTATTCCTGTTGTAGATCTCCTATCACTTGGCGACCCAGCCCAGTCAGCATATGAAAATGCTTCAACACCCATGCGCCCATTATCAGCATACAATTAAAATGGCATCATACTAAGATTTGCTTAGAAGTTATATTGTAGAAAACTAAATACCTGTGTGCTTTCTCTCGATGGTTCCTATATCCTGATTCCTTAGAGAGTGTAATAACTAGAAAATACTATTTTGTTACTGTGCTTAATTATTATTGTTTTGTCTTGCCTTCAATATTTATTTTATTTTTCTTGTCTGAGGTAATTTTAGAGTATTTAATTGGTCTATGAATTTGCCTTTTCACTGTATTAGGTGCTAAACTTTTTAGTTGTTGAATACTGTGCAAGGTCTCAGATAAGCTGCCTAAATTTATGGTTCATACTCCAACTATATATGGAGTACAATTTTATATTTACATATGTTTTTCCATCTTGTCCCTTTTGGCGTCTAATGTAATTCATTGTTGTCTTGGACATGTGCCTATTTAGTTTCCAACAACAAAAATGATGATGAAGAGGATTCAGTAGACGAGACTGAATTTTATGCATGGAATGAAATGAGACTTCATCCCCTGCTTATGAAATCAATATACAGACTGAATTTCAAGGAACCCACACCAATACAGAGAGCTTGTATTCCTGCAGCTGCTCATCAAGGAAAGGTTGTACCTGTGATGCGAATGGGATTTGTTGTCACAATGTGTACCTTGCCGATATATTAATAATTGTTGGTTTTTGTAACAGGATGTTGTGGGTGCTGCAGAGACTGGATCTGGAAAAACACTTGCATTTGGTTTACCCATTCTTCAGCGCCTTCTTGAAGAGAAAGAAAAAGCTGACAGACTTAATGCAGAAGATGGGGAGGTAGATGAAAAAATAGCTCCTAGAGGTCTTCTTCGGGCTCTAATTGTTACTCCTACAAGAGAGCTTGCACTTCAGGTATGCGTGATTACAAGTGACTCCTATTAGGCTACTTTTACTCCACTAGTGAGTGTTACAATCTCTCCAGGTCACTGATCACATCAGGGAAGTAGCAAAACACACCAATATTAGGGTTATTGCTATTGTTGGTGGCATGTCTACTGAAAAGCAAGAGAGACTATTGAAAAGAAGGCCTGAAATTGTGGTCGGGACTCCTGGGAGGCTCTGGGAACTTATGTCAGGTGGAGAAGTTCATCTTGTCGAGGTTAGCCAGCAGTTTTTGTATATGAAAAAGTTGATTGCATGGAGGTGTTCATACCAAATCCCCCCTTCTTCAAAAGTAGAAAAGGATATGAAGTGTTTAGCACAGTCATTGACAAATTAAGTTACTGATTTATTGAGATGGACTTTATACTGTATCGCTTGCTTTATGAAATTATGTTGCATGACCAACAGTTATCCTTATTTCTTCCCAAATATTTAAAAATGTACAGCAGTGTGTCTCCCCCTAACCCCAATGCACAAACACAAATGAGAAGGAACTTCTTGTTTGGTTCAAGTTACATTCTGATTAAAAATATGGTACAAATGAGTATGACTCTTGCTTTGCATGATGTAGTTTTTTTTCTACTATGCTTAATAGTTAAAACTCAAGTTTTGAGAAAAAATTTTTTTAATTAGCTTAAGATTTTAGATCAAGACATCAAAATCAATGCTACTGTTGTATAGGAAGGAATGCCAGGGAAGAAGTACTGATTGCCAAAGACCAGGATAAAAGACTTTGAGTTTGTTAATTTTTCTTCTTTCTTTAGGGGAGCTTTTGGGTTTAACTAGAAGGGCTCATGTCATGGTAGTTAATTGATTATTTCTGGGACAGGGTGTTGATGAAACTGCGTTTAATGTGCTTGGTCCATCAGCATTTGCCATCTTGACTATAGTATACTTGTGCCAAACAAATAAGAATTAAAAAATTGTCATAACAATTACTGGAATGAGAATTGGTCGACTGTTTTTAACTCCCTGTAATTCTATATACCATATTGCCCCAGCTATCTTCACTTGACTTTGTTCAGCATTAAAAACTTGTAGTTGCAAAGACATGCTTCTTCTCTCTATATTGCTATGGTTTCTTTTATATAAAAACAAAATAGATATCCTTATACAAAGCTAGCGTAATTGGAGTTGGTTCTTTTCAAAGTTCAATATTCAACATCCAATCCATACTGTCAAAATAACAAATAATACCCTATAATTATATCCACATTCGTTGCACAGTTACTAATATTTTAGTTTATTAATGTTGTCGTGGTACAAAGAAAAATATATTTCTAAGATATATTTTGCCATTTGCAGCTACATTCATTATCATTCTTTGTGCTGGATGAGGCTGATCGCATGATAGAAACTGGGCATTTTCAAGAGTTGCAGTCCATAGTTGACATGCTTCCCATGGCTAGTAGATCAACTGATGGGCATTCTATGGAAACACAGAATTGCATAACAGTTTCAAGTGTCCAAAGAAAGAAAAGGCAGACTTTTGTCTTTTCTGCAACTATTTCCCTATCTGCTGATTTTCGGAAGAAGCTGAAGCGTGGATCACAAATATCAAAGTCTAATGATGAGTTGAATTCAATTGAAACTCTTTCAGAGAGAGCAGGAATGCGAGCAGATGCTGCTATTGTTGACCTAACAAATGCATCAATAATGGCAAACAAGCTTATGGAGTCATTCATTGAGTAAGTTATAGTGCCCAATACTGCTTTGCCATTACTTGTTCTCCAACAGGAAAAAACAGAGAAAAAATTGATCTGCCCAGCTTTGTATTGGCTTCATCTAGCGTTGGCCTGTATTTTCATGTTGGCTGTTAAAGTTGTTTTCAACTTTCTTTTTAATGTTGCTACTTGCACCTCATCAAGTTGTTTATGTCTATTGGTCAAATTTGCTACTTGCATTCCATTGACTTTGTTCTCATTCACTATTTAAATGTTGCACACTTGCATTCCATCATGTTGTTTGTGTATTTGTCAAATTAATTACTGTTTTACATAATTTACCTTGACCACCCTGTCGTTAAATATTGTAAAATTTGCTTATGGTCTAACATTGTGTGTGTTTACATTTTAAATTTCTTATGATACACTTAATAAATGAAAAGCCTTGGTAAATGAATTAGTATAACCTCAAGATTTTTACATTTCTGTCGAAAACCTAATATCAGATGGTGTATTGTAGTTTATTGTATGTAAATGTATACTAGAGTCTAGACCTTGACATTTGTAATTGATCTATTTGTCTGACCATATAGGATACAATATTTTAAAAAAATGAGTCTGTTACCAACTTACCATACTCCTTATATTGGTTTTGCTCACTTAGACAATGGTCATGAACTCTGGGTGCAGGTGCAGGGAAGAAGATAAAGATGGATATTTATATTATATCTTGAGTGTTCATGGGAAAGGGCGCACAATTGTTTTCTGTACATCTGTTGCAGCATTACGCCATCTTTCCTCAATGCTGCGCATCCTTGGCCTCAATGTTTCGACACTTCATGCCCAGATGCAACAGCGAGCACGACTAAAGGTTAGCTTTTTCGTGATTTATTTCTAGTTATAACTTATACGTGCGTTTCTTATTGATGGTGGATGGGAAGTGGAGAGGAAATATGAAAGAGGAAAGGAATAGGGAACAGGGGAGAAGAAATAAACAAGGGTAGGGGGGAGAATGTGGAGAGTGAATCAATTATCAGAAATACAAATAACAAAAGACCTCTACTTGTATAGGCAATGGAAGTTAAGCCATTCAACATATTGCTTTTGCAGATCTTTTCATTTGGTTCTTACTCATTATTATACAGGGAATTGATCGTTTTCGCTCGAATGAAAATGGCATACTTATTGCTACTGACGTTGCAGCCAGAGGCCTTGATATTCCCGGTGTTCGAACTGTTGTTCATTACCAGCTTCCACATTCAGCTGAGGTAAGTTGATATTTGCCTAATACATTTGCCCTTTGATATAATTTTTGTAATCTTTAAAAATGGAGTTATTGGGCTAGGTTTACGTTCATAGAAGTGGAAGAACTGCCAGAGCTTTCTCTGATGGGTGTAGTATTGCCCTAATCTCTTCAAATGATGCATCAAAGTTTGCTTCTCTATGCAAATCCTTTGCTAAGGTAATTCTTCTTGAAAGTAGATTTGTGTTTATTTTTCCTAATAGTGTAGAGCCTTAGATTCTAGTTGAACAAAGTTGAGTCCTATTAGGATTTAAGATAAAAATCTTACCCTATCATTCTATCAAGATTTGTTTCTCTGAAAGATTTAGCTGTGTTTTTTTTACATTAAAAATAATATAATATTTCATTTTGTGCTTGATGGTAATTCTATCTCACTGCAAATGAATACTTCTTTTTCTTGACTTCATAATTTTGCCTCCCTCAGTCTTTGAGGTTTCTTCTTTTGTCAAACAAAGAAAAACAACTATCAAAAACCAAAACAAAATCTGAAGTGTGCTGTTTTTATTTTTATTTATTTAATTTATTTAATATATATGTATATTTTTTTATTTTGGGTCCAGGAAAGCTTCCAGCGATTTCCTGTAGAGATATCATACATGCCGGAGGTTATGAAAAGATTATCCCTTGCACGCCAAATAGACAAAATTCTTAGGAAAGACTCTCAGGTGATATGTTGTGGAAGGCCTATAATTCAATGTTCCTATGAGGCATCATGTTTTCAAACCCTGTTTCTAACATTTGTTATGTATCATGGCTTTTAGTGTTTATTTACTCTCATATATGCTGTCTAATTGCTTGATGCTTTTAGACTTAGAACTCGAATTCTCACTCACGTATAGTTGTTTCCAACTGATTTTTGCACCCCTCCCCACTCCCTCTCCTTCAAAAAACAGATGCACAAAATGCTGAATTCTCTTCGTGTCCCTACTTCCAAGGTCACTGCTGAGGACCGGAGTTTATTGTAATCATGTTAGGCTTTAAAATAAATGAGCTTTTACTTGATATTTTCAGCAGTATGTATGCTTTCTTTACCAGCTCCTCCAGCATATTTCTGTTTTAATTTTTAGAAAGTTTAAAATTTTTTCTTTGCTGAATTCTTCTTTAAGGATAAGGCCAATAAAACTTGGCTTGAACGACATGCTGAATCAGTTGAGTTGGAATTGGATGATGATGATAGTGAGGAGGAAAGGGTAAAAAGTTTTAAACAAAAGAGAGCCACTTCTTCTCAATTAAAGAACCTGCAGCAGGTCTTCTTTTACTCTCTAGTAATTTTATAATACACGGCACATGCACAAAAACACAAACACAATATTTTAACTTTATATTCATTTATTTTAAACTGCAGGAACTGAAGTCTCTTCTTTCTCTCCCATTACAACCCAAGACATTTTCGAATCGCTTTTTGGCAGGGGTGAGTTGACAGATTGTATTCATTGTTGAGTCTTTAGTGTGGTTGGAATTTATTCAGTGCTCTTAATTATCAGAACATAAGCAAGATCCCTAGTGGTTACATAATTAGATTTTCTGTTATTGTTGATGAAATCATTTATCTAAAGATGTTCTGTCGTACTAATTACTCCCACCAATAGAGGGAAATTATTTGTTTCATTGTGTTTGCCTCTTGCATAAGGTTATTTTATTCAGACATAATATGCGGGCCTTATTTATTATTTGTTTATTTATTTACTTTGCAATCTAGTGTTGGTTAATAATTTTCTGACAATAATTTTGTGATTTTCATATGTTGAGTGATTGTTTTTTGATACTTGTTAGTTGGACATCAAGGAAATTATTCCCTTATTACATCTATTTTTTCAGAGATTTGGTATGCATCTTTCTGTATCATTTGTAACCTTCTTGTTTAAATCTTTTTCAGGCTGGGGTTTCTCCTCTCCTGCAGAACCAATTAGAGGAACTAGCTAAGCTGAAACTTGGCAAAATAAGTAATACTGGAGACAGTCAAAGGAGGAAATTGGTGGTTATTGGGCAGGATTGTGTGGAGCCTCTCCAGGCACTTCGAAGTGCTGGTCCAGAGGTATTTTTGCTTGTCTATCTGTGTCTTGTGTCTAGTCTAGTCTAGTTGTATATATGCTTGGTGAAAGGCATTTTGAAGAGATTTATTTGTTTGACAAAGTTAACAAGCTAGTATAGTGTTTGGTAAATTGCTTTTAGCTTAGCTTTTTAACCCAAAAAAAAAAACTAATTTCCAAAAAGCCAATTAGAATGAGCTTTTTGAAAAGAACATTTTAAAAATTAGCATTTTTTTAATCAAAACATGTAAAAAGGAGTTATTAAAAAGAATACAGTACAATAATAACACACACTGATGTCCTTATGTCGTTTTACAAATTAAAATATCTAATCTCTAATTTTACCAAGCATTTTTGTTCAAATAGCTAATGCAATCATCTGGTCAGATTAATGCTAACAAATAAGAGTTAATACATTCAGCTAAATGTTAATGACTAATCGCTAGTCAATTAGTCATCAAATATTCCCTTATTCTGTTCCTTGTGGCTTTTGTCTCCATTTCACCAGACATTTTGAGCTAGGTATCATTTATTATCTTGTCTGTTTATTTTATTATGTGGCATTCTAACTGATGTACGGTTTACTTGCTGATTTGTGGTTTTTTGCTTCTGAAGTTTTTTGTGCTTGCATCTGTGAGAATCATCTACTGCAAACAGTTGTTTTTCTGTTTGACCTAAATAATTGTTAGCTGATCTGTTACTGATTAGCTACTTTATGTAGTAGACATCAGTACTTTGTTGCAGTTTGGAAAGTTCTTTTTTGCCACTTGTGCATGCTTGTATGAGATGTAGTGAGCTCTTGATTTGTGGGATTAGTCAACCATGTATCTGTATCTATTCATTAATTCGTTATTATTAGAAAATGTATATTTTGATACAAGGCTCAGTTTTTTTTTTATTTTTATTTTTATTTTTTGGGTTTCTACTCTCAGGCACATCTGGATTTGAAGGGGATTGCAGAAAAGCGGAAAAACATGGACAACATAAGGAGAAAGAGAAAAGAAGCGAAAAAACGTAATCATTGTCACCAGCCATTTGAACCCCTTGTTATATTTGTATTGTTTGATAATGTAGATGCTCTTATCTTCACTACCGTACTATTAGACACATTTTCTTCACTTCAACAGGTCAGCGTGAGCAACGTCGAAAGCAGAGGAAAAAGTCTCAAGGTGCAAATGACTGAATGAGTAAAAAATCCACGGGGGACTTCAAATCCGCGAGCCTAACAACATAGAGCAATTGGCCAATTTTGTAGCAGTACTAATCATAAGGTGGAGTATCCTTTCCCAATGTTATATTGTTACGAGTATTTGTCAGCCATAAATGGTGCAATAACTTAAGAGTCAATTTTCCGATATGTAAAATGTCTTTATTAGTTTATGAAGGGAACTTGTGTTATAAAATGCGAAATATTAATTCCCTCTATGTGCCATGATCAGGAATTCAGGATATTAACCCTAAACCCATTCCACCATGAATGAATCAAATTATTTTGAATTGGCAGGCTGCCAGCAACTTACTTTTTAAAAAAAAAAATTATTTTATTGTTATGTTTATAATATAATATGAAAGTGAGACATCTTTTTGAAAGTGAGAGAGATGTGCAAGAATGTAGAACAAATAGTGGAGAATTTGTAAATTTGATGATATGGAAGTGAGACCCATTTTAAAAAGTAGAGAGATTTGTAGGTATAATGATAGCCTAAGGGTGATTCTCTTGTAAGATTATCTTATGGATCCTTATTTGTGAGATGGTATATGTCTAAATGAAAATGTAATACTTATGAGGAAAATATAATATTCCATACTAACCAAGAATAAATTAATTGTTATTTATGAAAAAAAGTGATACTTGTAAAAGAAAAAGTATGATATTTTTGAAGAAAAATATAATATTTTTAGATCAAAATTTAATATTTAGAGGTTATAAAGTTATTTATAAAAAAGTGTAATACTGTCAATGATAAATTGATTTATCCTTACTAATAAGGAAACTTGTAATGCTTAGCGAAAGTGTAATACTTATGAGGAAAAGTGCAATATTAATCATAGATAAATGGATTGCTATGTATTAGAGAAATTGTAATTCTTAAAGGGACAAATGTGATATAGAATTGAAATGCCCACCCTTAGTGGGAATTATGAGAGTTTAACCTCGCTATTACTTGGATTATGGTTCTATAGGACAAAAAGTAAAGAGTGCGCCTGAACTTGTATGTCAAGATCTCAATGAGAGCATCAATGATAGAGAAAATTAACTTAGGCCAGTTCAAATTAACTAATCAAATTAAAGAATGCCAAAGGATATAAAGACAATAACAATGCCCGCAAAGGACGAAAATGTCATTTGTAGTGATTGCTCAAAAGATTATTATAGTTTTGTAGTAATAAGACAATACAGATGTGGCCTTTATGACCTCTTGGTCCCTCCTTAGCACAAAAAAAGGAAAAAAAGGAAAAAAAGAAAAAAAAAAAGAAAGAAAAGACAATACATATCTAAACAAGACAAATTGATATCTATCTATACAACTGGCTTCCAAGCAATGCCCTGCATGATTTTCGAGAGCTTCTTGCACAGAGTGAGCAGTCATAACAGACTCAATCGACTATTCCCCGGCTAACCATGGCCTCTCCCGCTAACCTAACTTTCCCAAATTGGGTCAGCTCACCATGACCGACCCTAAGATTGGAACCGAGTCTTCTTTTCTCTATTTTAAGCAAATCCTAGTCTTGGGTCCGTTCCGTGACCTTTAGCCTAAACCCAAATATATTCATCAAAGACTTTATCACCCAACAATCTTTATCAAAAAGGTTATTGAAACATATTAATGATTGATAAGTAATTGAGCAACGTGTTTTTAGTTTATTTATACAACTAATTCATAGGACCTATGAGCTTAAATTAAAAGATTTTAATATTATAAACTTGTGTAATTGAACAATTTGCTTTTTTGGTTTCAAACTCCACTGTACATAGTTATGTATAAAAATTCAAAAAAAAATAAAAAATTCTTAGCTAATTAACATAATGTTGAATTGGCCAAGGACCTTGTGGTCCATTGGCACCAAGATACTCCTTTATATGGAAGGTTGTGAGTTCGAGTCTCAGTGGAACCTCAAAAAATACTGCGTTGTAATAGAGTCAAGATTAAAAAAAAAAACATAATGTTGAATTGATTAGAGAAATAAATGCGTCTTGCCAAAACAAATAAATAGTTGGGGGAAAACTCCATAAAAAGCAATGCAATCCGACGAAGATTCAATGCAAGTTGGTGCAATCCAATAGAAATTTAGTGCCAGTTGTGTGAACTAATAAGATAGCTTTCAAAAACTGCGGAGATAGGCTCTCCTATCTTCAACAAATGAAATGAAATATCCACTAAACATATGCAATTCCTCATTTCATAATGTTGCTGTTGAAATCGTTCTCATCTCTTGTGAAAATGATGGATCATTCTAACTGCTATATTTTCAATTGATAAAAATTATTAATTTTTATTTTTGAACATTCAAATTATATTGTCTGATATAGCTAGGAGAGTCAATCAATTGTCTAAATTATATTGTTTTTACTGAACTCTTACAGCTCTTTAGTTGAAATTTTTATTGTTGGATTAGTCTACCATTTCAGTCGCTCTAATAACATTTCAACATGTAAATGTCATACTTATATGCCCAAATGTAATACTAATAAAATATTTTTTTTACTTATAAGGAAAACTGTAATACTTTTGAGAAAAAATGTAATACTTTCACATTTTGATGTAAAAGTATTATAATTTTCATTAAAAGTATTACATTTTCCCTAATAAGTAATGACAAGTGTTTGTTACTTATAAAGGAAAATATAATACTTTTGAGGAAAAAAAAATAATACCAGAATACTTTAATTTAAGTCAAAATGTAATTAAAATTATTACATTTTTCCTTAAAAGTATTACACTTTTCCATATAAGTAATAAATACTTTATTCCTAATTATTATTAAATTTGTGAGTATAAATATTACATTTTCATCTTAACCCGACCCGGCCCGGCATGTCTCACGATAAGACGGTCTCACACAAGTTTTTGCTATTTTATAATTCAAACATCTTGTCCCAACATGCAATTTCTATCACTCTTGTAAACAATTTTAATTGAATTATAAAATTACATGTTAGCCATATTTATTAAATGATGGAAAGATAAAATTTAAAAAGGATGACTAATTGTGACAAAAAATATAAAAATCAATTATGTAATTTGACAAAATTAAAAAAATATGACTAAATGTGACAATACTACAATAGTCGAGAACTAAAAGTAGAATTTGCTCATTTCAACTATAAGAAGAGATTAAATATATCTTAATACTAATTACATCAAATATTTTATGCCTAATTTACTACTACCTATTTAATGTGTCATTTGTTGGTATAGTATCTTGTAATAAAGTTGGCTAATTCGCAGTTATAACTCACAAAACATGAAAATAATGTGTGGGATTTTTTTCATAAATAAGGTGTTAATCATAATAGGGTATTTAAGTAAGGTGCTTTGGTCATAATATTAAATAGAATAATAAAATATTAATTAACTGATATTAGTGTAGAATGAACAAAATTTTAATTTATTATTATTTAAGTGACTTGTACCCTAAAATAACTCAATTACGAGTAATATAGAAATTTTAGAGAAGAAAACTTTATTAAAAACGATTCTAAAGAGTATTATATACTTACAAATTTAATACTCCATATTTGGTATATTATGATATTATGAATTATGATGGTATGAATATGAATATGCATAAATAGTATTCCGTAATAAATACTCCGTATTTGGTATATGATATTATGATGGTATGAATATGAATAAATAGTATTCCGTAATAAATATCTCAATAATTTTTTTTTTGAATACTATTGACCTGTTACATGTAGTATCTGTCCATATACTTTCTCAACCTATTGAAGCCCAACAAAGTTAACATTGCCCCCATTGACGCTCGAACCCATGATCTCCCACTTTGGAGAGTCACTTCATGCCGCTTGACCACAAAGCCTTTGGCAAATATCTCAATAATTAAATATCTCAAAAAGTAAAATTAAAGCCTCGTAAAACTACTTCACGTGATAGACTACGTAATCTAAAGTCAACGCTTTAATGGCTGGCTGATGTATCAAAAAAAAAAAAAGAAAAAAAAGACCTCGAAGCTTAACATAATTCGTTGCCTGACTTAAAAGGTCATAACGAGGGGCCATAGTGTAGAAACATATATGAAAAAGGATTAAAAATGATAAAAGATCTAAATTGAATTCTTTGTGTGCATGTGAAGATTAAAATACGACAAATGCACTGATTGGGCCACTCAGATTTTAACCAAAAAATGACGCACGAGAAAAATGGACCAAAGTTTGTATGCCAGTTGGCAAACAGCCAAATTATACCAGGAATCTCTCATAAATTGGAATCAATGACCACCTTTGGGTATCTATTTTCCATTTTCCTTGTTCACCCACTAGAATATTCCCTCCTTATCACCTTCTTCAGCTATGGCCGCGGCTCTAAATTGCTCAGCCGACCAGCTGGCGCCACTCCTAGGATCCAACACCACCGACGCCACCGCAGCCGCCGCCTACATCTGCAGCCGCTTCGCCGACGTCTCCTCCGCCTTCACTGACGCCGGCTTCGCCATCGACACCACCTACCTCCTTTTCTCGGCTTACCTCGTCTTCTCCATGCAGCTCGGCTTCGCCATGCTCTGCGCCGGCTCCGTCCGCGCCAAGAACACCATGAACATCATGCTCACCAACGTTCTCGACGCCGCGGCTGGCGGCCTCTTTTACTACCTCTTCGGCTTCGCCTTCGCCTTCGGCTCCTCCTCCAACGGCTTCATCGGCCGCCACTTCTTCGGCTTGAATGAGGTCCCCACCAAAGCCTTTGACTATAGTAATTTTCTCTATCAATGGGCTTTCGCCATCGCAGCCGCCGGGATCACTAGCGGCTCCATAGCCGAGCGGACGCAGTTCGTGGCTTATCTTATTTACTCGGCTTTTCTCACCGGCTTCGTTTACCCAGTTGTGTCTCACTGGTTTTGGTCCGGAGATGGATGGGCCAGCCCGTTTAAGGCCTCCAATTTACTATTTGGGTCTGGGGTTATTGATTTTGCTGGGTCGGGTGTGGTCCATATGGTGGGTGGGATTGCCGGGTTATATGGAGCCCTAATCGAAGGCCCGAGAATTGGCCGGTTCGACCACACGGGCCGGGCCGTCGCTCTACGTGGCCATAGTGCATCTCTAGTTGTGTTAGGAACTTTCTTATTATGGTTCGGTTGGTTCGGATTTAATCCCGGTTCATTTAACAAGATATTGGTCCCGTACTCAAGTGGGGCCTACTACGGGCAGTGGAGCGCGGTGGGCCGGACCGCCGTGACGACGACGTTAGCCGGGTGCACGGCGGGGCTCACAACCCTTTTCGGAAAAAGGGTTTTGTCGGGGCATTGGAAAGTTACGGATGTGTGTAACGGGCTATTGGGCGGGTTCGCCGCCATCACCTCCGGATGCTCCGTCGTAGAACCGTGGGCCGCCATCGTTTGCGGGTTTGTGGCGGCTCTGGTCTTAATCGGGTGCAACAAACTCGCGGAAATCTTAAAATACGACGATCCATTGGAGGCGGCGCAATTGCATGGCGGTTGCGGAGCATGGGGAATCATTTTCACGGGCTTATTTGCCAAGAAGAAATACGTGAACGAGGTTTACCCGGGTGTTCCGGGTCGACCATACGGGTTGTTAATGGGTGGCGGTGGGAAGTTACTGGGAGCCCAAATAATCCAGATACTCGTAATATCCGGATGGGTTAGCGCTACAATGGGTCCCCTTTTCTACATTCTTCATAAGTTAAAACTTTTACGGATCTCGCCTGATGACGAAATGGCGGGTATGGATTTGACCCGGCATGGAGGGTTTGCATATTGCCATGAAGAAGATTATCTCAAGCCTGGGATTCAAATGGGGAGAATTGAAGACGCTGCTTCAAGTTAAATAATTTATTTGGATTATTATTATTATTGTTTATAAATACTATACTATTATATAGTAACAATTAGTACTGTAAATTCAGAGAAAATGATATTGAAGCTCTACCATATATATGAAAAGTTTTAGATTAATAATGGTTGGTCCATTGAAGATATTGTAAACATGAGGACAAGGTTTTCTGATATCATTTAATTTGTCACTTCTCTTTATCTTGCCATATTGTGGGAACACACACTTTTCTTCGTTGTGTCGTTTTTTTTTTTTTTTTTTTTTTTTTCAAATAAAATTTACACTTCAAATTTCCAAATTATGCACCAATGGTCAAATTCATAAGACTCATCTCCTTAACCATATAACCTCCTTATTATCATGTTAGAAAGAGTTCTACTATACATACTTTCAAATTCTACTCCTTTACTTCTACTCTTTGAGATAATAAACAGAGATTGATTATTTTCATCATGTGGATCCACAGAAAAGTCTCTACATAAAAAACATGTGAAAAAGTGTACAAATTAGGAATATAAAATGGAGTATACCAAGTATTTTCTTGTTCAAATTGAACTTTTAACGGAGAAATTCAGAAAGGAAAAGTAACATTTTATTTTGAGAACTTTTATTTATTGGGAGCTTAAAAGGTGGGATGAAAAGTCATTTGTAGAGGGGGGAATCTTGTGAAATGATATATAGAGATTGTGATTTCGGATATTTCTAGGCAAGAAATATTTAGGCATTGAATACGACATTGTTGATGTCTGCGTGATTTTTTAGTTGCCAATAACTAATTGGATAGAATGCTATAGTAACGATCAATTTGATATATTATTTTAATAAAAAATTTTAACCATTCAATCTTATTTTGTCGTTTTTTAAAAAGAGCATTCTAGTTCACTAGTTGTAAATTGAGTAATAAGTATTAAAAAATTATTATATTTAAATGGAATTAAATAAGAGTTTGAATTTTAAATTATTTCAAATATAATGAATTATTGAATGTTGAAGACTTAATATATATATATATATATATATATATAT
>CM008345.1:27693801-27713535 GCA_002525835.2 Ipomoea batatas
TATATATATATATATATATATATATATAAATATAAAGGAGAACAAATTAAATTTTAAAAATTTGTCATATCTCACCTCCTATTCTCTTTACTTTTTGAGAAAATACATATTTAATTCTTCAATTATACTCCATCCGTCCCATTTTACCTGTCTTACTTTCCTTTTTAATCCGTCCCAAAATTTTGTCCACTTTCCTAAAATGAACATCATTACATTTCTACTTTTCCTATTTTACCCTTCTAACTTAAACTACAATTACTCAACCCAAATATTCTTAAAAGTTGTGCTCAATTAAAAAATAGTGAAGAACATATCTCTTCCTGGGTTTCTTCATTTCACTTCGCAAACTGAAGTTGGGTTTTTTTTTCTTACTTTCTTAAAAAAAATGAAGAATTGGGTTTCTTCATTTCTCTTTCCGGGTTTCTTCACTTCGTTGCTCCCCTCTGCCGGAAATAGACTCGCGCCGCCTGAGTCCAGGTAGACGGATTCTTCACTTTGTGCTTTAATTTTGAAAAAAATTGAATAATAGAGAAGAAGAAATATAATGGGTAGAAGTAAAGAGTAGATGGATTCTCCTTCTTCATAACTTCGGCGCTGCCTGAGTGCCGTGGAACCACCGCCACTAAAGTGATTATTAATTTTTGAAAAAAAAGAAGAAAAAATATAGAGTTTTAATGGAATAATCTATAAAAAAAAAAGCCAATCAAACTCCATTTTCGTAGAGGATGGAGGTGAGGAAGAAGTAATGGAATTAGAGACATAAAGATATTTGATGTATGCAGAGTAACTTTCTGGGCAAAGTACAACAGATTAAAGAATTGAAATTGAATAGTCAACTCATCACATGCTTATGTTGGGGGCAAAATAGGAAAATAAGCATTCTTTTATTCACTTCCTAAAACTGCGTGCAAATGCTAAATATGACATATATTTCGGGACAGAGGGAGTACATATCTTGTCATTTGAATCAGTGTTGTAAACCCTTGTTCAGGAAAGAAATGTGAACGCTTCGTAGTCATTTACGTATCCAGATCAATGAATCAGATGTAATTTAAAAAAAAACGACGCAATGATATTTTTGTAAATAACTCGAACTTTGGTGCAAGTAATTGTGTTATAAGTGCAAGTAGCTAGTGCACATTTGCAAGTAAAATCACTTACAATTGCACATATTTTCACTTACAAGTGTAAATAATTTACGTTGCTAACATTCGTGCACCTAGGTGCACCTAATTATAACGTTAGCCGTTAGGTGTAACTAGTTATAACATTATGTGCACTTAATATTGATATTCAGTGTACATTTTGTTTACATCTGTAATACATTTTACTTGCACTTAGGTTCACTATATGAAACTGTTACTTGCACTTGTAATACATTTTACTTGCATTTTGATGTTTAATTATTTACGAAAATATCGCGTTTTTTTTTAAAAAATATTTTATATTTTAAATATCTTTTGTACAATTGTAGGGAAGGTTGCATACCTATCTAGAGGATAGCAGGCTTATGGAGTTATGGACATAGTGCAATATATATACGAGTATAAATATATTTGAATAATTGTATGTCATCTTAGTGTCGCAATAGTTGAGCCTGGCTTTCTCTTTACTAGATTCAAAACTTGACTCATCAAATTGTATTTGAATTTTTTTTAGAGATTGATTTATATTTTAGATAAATTCTATAATAATAAATAATAAGATTTATAAATATAAAGTAATAATAGTAATTTTCTGCAAATATAATAAGTGTTTTATTTTTTATAATTTACAAAAGTTCTATTTACACTAATTGCATCCTTACTATTTTGTATTATAATATTTTTTAATATTTTAAAGATACTATACCCACTTACATGTGATTTGCTAGTACGTGTATGTTTATTTTTATCCGTAGTAAATGATAGAATGATAAAATTTGAAAATGTAATGTATTAAAATAGTACCCGATAATAAATTTTCATAAAGTAGCAAAGTTAATAGAATAATAAAAAAAAAAAAAAAAAGGAAACCAAAATTGTGGAACAAGTGGAGTGGGTAAATATGTTTTAATTCTTTTGAATTGTGATCACATCCAAGAAGCTTTGATAATATATACTTCTATCAATGGATTACACAATGAAATACTTGAACAAGTTAATTATATAGTGGGCACTATAGTTCCATGTGGACTAAGGACTTATGAAAGCAAGAAAGTGTGAATCAACCATAATTGTCATCATTAAGAATAATTATACAATTCAAATTTATGAATTATGGATACCACATTTTTGTGCCCATAATAGATTTCAATTTTAATCTCTCCATAGTTGACATCTTTATATTTAATTTTCACATTAACAGCAAAATGATGTTTTTTTAATTGATTAAAGAAGTACATACTAAAAACCTTGCACACGGGAGTTCTTTGAGTCTAATCACCCATCTACTAGTCGTTGATGTAAGATTTACCAGTATAATTTAATCTACAAATCTAATAAGAGTCAATAAAGTTAGGCTCCTAACGAAAACTAAAATCTTGTTTATTTATTTATTTATATATACTTAGGTGATCTCAGTTTCACTGTACTAATCCTAAACCCACAAGACCCGCCCTTAGAGCTACTTCAAAGGTAAATCAAAAGTCACGTAATTAACGCACCGGTCACATACACCTTAGTTTTCATGTTGACACAGAGAATTTAATCCACACTTTCCATTGTGCCTTTTTTTCATTCATGTTTCCAGTATGATTCAGAACTCCACACTGTTACCTTCAATCGTGACATCAAGTCAGATGACGAACCACTACATTAATTCCCGAAAGCAAATTTTGATTATATTACTCCGCAGCCCCTAGGATGGTTGTCATGGCATGATACATATGCACGACCCAAAAGCAAAGCAAAGCAAAAGACAAGTCTTTGTTATATATATGATGATACATTATGCTCCAACTTTCCATTGGCATGAACTAAAAGATTCAATGCTTGTCAGAACAAGCAAGAAGGTGATTGGTTTTGCATCAGCCTCATCCTTTTACCACATAAAGTTCGCAGTATCTTTTTGACTCTAAGATAAAGTGAATTCTAAGGATTTTTTTTTTTTTTGAAAACAAGTGAATTCTAAGGATTGAAAAGCCACTTTGGGTAAAAATGGGAGAAACGATTAGCAAATCAAATGCTCTACTGCACAACCGATCATGTCGTTATGTGATAAAGAAATTAAAGAGTAGCTTTTGTAATCCAAAAAGCTTCTCTGTGTTTCTAAGTTGTTAGTTACATCGTATTTAGATCAGAGGATCAAATTATTAAATACTCCGTAGTTCATAACAGTCATTTTAACGATAAAGGACTACAAAAAAATAAATCAGTATAAATTATTCATAACCGACTAAGCAACATAATCTTTAGTCAAATACAAGGATGAGTAATACAAAAAATACACTCCCTATATTTCTCTTGAATACAAAAAAGTTGGAATAAGAATAGAATCTATCAACCCACTTTTGTGAATTTTTATGGTGCAAAAAATATTTTAAGCCCAGTTCAAATGAAAATGAGGCTTACTGGTGTATGTGGATACTATGTCCTGATGAATTACAGGCTGAACAGGAATGAACTTTAGCTCTGTTGTCAGTGAACCCCTCAGAGCATCACCACATCAAAGCAGACTAACTATAGCATCTTAGTCCATGAACTCAAGAATGGGAAAACGGCAATCAGCAACCTTAGCAACAAGGGTGCACCGTTTTCCCTCCCGCTAATATTCAACTTCCCTTTCTCTGTAGCTGTCCTTGACGGTCCAACTGATGGTCGAGGCGAAGTCATGGGCGGTTCCATACTAAAGTCCCTTCTTTGATCTATTAGTTCGTCCCAACCACCGAAAGTAGGTGCATCTTGATCGTTCCTACTAGGGGAGTCATAAACTCTCGTTGTCCCTGGTCGATAACCCGTCTTTCCATTTCTAGTGCTTGGCCTTTGTCCTTTTCTCCTGATCTTATTGTTTATGGGAGTACGACTTCGGGACCTCTTCTTATTCTTGCGCCTTGGTTTGTTTAGTGCCACGGCCCACAATTTTTGAAATGAAAAGGTAAGCACGGATTGCCCTACGGGAAGAGCTAAGGCCATAAGAAAAGCTTTAAGACCGCTAGAGATCAGTATGGACAAAAGAATCGGTATAAATGTCCAGCCATAGGACTGGAAAACCTGCACTGCCCAATAACGAATATTTGTCAGTTGCAAGAAATTAGATATCCTATAGTAAAGTGCACCAACGTTTATTAGAAGACTATCAGAAATTGATGAGAGAAGAAGATATCTAAGCCACCAAATTGCATTAGAGGATTTAGAGCAGAGAAGGAAGATAGCAAATTGCATTCTATATCATTTTACAACCAACAAGAAACTAAATTAGCTTCAAACACGCATCACACTATAACAGGTAAGTTGACAAAAGCGTTGTCCTCTATTCCTCTTAAACGCCAGTAACTGATCCCCCAGGAAATGCATTAAAGAATACAGTAGTGAACAGAAAAAACAAGCAAACTTGGGAAGATATTAGCTTCTAGAGGCATTTACAAGCTTGAGATGTTTCACTCTGATGCATCAAAATAGAAGAAGAGGTCTGACAGGATAAATTGCCCTTGTAACTGCCTTTAACCGGTTCACAATAAACCATGGTTGAAAAAATCGCTAGGCGCTCCTCGGGCGCTCGGGGAGCGCCTAGGACGCCTATTAGCATCTAGAGGTTTGGGTCTTAACTAAGGACACAAGGAAACTCATTAAACAATAGAAATCCATATGTAGTCACTGTTCATCAAATCATTAGATGCTAAATCCTACATCTTCAATTTGCATATAGGAAACAAGCCAAGAAATGACCTTTAACTCCATAGTAAAGCCTTGTTTTAGCTGATGTAAATTTGTGGATTTGCCATTTATAAATCAGAGTAAGGCTATGGCACTAAACTTCTTCTAATACCCAAAAAAAAAATCATAAAACATAAAACAAAACAAAAACCAAAAAAAGAAAAAGAACAACAATCTCATAAAGCAGGATGCAGATAGTGGATGAACCTTCAACTCTACATAGATCAATGAGTCAGCCTAGTACCTTCTTCTAGAGTTCTAGTAGCACAGTAGAAACGACCTTCACTAAGCCTTTGGGTCAATAAAGGAGTTTTTAAAAATTGTTTGCATCTTTTCATACAAACAATCCTTTATCCACACTCAAAGTCAACAGTAGCATTCAGAAAATATGCTCCAGTCAGCATTATAATTATATGTGGTTGTGCGTAGAGTCACATGAAAGCAAACTAAAGCTTCAGTGAGAGTATGCTATGAAATATATAGAATTATACAACCTACCAAAAGTTTGCTATGAAATACCTGTCAGCCACTCAGGTTCAACCGTTCAAATACTAGGATATGAGGATACCTAGAGCAAGAACTAAACTACTAAATCTATTTAAAGTTTTCAACTATAATTATTTACTCCGTAATTTATTTAGTATACTGTATGCATGACTACTAGCAACAGGTTAAATGTTCACTGAAATTTTAATTGTACTTGAAATAAACAAATATATGGTATAAAATGAAAAATGAATGCTGATATAATCTATTGGATATGCAAGCATAATATCATGACATTACACTATTACAGGTATTAATGGCAACAAAAGACAATTTATTTGTCAAAGTAATATAGGGTATTAGATTAGGTCCTGGATGTGGTAGAATAGGATGATCAAATCCCCTTAAGAAAATTCCCATCTATCAAATTAATCTCATTCAAACATGAGCAGAAATTGCATATGTAGTCCAAAGCAATGGATGCCATTCATAGCAAGCAAAAGCCAAGGACTCACACATTATAATTTTTCTACCCTTTTCTTCATCTTCTTCACAAGCAATGGGAGTCCATTATGGCTTCCAAGCAAGCTCAGTAATATACATATACTACTATATCAACATAGTGGAATCTTTGGCTCGGCTTGGCTTAGCTCAAAAAGGCTTGTGGGTTTTCCCATTCGCATGCTCTATCCATTTCTTTTACATTATCTATTCTTATCAATGATTCAAGTGGGTTGTGTGCGCCCTTAGATGAGGGGATAGTGAACTAATGAATCCTGCCTTTCCTTTTTTCTTAATCAAGATCTCACCTTCTACACTAAATACACTAAAACTATAGCAGGAAGCTAAACTGAGAATGCAATAGGATGCAAAAACTTAGTACTATACTAATACAATAATGCTAACTATAGGGGAACTTCAAAAGCAGTTAGACCATAAGTTTGAGATTGACTGAAATCATAATCAAAGATTCAAAGTAAAGGTTCACACTAAGCTAGAATGATAGTACACCATATAAGTTTACTACTACACTGCATAGTGCCAAGTAGTTTGAAATTCTCAACCTACTGACAAAATTAGCATAACTCCTTCAATATTAGATAGATTAGCTAAATAATCAAACCCCTTACCGCAAATAAAGTACCCAGAGAACTCTAATCTCCCAAGCCAGTAAAACCCATTGCACAAAATTCAAACTTTACACTAAATAATCCAGAATCAAGCTCATACTTAACAACCCAAAAAATTCAGAGAGGGATAAACAAATAATGGTACCTTAAGAATCCAAATACTATCAAGAAACTCATCAATAAAATCAAAGAAGCCTCCTTCTCCATCATCATCATCTTCTTCTTCATCATCTTCATCTTCGTTAAAGTTGAAATTCTGGGTCCTGAAAGTCTCAGCATTGGAATCCCAGCGGCGAGACCTGCAGAGTATGAGCGGATGCAGAATAAGCTGTTTTGGCACTGCAGAGTTGCGGGGCTGGTGAGGGATGAAGAGAAAAAGGGAGGAATGAATTGGAAATCGGTGAGATTTTGGCGTAGGATGGAGAAGAAGACCACCGCCATGAGCAGCGGAAGTGGTCTTCATTTGAGTATTCTTCTTCTAAGTTCCATTTGCCACGTTACACTTCATTATCCTCTATCTATAACCGCTTCTTTTTTAGGCTTTTGTTGTATTCATGGTGTCTACGTAACGGCATACGAGTATATCCCAAAATAAAAACATGTTTATTCAGTTAATACCCAATTTAATCATGTAGTGATTTTTTTTCAAATTAGTCATAAATGTCTGGGTCTTCGACTTTGATTGTTAAGACCAAATTAGGTATTAATTACTATGCCAAGGACCTTGTAGTCCAGTGGCATCAAACCCTTCCCTTTATACGGGAGGTGGTGGGTTTGAGACTAATTTGTATAAAATCACTATAGTTGAAAACTAATTACTATAGTCGATGACTAATTTGTGTAAAATCACTATAGTTGAAAACTAAATTGGTATTAATGAGGGGGAACTACCAAGCTATAATTACAGATGACTCAATTAAGTAAAATCATTGAAGTCCATAACTCAATTTTTTTTTTTTGAAGAGAAAAAGAAAACTTTCAATTAAAACTTAAATCATGCAGTACAACAGAAGAAATAAAAAGTGGACTGGTGTCTATTCAAGTCACACTCGTACTAAGAGAAAAAGCATAGCTAGCGAGCAGATGAGCAACAACATTTGCATCTCTGCGAACATGACAAAACTTAACATTCTGAAAACTCGAAAGTAAAACAGTAATATCATCAAGAAGCAATCCGAAAGGAGATAAATTCGGGGTATGCAGGCTGCGAACCAAAACTTCAGCATCCGTCTCCACTATAATACTGTCCCATTGAGTATTCTTTAGCCAACTTAAGGCCTCACGAACCGCAAGAGCTTCGGCCTCTCTGGGAAGAGCGGGCCCCGGTCTTGAAAGAGATTGAGCAGCCACAAAATAACCATCATGATCTCGAAGAATCCACCCCATGCCAATATGATTTGCCCCGTAATGAACAGAGGCGTCGACGTTGAGCTTTAGAGTACCAATACCAGACCTAACCCATTGCTCTCGCACGGTGTAAACCAGAATTATGCAGATTGTTTGGTAACTTCTGAACAGCCCTCCAGTCCCTTAGATAAGCCAGTGACTGCTTCACAACGAGCTGTGGGGTAGTGCCAATCCCATTCCAAATTTTCTGATTACGAGCAGTCCAAATACCCCAACACACAGTGATAAAATGAGTCATTTCAACCCAGTGGGGTAGCTCAAGTGGCAAATGAGCTCTCTTTGTGGGGAGGAATTTCGGGAGAACCCGGGTTCAATTCCCACAAGTGACGATTCCCCGTGGGCCAGCTCCCGTGCCTCTAGGAGCGAACGTGGGTGGACCCCAGACCGTTAAACGGACGGAGAGAAAGACCTGTAAATTTACAAAAAAAAAAAAATGAGTCATTTCATGCTTAGTAAGATTATCAAACATGTCCTTCAACCAAGCCATTAAATACATACTCATCAAACAGCCCAAGCCATTCCATACGCAAGCCAAACTTGATTCGCAAAGGGGCAGTCCGCAAATATGTGAAAAATAGTCTCCCCCAACCTTAGCAAATCCCAGGAGTGATGTCTCCGAGAACGGTCTGGGTAGCCGTAGAAACCAGTGTATCGCCATTCTGGGAGGCCAACAGCGAACCGAATAATTGCATCGATATGTCGTTGAGAGTAACCCGTAATACGCAACTCTATATCGTCTGACCACAGGAGAGCCAAGCCCCCGCTTCTCCCCACCGCATCCACACTCAAAGCGTTTGTGTAACCCAATTTGTTTCGCAAACCAGTCAGTGTCGTACCACACATAGTCTCACATAAAAAGATGACCTTGGGCCTATGTAAACGGACTAGGTCCGTAAGAATATGAACCGTCGCAGGCGGGCCAAGCCCACGACAGTTCCAAGCTAGAAGACTCATAGGACTTGGCGGGCCTGCATCGCAGTACCCGCCCCAATAGAAGATGATTCAGATTGGACTTCCATCATACTTGGGCCAACATCCAATCCAGGCCCAGTAGTAACTTCATCAAGGCCCACAACCCGGCGACGTTTAGGATCGATAAAAACCACTCCCTCCTCTTCATTACCTTCTTTATTCTCATTGAAGGTCGCATTGAAAGCACCCCCCACGATGGGCTGAGGGATATCATTAACAACATTAATGTCAGCATTTACTTTCATTGATTGCATTCCACTAATTGAGCCGTTACACTCCAAAATTTGTTCGTTGGAGTCACCAGATGATCCTTTCGAATGTTCAGTCACCAACCAGCGATTAACCGGCGGCATGTTCGAACGGCCTCCGGCACGAAGGTCCGGTCCGAATAGTTGCTCGCCCCCAACCATCGGCACCCCAAAAACAGTCGGGCAGTATCTACCGGAATGACTAATAATTCCACAAGCAAAGCAGAAATTTGGTAATCGCTCGTACTTCAACTGGACCCAAAAGGCCAAAACCACTCCCCGCCTGGTTTCTTCATTTTCATGGTCTTCTTAAGGGGTTTAGTGATGTTAATACGCACCCTGATTCTCAAAAAAGTCTTCCATAGCCCATCAAAATTGGTAGGATCAGCTGATATGAAAGTGCCAATGTATCCACCAATAACCTTCGCCACTTTTTCAGAGATAAACCCCACCGGTAGTTGATGAACCTGTATCCAGAAAACAGCCGTATCCAATGCTACTGTCGCTGGATTATCGTCCGGCCGAAGGCGCTCAAGAACAACCAAATTTTGGTCAAAAGACCAAGGGCCATCATCAATAGCCCTGAGAAGATCCTGCTCATGATAAAACTGGAAAAGAAAGCGACCTTGACCAATTTCTCGCATACTAACACCTTGCCGAGGACGCCACATACTAGAGATGACATCTCGAAAAATCAGAAAACGAACAGAGCGTTCAGTAACAACACGCCCAACCGCAGCGAAACGCATATCAACAGAGGAACCATCACCATCATCCAGCCCAATTATCAAACCGTCGTTTTCCTCCTCATAGCTAGCGCCGCACATGCATCCTCAAGAGTAGTAGCCATCGGAGGAATGTTTGCCATAAGGTTGAGAACCAAACTCGAGAAGAACAGAGAACCAGAGCGAAAAGCTGAAAAAAACAGGGAGAACCCTAGAGAGAAAACTCGTAAAAGACGAGAGGGAATTTCCCGATAACTCAATTAAGCACAAAAAGATGCTTAGGACTAAATCAAAAAAAAAAAATCACTATAGTTGAGAATTAAATTGGATATTAACTCTATGTATTCAATGAAGACTTTTATGACTCTGCAAGTCAGTTGTCTCACCCTTAGAGATACTTACAATTCAGCGAGAAAAATAGTTAATGTGTCCGACAATGGAAACTCTGTGTTACACCAAAAAAAATCAAACTTTTATGAGATGTTGTGCTCACATAAAAACATTTTCTTGAGAGAAATTTTTCCTCATATATATATAGTATTTTTTTATGCGTGATGCGCAAAATAGATGCTCAATATTATTAATACTCAATGTCAAAATCTTAGTTCTTGAAATAATGTAATGCACAAATGTATATTGAACATATATTGAAGTCAGTCAGAACATTAATACAAGCAATTACACTTGATGATATTCTAATCACTAGATAAGACAGTAAATAAACAACCGAACAAAGACATTTCTAGAATTTGATAACGCAGTTGGAGAATACCTCCTAATCTACCTAATAGCAATGGCTTTTTTCGAATCGAGGATAAGGCGATGAATTCTTTAACCATCCGCAATGATTGACAATGAGATTAACGATGGAATTCGAAAATCTGGAGTTGAAAAGATAGCGTGAAACCTAGGGCTTAGGTGCATTGGAAGTGCAATCCTTGTGCAAAATCCAATCAATTCTAGAACCATTTGAAGGCTTTCCTTTGTAATACACCAGAGTTTTCTTCATTCCAATGAGGTGTTGCGGCTCACCAGAAATGATGATTTTCTTGTCTTTACCGGTGGCTCTATTGCACCGGTTTCCACTGTCATTCTTCACCTCTCTTCTACTGAAGAAGTACCTCTCTCTTGCTGAAGAAGTACCTCTCTCCATTTGAACCACATGAATATAATAAACACTCAAATGAAATGTACGTTTTTGTTTATAGCAGAAATGGATATTAGAAACCAACAAAGCGTGCTTAGTAAATCCCAATGATCATATTTGTAGATATATATTGTCAATCTCAAGGATGACGAAATCTAGCAAAGGGTGAGAACTTTGAGGCTTAGGTTATCCTTAACCCAGAAATTGCTCTCACTTTCTAAAATGGGTCCCACTTCCACATCACCAAATGTACAAATTCTTCACTATTTGTTCTACACCTCTGCGATATTCTCTCACTTTCAAAAGTGGTCTCACTTTCCTATTATATTATAAATATAATAACCAAATAATATAATCTATCTATATATAATAACATTATCCTCCTTCTAAAGTTTCTCGCCTAAAGTTAGTGGCATTTTGGTAAATATATTATTTTATTTATTTATTTATTAATTTATTTCTTAATCTATTAATTATTAATTTATTATGGTTAAATGTTGGTGATTGAATAATTGGATTTATTAATTAATTAAAATGTTAAAAAGGTAATATAATATGGTAATATTAATTATATTGGTGATTGAATAATTGATGATTGGATTTATTAATTAATTAAAATGTTAAAAAGGTAATATAATATGGTAATATTAATTGGTGATTGAATAATTGATGATATAATTGGTGTGATATAATTGGTGTGATATATTTGGTGATATATATGTAATAGTATAAATACAATGAATATGTGATATTAATAAATACATTAATAATTATAAATGTTATTAATAATTTTTTAATAACATAACATAATTATATATGTGATTATATATGTTATTTAATATTGAAATAAATTCCTTTTTTTTTTAAAGATATATATAGTTATGAAAGTCCCCGGAAAATCCTTGAAGATTTTTATACATAAATTTATAATCAATAAAATTTAACAGTAGCCTATTAAATTATAACATATTGATATATTAATTTTATGGTAAAAAAATTAAGTCAATTAAATATGTGTATATAATAAGAAGAAGAAAGCATACCCTATATATATCTATATAACTGCAAATCAATATATAATTATATATGTACGTTAGGCAATTAGGAATTATTATAATTATATAATTAGGAAAACTATAACGGATGTATATATTTATGTATATAGTTAATATTTAAATATCTATAAGGAAATTATTATACTTTCCTTTTGAATTAGTCTTTTTCCCCATATAAATACAACCAATTTATCCGTAGCTTCCCTCATCATTTCTTTCTCCAAATCAGTAGGGCTTCTCCACCCTGTATCTTCCCTATCATTTTTTATTTTTTATTTTTTTGCATCAGTAGAATTCTATTTTCGTTGCCTCATCAATCAAACGATCAAAAGCTTCCAAATCTCACCAGTAATAGTAGAAGACAATGCAGAGCGTTTAGATTCATCTCTTTACGTTCTTTCCGTATGAATTTTCTACATTTTTCTAACTATATTCTTTTGTACTTCAATATTTTTTTGCAGTTTATATCACTTGGTATGAGCTCGAAGATACTTAAGGAGACTCTGCTTCAACAAAAGGTAAATGAGGAGGAAGATGCTCGATAACAAAACCCTAATGATTTAGTTTATGGAAGAGCATAGAGATGCGATCGAGGATGATGATGACGGTGATTTTGATAATTTTGTAGGGTTTTATTTAACTCATGTCCGTATGTTGACTTCGAGGTTTGTATATGCCATTCAAGTTTCTATATTTTTCTTATACAAAGCTATAATTGTAAATTTATATTAGGCAATTATATTAATATAATTATATTATTTTTAATAATTTCGATTTAATAATATTATATCTTATTTATTATATATTATTTCAAAATAAATCATGCATGCCTTAATAATTAATTATTAATATTATTGCCTAATAATTATTTATTGTAATTCTCTTCACATTTTTCATTGTAATATTATTGACACAAAATAAATTATACTTACTTTAATATATAAATATTTCTTAATTTAATTTCTTAATATTTATTAATGGTAATTATTCAGGTAATTTTTCACTTTTTTCGTGTAACTATTATGGTAATTTTATGGTAATATATTTCAAAATTGTGGCAATTTCATTAATTATTATGCTAAGTTATTGTAATATATTTTAATATTAGAAGAGAAAAAAAATATTATAATTGATATATTTAATGAAATTATTATGGTATTGCCATAATATTTGATAATTATAATTATTATAATTAACTTCATTGAGAAATATAATATTTATTCCGTGGAAATATTTTTGGCAATTTCATTAAATTATAATCAATAAAATAAGAAATATATAATTAAGGAAATGAAATTATAAAATTCACAAAATATGTGTTCATAAATATTTAGAAATTTTTTAAATACATACATATGCAATACATTAATTATACAAAATTTAAATGCTAATTTTTTAATTTCTAAATGTAAATTTTTAATTATAAATCTATCAATATAAATCTATACTATATATAAAAGTAAAATCCTCTTATTTCATTCTCCCGCCCAAACTTTTGCAATCAATTAATTAAATATTTTATTGGTCAAATAATTAATAAAGCTTATTTGGTAAGAAAATGTAAAATGAAAATTAACAAATATCTATTAATTGGTAATATTGTTTCTATATTCAAGTATCAATACTATTAATAAAAGTAAAATCATTCCATTCAACTTTCCCGCACAAACTAATATTATTAATTAATTAGTAAAAAATTAATAAAGTTTAATTGGTTACAAAATTTTATTTCCCAAATTCCGAGAATAATTAAACCACTATAATTGTGAGAATTATGGAAACAAATTTTGCGTAATTTTATAAGAAAAAATATTTTATTAATTATTATTTACACCAATAATAATAATTTGAATACTTATCTATACTTCTATATCTATACTACTATTAATAAAAATAAAATCATATTTTTGAAATTTCTGTCCAAACAATAGTAAATATAAAATGGAAAAGAAAACTGACTAATTCGCCCAGGGACTAGGAATGTTTGATGGCTTAGTTGATGTTTCCCAGATAGTTCAGAGGCTTATTTGTACTTTAATTTGAAGTTAACCTGTTAAAAATTTTAATTGCTCTTTTTTACGGGTTTAGTGACTTAATTGCTCTTTTTTACCAAGTTCAGTGGCTTATTTGGGTGTTATTTAACGATGGCCTAATTGTTGTTTCCCAAATAGTACGATGGCTTATTTGTACTTTATCACAACTTTAAATTATTTAAACTTTTTAAAAAAAATAATTAAACATGTGTTGTTAGAAATTTTTTAATAATAATTACAATTAATTCATTCAAACATTGAGGAGGAAGAAAAAACTAAACTCGATACGGTGAAAATAACTATACTTAAGGTATGTATAAAAGTATAATTGCACATATATTAGTGTAATTAACTAATAATAATTGCCTAATAATTATTATGGTAATTAAGCTAAACATGTCATTGAATTTATTTTTATACTCCGTAATAATTATAATTAAATTATTTTTCATTTTTCCCATATTTATTTTAGTAATAATATAATTACATAAGTCATGTTACATATCAATATTTTTAAAATAATTGTAGATAAACAAGTCATATATTATTTAATTAATTGAATAATACTTTTGCACTAATCTTATAATCAAATAAATGCACACGTTCAATATTATATTTTTTTATCTAAATATATAATAAAAAATTTATATGTGCATCGCACGGGTAATTGGACAATTATTCATTTATTTGCTCTAATTCAAGTAACGAAAACATATAAAAGAAAAACATAATCGATCCAACAAATTTTATCAATTGCGCTATATAATATTCGACGATGTTATAATTTATATAATTGTATATTGATTCAAATATTTTTTAAATATTATAACGAATACATTCCGTGCAACGCACGGGCGAAAATACTAGTAAATAACTAATAAGAATTGTTTTTTAAAAGTACACAAATGGCAACCTTTGTCAAATTTAGCATGCTTTTACAATTTTTTCTCATTCTATCTCCTCTTGCTAATTTAGCAATTTCTCTCCCCTCTTGCAACACACATGGCATTAATTAATAATAATAATAAAATCTCTCTCTTGCCACATAGATTAGAAAGGGGGGATTGGCAGGGTTGAAGACAGCTTTAGGTAAAACAGAACCAACTCTTCATTAGTGAGGTGGAAGCGAAATCCGGGTAGCAACAAACTCATATTATCAATAAAGTCGCATTCTTCCGGTGAATTTTAGCATTTCACTCTCAAAATTTTGTTCAAAACATTTTATTACCAAGCCGTTATAATTATTTTTTTTTTTTTACAATTCGACCCCCAATATTTTAGGACCCTATGCAATGGTTCTAGCCTTCTAGGTAGGCCCAGGGCTGACGGGCAGTGGATGTGCAATACTTGTGCATTATCCAATTAGTCCTGGAACCATTTGAAGGCTTTCCTTTGTAATACGCCAGAGTTTTCTTCATTCCAACGAGGCGTTGCAGCACACCAGAAACGGCGATTTTCTTGTCTTTACCGATGGCTTTGTTGAACAGGTTCCCACGGCTGTTCTTCACCTCTCTTGTGCTAAAGAAGTACCCACCTCCATCTGAACCACATGAATATAATAAACACTGAAATTAAATATATGTTTTTGTTTATAGCAGAAATGAATATCTGAAACCAACAAAGCGTGCTTGCAAATAATTCCAATGATCATATTTGCAAATATTGTCAATGTCAAGGATGACGAAAGCTAGCAAAGGGAAGTTGAGAACTTTGGGGCTTAGGTAATGTAGAACCAACTCTTCATTAGTGAGGTGGAAGCGAAATCCAGGTAGCAACAATCTCATATTATCAATAAGGCAACATTCTTCTGGTGACGAAGAAGAAGACAACAGATGGGATCTTCTTAAAAAGTCAGTGTTTATTTTTGTGATACACGATGGAATAAAATTTAAAAATAAAAATTTACGTGGCAATCCATATATGCAGAAACTGGTAAGTTACCTGCTAAAAAAAGGTAATTGCAACACTTTTTTGAGCTTGTGGATCTTTTTGGAGCTTATTTAAATTTGATGTCTTAATTGATGTTTTTCAAATAGTTAGATATCTTATTTTTACTTTGTCCTAATAAGAAATGGAGAAGCAACATTTTTTAAAAAGTATAAACGAAATGTGGAAAAAATGTGTAAATATATAAAGTATAAGGATATATTTTTAAGAGTAACTATCCAAAATGGTACCTCGAGAATAGCATAATTCATAAATTGATCATCTACTATTGATTGAATCCCATAAAATTCTCAACTATTCAATTTTTGCCTGATTTGGGCCTATGTCAATTCCTCTGTCTAAAGCCCATCATCTTCAAGGTCATAAGAGTCAATGTTTACCTAATTTGGTACTCCGTCAATTTCATGTGTTCTCTCTACTCACCTGTTTATTCTCATGAACAAAGCTAGTTACCTAAGAATCAAATTTTAACTCATTTTCATCAACTTACCTATTTATTTTCATGAACAAAGCTACTTACCTAAGAATCAAATTTTAATCCATTTCCCTTCAAAGATGGAGAACTTAACCCAAGGATCGAATCTCAGATCTGAGAATTTCGTTACCTATGAGAGTCTCCCAACCCCATTTTTGCCATGGTTATGTCTTCCTTTGTTGCCGCCCACCATAGCCTCCGGCGACGCAATATCACTGTCAACAGTTTACTTGAAGAATACAAAAATCGGGTTGAAATTCTCTGGGCTAGCTTTCCCAAAACTGTACTGTTATTCCCAAAACTAACTCGGGGCTAGCTTTCGGTCACCCTTACCCTCCCATGAAGCTCATGTTCCATCCTAATCCCATGGCCTCAATGAAGGTCGTCGATCTTCTAGTGTCCTCTAACAACTACCTTCGTCTTTGGGAAGTTCGAGAAGCTTCCATTGAACTCGTTTCCACGCTCAACAATAGCAAAATCAGTAAATATTGTGCCCTATTAACCTCATTAGATCGTAACGAGGTGTAATCACTGGGTATCAATTATATTACGTGGAATCTTATTCAGATTTTTTTTAAAGAGAAGCTAGCGAACATATCCGTCCAATTTAATGGTATGCACTAAATCATATTCTTTTGTAGCAGTGAAATTTACTTGTTATATTGACTTGATATATGTGTTGTTATCATGTTGCCATCAAAGTAGGTGCATTACCAAACAATTATTACTTTATAATTACTTACACATATTGGTTGCTTATATATATATTACGGAGTATTATAAATTAACAGCGTAACTAGATAAAATACATAAGTATTATTTTAAGTATAATATTATTGATACAATTATACTTTTAGAAAAACAAAACGTTGTTTACAAATAAAAAAGAATTGAAGTATCAAAACTCATAACAAACTTAAGCATGTTACAGTAATATTAATTAGAAGTGTACTAAACATAATTAATGTGAAAAATAGTGTACTAAACATAATCATGTATTATTAATTAATACATGATTTTTTTTTCTAGCTTATTCCTTTTAATAACAAGCTAAGCTTTCTCGTGTTCTTCAATCATACATACTCATCACACCAACTTTTCCCTCAAATTCTTAAAATACACAAACATCTCACTCTTGTCAGGAAGATTCTCTTTGATGAGTGGTGATTCCTTAAAATTCATCATCCATGCATGCAATTTGGGAAAGCATTCTGCAGGTTCAAGTAATTTCACTCCCACAACATCTTCAATAGCTTCCAACCAATGAACAATCCCTCCAAAAGCTATGTCCACCATCCCAATTTCATCTCCTCCAAAAAACTTCTTTCCCCCTCCTAGGGCTAGGGCTAGGGCTTCCTCCTCTATGGTTTTGAGCATTTCTAGGCTATCTTTCACTGCCCTTTCATGTTCTTCTCCACTTGTCCTAAACATCATCCAGATGCAAGGTCCCTACAACATCACATATGATAATAATATTAAAAAAAAAAAGTGTTTCATTACAAGTATATGTCGACTGATTTATGTGCCAAGCACCTTGTGCTCACATAGTTGCACATCTATGGCTCTTCTTGTGGGAAGATCACAGGATCAAACCCCGATGGTGGGGTATTGACTTTTTAGACTGCAACAGATAGAGAAAGTATAGAACATATACTACTTTGTAATAAAGTCAATAGTACTACAAAAAAATATGAAGATACATGTTACCTTATCTTCGGCAAATTTACACCAAAATCGCGCAACAGCTCTATCATGAGGATCAGTGGGCAACAAAGGATATTGATGTGGCCAAGTTTCTTCCAAATATTCAAGGATCACCATTGATTCACAAATAGGTTTTCCACCATGAACAACCACAGGAATCTTCTTATGAATTGGATTGTATTTTAGCAACAATTGACTTTTTTTGGAGAGGTCTTCTTCTATGTATAGGAAAGGTATTCCCTTTAGCTTCAATGCCCAAATTACTCTATACATAAAAGGACTTGGCCAAGATCCATGAAGCTTCACTTCTTCCTTATCTTTCCATAGATATGAATTTAAGGAGGAGAGACACTATATCAAAATGGCTATTTGAATTGATAACTTTATGGGTGCTTAGCTTGATGAATTCAACCATATATAATCTAAACTAGCCAATAGTCAAAGAGGGGAAGAATAAAATTATTGCATCAAGTTGAATTCTAGCATCCTAAAATATGAATTCAACTCTATATAATCTAAAGAGTTTATTACCGAAATGGTCCCTCGACTATTACGAAATTACCAATTTGGTCCTTGACAATTTTTCGTGCCCAATTAAGTCCCTCGACTTTGAAAATTTTAACCAATTTGGTCTTCCGTTTATTTTACCGTTAAACATCCGTTAAAATCGGGATCAAATTGGTAATTTTGCTATAGTCAAGGGACCAAATTGGTAATTTTCCTATAGTCAAGGGACCATTTCAGTGAAAATTTAATTACCAATTTGGTCCCTTGACTATAGCAAAATTACCAATTTGGTCCCGATTTAACGGATGTTTAATGACAAAATAAACGGAGGACCAAATTGGTTAAAATTTTCAAAGTTGAGGGACTTAATTAGGCACAAAAAATTATCGAGGACCAAATTGATAATTTCGCAATAGTCGAGGGACCATTTTGATAATAAACTCTAATCTAAACTATCAAGCCTATGTTAGGTTTGGTACGTAATTTATTTACGGCCATATTTATTTTAATATATAATTCCCTTTCTCTCGAAGGATAATATATTATATGAAATTTTTTATGACGTTTTACTATACACTAAAATAATAAATGACTAAAAGTGGACTGTCACCTATAAATCTAGAACAAAAAATAGAATTAAGTCAATATAAATAAATTAGCTAATTAAATTTACAATATTATATTTATATTAGATATAAAATATATAAAACTAAAAAATCTCAATTATTCTTACGAGTTGCTCGAGTCAATTATTAAAAAGTTCAATTTTGACTCGACTCATTACTTGAATTATTCAAGTTCGGACTCAACTCAACATTAACTAAACTAAATTTGAATATTCTTCAAGTTAAGATCAAATAGCTCATGAATACCTTAGTTCGTTTACACCTCTAATTTGAAATAGAGTCTACAGATGGTATTCAACACCTAGAACTCTAGAAGGAAGTAATCAGTTCATATGTATGCCAACATATTCGTTTATAAGAACAAAACTCACGGCAAATGCCAAATTGGGTCCATAGCTCAGTGGTAGAGCATTTGACTG
>CM008345.1:27715152-27725868 GCA_002525835.2 Ipomoea batatas
GTTACAAAATAATATTATAATATTACGATTATAATATTATAATTATAATTATAATTATAATATAGTAATATAAAATAATATATTTTATACATATAGTATATATTATAATACATGATTTGATTTGATTAAGAATAATATATATGTTTACGAATATAATGTATAGATTATGAATATATCACCAATCACCAATTAATATTAACAATATTACTATATTACCATACATATATGTGGATAATTATTCAATTATAGGTGAATGACATTGGGGTATAATTAATTACTTAACATTTTAAATTATTAATTCTAAATGAAATTTTTAATGAACAATCAGTATGACCTTATTAATTCTAAGTGAAATTTTGTTAATTTTTCATAAAATTTGATTTTATGATCTGATGAAACGTGGAATTGGAAGGTTTATAATTCTATTCTATTTTATCATATAATAATAATAAATTCTATCATAATAATTACCATCATTACTAATTACCATTACCATAATTACTAAAAATTGTAACAATCAAAACACATTCTTATCTCATTAATATTATTCTATCATAATAATTACCATAATTACTAATAACCTATTATAATCAAATATAATTAATGTTATTCTATCATTAATATTATTCTATAATAACAATAATAATTAATATTATTAATATTTAATAATATTATTATTATTATAATTATCATATTACTAAAGTACCCCTATGTTTGGGCGGGAAAATTTTAGAGGAGGATAATGCTTTTATATATAGTATAGATTGTAGACAAATATGTTATATATTATTCAATTAATTGAGTAATACTTTTGCACTAATCTTATAATCAAATAAATGTACACATTCAATATTAGAATTTTTTATAATTTCATCTTTATTTTTATTATTTAAATCTATACTATATATAAAAGTAATATCCTCCTCCAAAATTTTCCCGCCCAAACGTAGGGACATTTTAGTAATTATATATATTATTAATATTAATTATATATATTATTCCTAAATCTATCCTATCTTAATAACTACGTACATATATGATGTACAATATATATAGGTATATATGTATATATAAATATAGTATTATCCTATTATACCTATATGTAATTATGAAATTGGTAGTTACATATGTTCATATGGAAATAGTTATTATATAAATATATATCTCACAATACTACACATTTATTTCCCTAATTTCATCATAATCCCATTATGTACTCTTCATTAGTAATCATTATGCACTCCTTTCCATAACATAATCTTAATCCGAGTATATATTCTCCCATCTTTTTCCATTGTTGCAAAAAAATTCTTCATCCTTCCCCATGTTTTTTTCCCATTTCTCGCCAAAAGGAAGAAAAGAACTAGCAAACAAGGATTAAGGTAAGTATTCATGTTCACCAAAATACTTTTTCCCCAACAGTAATCATTTTTGTAAGTGTTTAGTATTCATGTGTACCAAAATACTTTTTCGCCAAAAGTAATCATTTTCGTAAGTGTTTATGTGCACCATCTTTCTAAAATCCCTCAAAAATAATTTCTATAGTATTTGTGAATAATTGTTATTTGACTCATGAGTTTATCTAATATTTGTATCTGTTTAGAGCAATCTTCATCTTCACCATCTACGGATACTCCTTTAATTCGGGAAAACAAATGAAGACTATTGCGGGAAGGATCTCTCCATGATATACAGATTACACTACAAACGTATATTAAATCATTGTTTTAGTAAATATTTCAATAATAATATTCTACGTCATCAATAGTAAAAGTAAATTAAAAATGGAAAGGAAATATTTCAATAATAATAGTCTACATCATCAATAGTAAAGGCATATTTTAAATTTTAAACAATATTAAAGGTAAATTAAAAATGGAATGAAAATATTTCAATAATAATATTCTACATCATTAATTAAAGATAGAACAAAAATTAGGTAAAAATATTCTATTATTCTTCTTTTTTTTTTTTAAAAAAAAAAAAGTGCATCTATTATTCAAATTGAGTAATTAACTGAAAAAAAAAAGAATAATCGGTTGGAAATGAATCTAATATTACTAATTGACTGAATATATAAAAGGAAATGAATATTAATAATTGACTGCAAATAAAAGATATACATAATTGACTAAAATGAAAAAGGAAATGGTCAGATCATTGCATTTTAATTATAAAAAAAAAAGGAATGGATAGCAACTAGGTAATTTTTAATTATAATTTCGTTCTACCTCATGCAATAAAATTTTTTTAGCTTTGATTTTTAATAGTTATTTTCGACCAGGCATAACACCATTGGAAGCTACATATTGGACAAATCTAGAAGTCATCTCCGTTGATGAAACCACTTCTGAGCAGCAGTCTTTGAAGAGAATAAACATGTATTGTTTATCATCTTCAAAGAGTTTGAAAAAAGCCTAAGATTGAATAGCCTTGGTTGTTTTGTTTTTGATTTACTTTAGTTCTTCTTAGTTTGACTGGGACTAATATAATGCTTAACAGATGGATTAATTAACTCATATTTTCTTAAGGGAAACGGTAAAGGAAGGAAAAACTAAAAAATGCACTAATTAACTCATGTTTTCTTTTTCTTTTTTTACAAAATGACAAAATTGCTATATATATATATATATATATATATATATATATATATATATATATATATATATAATAACATATGTTCCATACAAATTATTTAAGATAACAATTGATTCATATAACTGAGTTGCTAGAGAACAAGTACATTTGCCCAATTTATAAAAATCATAAATAATAATATATAAAATATCCAAAGACCAAAGTTACAACACCGCATGCGTAGATCTACACATTGGTTATTAATTTGAGCAAATACTCAAGCAATGATAACATCAAAAAACATAAATAATCCAAAACATATCTTCAATTGCACTATATATAATATTTGAGGTTCTAATGTAAATAATTATATATTAATCCAAATATTTTTAATATATTATAACAAATCCATTCCGTGCATCGCACGGGCGAAAATACTAGTATATAATAAAAAATTTATCTGTGCTCGCACAAGTGATTGGACAATTATTTGCTCTAATTCAAGCAAGAAACACATCAGAAAATATAATCGATCTAACCAATTTCATCAATTACGCTATATAATATTCGATATTATAATTTATATAATTGTATATCGATCCAATCGATCCAAACTTTCTTAAAATATTATAAATTAAAAAAAAGTTCTTAAAATAAATTAAATAATTATTTAATTCTTAACTAATTGAGACATAATATGATTAGGTGTTGCTTAGATCTCTTTTATTATAACAGTTGTTATGCCATGGACTCGGGTCCACCTTACAAGATGGACTCAGGTCCATGTTAACAATTTTTGAACTTTATGTCCGCAATTTTTGAACTCTATATTCATAAATTTTTAACTCTATATTCATAATTATAGAACTATATGCTCACAATTTTAGAAATCTATATTCACAATTTCATAACTCTATATTCAATAGTATAACACAATTTTTGAATCTATATAACAATATTGTGAATATAGAGTTAAAAATTGTGAATATTGAGTAATGTAATTTTGCATACTAAAATTTAAAATTGTGAACATAGAGTTTTTGAATTGTAAACATGAACCTAGGTCCACCTTGTAAGGTGGACCGGTCCATAGCATAATTTGTCTTTTTTTTTTTTAAGGATAATTTGCCTTATTACAATACCAAAAAGGGGAAAAACAAAAACATTCTTAATTAGCAGAATAGCCCCACATGCCACAGTACAATCAAAACCACTATAAATGCAACCAGCAAGAGCTCGTAAGAGCATTATTAGCACTTCCAAAGTTTTATATTTCAAGAAAAACAATGGAGGTGGAGAAGATACAGAAAAATAGAAGCTTTTTTTCTTGTCTCCCTTGGAGCACTAATAAGAGCTCGCCAATTTCTTCTCCTCCACCGGAAAATGGACACGACGAGGCTTCACCGGACACCAAAGCTCCGACCACCCAAAGAAAGCCTGGCGGATGGAGGGCCATGCCTTATGTTCTAGGTTCAATTCTTACTCTTCAAACCAACTTTTGTCCACTCTATTTACAGCAAAAATTTAATCATTCCTTTTATCTAATTTGCGCTAAAACCTAAAACCTATAGTCAAACAATCCCCTAACCACCTAGTGACGGGACAGATCAATCATTCCGATCCTTTTATCTAATTTGTGCCAAAAGCTATAGCCAAACAACCCGAACCCCTAGTCATTTGGAGCTGGACTTGCCTTTCACCGGCCACCGTCAACCTTAACTTGGCTATTCTAATACCACTTTTGTTCCGATCAAGCACTTAAGTTATAATTTGTAACTTTATTTCCTTATATATCACCATATTTTCGAGAAATTAAACTTGGATGTAACCCTTTAGGCCTCTGCTCAAGAATCCCCTAACCATCTGATACTACGCCTGACCCTTCACCTGGACGTAGCCCTTCAGGTCCCCGCCCAAGAATATCCTAACCACCTGATACTAGGCCTGACCCTTCACCTAGATATAGCCCTTCAAGCTCCGCCCAAGAATCTACTAGATTTGACCCTTCACCGCTCTCTGGCCAACATAACCACATCGATCAACATATATGCATGTGTCATAGGATTATTGGTGATCTCATTTGTCCTTTGAATTGGTAGCAATTAAACATTTTGATTTTGGGTATTCATGTATATATGTGCAGGAAATGAGACATTTGAGAGACTAGCAACAGATGGGATAATGGGGAACTTCACAATATTCTTGCTGACAGTGTATCACTTGGACCAAGTTGCAGCTTCAAATATGATGAGCATACGGTCCGGTGTCACAAATTTCATACCCTTGCTGGGTGCCTACATTTCTGACTCTTATCTCGGCAGATTTTGGACCATCGCCTTCTCCTCTGTCGCCCAGATTTTGGTACGTTTACGTTGTTTTATCTTTTAAACCTTCTGTAATAATTAATTAATAGACAATTAATTGGGAAATAAATTTAACAGAAAAAAAAACAATTATTAAAAAAAAAAAAGTAGCTTTCAAAGATTTGGGCAATTGCTTTCATCATATCATTTATCAAATCGTACGTAGCTTTTTGCCTTTGATCTTGATTGAATTAATAAATAACGCCAATTTGAATTTAATAATTAACAAATCAACATCTTAGGATTGTGGAATAAATAACCCCCTCTCTCTCTCTAGCTAAGCACCTTGTGCTCAAATGACATGTAGTGACTTTCTCATATGGGAGGTCATGAGATCGAGTTTCAGTGGTTTGTGCGACAACAGGTTGAGGAGAAAGTTTGTATGAACAAGATGGTAAAATATTTAATTTTGAAGTGTAAAGCTTTATACTACAAAGTGAAAAAGTTTTCTAGTTTTCTACTAACAAGTTCTGCCCTGGGGACTTTTCACATAAAATTTATGTGCTTATTTGACCATTTTACCCTTCTTAATATGAAACTGAGGGCTAAAAGCTTGTGATTTGGACAGGGAATGCTGACATTGACCATAATAACCCTGGTTCCAAGACTACGTCCACCGCCATGCAACGGCGTTGTCTCCCATCCCCAGGACTGCAAAGGCCCAACAAACTCGCAGCTCGGTTATCTCTTCCTCGGCTTGGGCTTGCTCGCCATTGGCACCGGCGGAATCCGGCCGTGCAACATCCCGTTCGGTGTCGACCAATTCGACGCCACCACAGAGGAAGGCCGGAAGGGGATCACTAGCTTCTTCAATTGGTACTACACTTCTTTCACGGTGGTGCTTATCTTCTCTTTAACGGTCGTCGTCTATATCCAATCTTTCAGCTGGGCGCTCGGGTTCGGCATCCCCACCGGCTTCATGGTTTTCGCCATCGTGCTGTTCTTTCTCGGCAGGCGCGTCTACGTTTACGTTAAGCCGCAGGGGAGTGTCTTCTCCGGCGTTGCTCAGGTGATCGTAGCGGCGTTTAAGAAAAGGAAAGTTAAGCTCCCAGATGAAGCCAGTGGGTATTATGATCCTCCGTTTACATCTCCCGTCGGGCGAAAGCTTCCCCTAACAAATGATTGCAGGTATAAATTAAACCTCCACTCAACAATCCCATTATATTGTCACTATTTGGTGCCGGACTTGACTCTTTATCGGCCTCAGTCCAATACTTATTAGCTAGTTGGGCCAAGACAGGGTGTTAGATTTGACCCTTCACCGGCCTCCAACCAACAATTCTCCCTCCCAACATTTGGGGACTCGAATTCCTAATCTAACTCTGATACTTGTTAAGATCAAGTGCTTACTGTTATACCAAAAGCTATAGTTAATAGCAATATAGACAACTAACCATCACATTTTTTAGAATTAAGATGCTGAATTTGGCCCTTTACTGGTTTCGATCTAACAATCACCTAGTCACCAATTGATGAATTTAGTAATTCACCGACCTCCACCCAATAAATTGTTTGATGGATATGTTTATATATTGGATCAGGTTTTTAAACAAAGCAGCAGCAATAACAGAAGGTGATTTGAACCCAGATGGAACACCTTGTAGCAAGTGGAGACTAGTAAGCATCCATCAAATGGAAGAAGTGAAATGCATAGTAAGAATCATCCCAATCTGGGCAGCTGGAATTATAGGCTTAGTAGCCATAGGACAACAAGGCACATTCACAATGTCACAGGCACTAAAAATGGACCGTCACCTCGGCCCCAAGTTCCAGATCCCCCCTGGTTCACTCTTCGTCATCCCCATGATCGGCTTGTCCATATGGCTCCCCGTCTACGACCGCCTACTCGTGCCCTGGCTCCGAAAAAGAACCAAAATCGAGGGCGGAATCACAATGCTCCAAAGAATCGGGATCGGACTCGTCTTCTCGATCATAGGCATGATGGTGTCGGCGTTAGTGGAAAAAAAGCGGCGGGCTGCCGCCGTGACGCACGGCGGCACCGACGGGGTCGCCCCCATCACCGTTATGTGGCTCGCCCCGCAACTAATCGTGATGGGATTCGCCGAGGCGTTCAATATCATCGGGCAGATTGAGTTCTTCAACAAAGAGTTCCCGGATAACATGACCAGTGTGGCCAATTCATTGTACTCCATAACCGCCGCTGGCGCCAGTTACCTAAGCATATTGTTGGTGAACGTTGTGCACAAAACCACGGCGAGGGACGGCCGCCCGGATTGGTTGACTAAAGACATAAACTCCGGCAGGCTGGAGAATTACTACTTACTTATTGCAGGTTTGGGTGTCCTGAATTTGATGTATTTTTTGCCCGTTTCTCGAAGGTATCATTACAAGAGTAGAATAAGGATTGGCGAGGACGATGATCAAGAGTCATACAATGATAATACTGGACTAAAAGTGTAAAATCTTATAACATCTTGTAAAAAAAAAGTAATAATAATATTATCGAATTACAAGATCTTTGACTGACATTAACTTTAGTTCTTATAGCTAAGTCCGTGTGAGCAACATTAATATTACTTGTCCAAGCAAGGCAAACGTTTAGCCACCAAATCCATCTACACTTTACTTAACGTGCAACTTTTCTTCACAAGATTTAGCCACCAAGTTCTCTTGTAAGTTGTAACGTTCAACCTTCAACATTTGTTCTCCCCCGAACAATCTTAACAACTCTAAGAGTATGTTGGTATAATGTTCCTTTAAGATATGTTGAAGTTAGATTGGATTTAACATTTGTGAAACTAGATAAGTTTCATCAACCAAGTAATGAATTTAATATTTCAAGTGATTTCTTTTACTTATCTTATAATTTTTATTTTTTATTTTTAAAAGGAAACTTATTTCATTAAATCCAAATAAGAAATTTCATGAACGAAATTAGGAGGAATGGCCTCCCTCGAAACGGCCTTCTTGACAAAAGTATGGACAACCTGATTAGTAAAACTTATCTCGTAAACGGGCAATTATGACAGGAACTATTACTATATGGCTCCGTGATTGATCACCAGAAGCGGCATCAAAGTGATGACCATGCATGTCATTATTATAGGCTTTTAATAAGGCATGCATGCATGTATCTATAAGGTGTCTAGTAGTGCAACAAAGACAAGGACCTCTCCTTATATGGCCAGTTTCGTTAAATCATATTTTATATGCACTTCATATTTAATTTTATTATGTCTTTTATATCTAATAATGAAACATGCATTTGATTATTATTATTATTATTATTATTATTATTATTATTATTATTATTATTATTATTATTATTATTATTATTATTATTATTATTATATGCTTGATTGTATTCTTCTCTTTGAGAGTTGAAAGCTACAACTTTTCCCCGCTTAACGTTGTAACTTTTATTATTTGATAGTTAAATTAAACTTCATCAATATACTCCGTATTTGATTCAAAAATAAATAAATGTTGTACTTTATCTATATTAAAAATGTAAAAACTATTTTCCAAACTAATCAGGAGTTAGTAGTATTAAAATAAAAAAAAAAACTAATCAGGAGTTTCAATATTGAAAGCTACAATAGCATTATATTAGTAGAGTATGGACACCGCCGGCCGCCATGAAGTCCATTTAGGAGGCCTACGTTCTTCATCCAATATTTATACATTAGAAACCAAAATTTAGTAGATAGCTCAAAGATCTCAATCATATCCTTCGTTAATTAACAGCACACCTCTTCGATAACAATTCAATTTTAAATTAATCAAAACAATACTAGCTAGGATAATTGTGTACGATAAGATCTGTTAATTAGATGGAGGTCGGTAAAAAGTCAAGTCTATTACCCGGTGGCTGAAAGATTGTTAGGTGGAGGCCGATAAATGATTTAATTTAAAAGGCCAAATTTAGTATCCAATGCCGTGAAAATGTGTGGCAATTTAAGAAAATAAAATTATGTCTTCATTACTATTATTTATAACTTTTGGCGTAATGGTAAGTGTTTAATCCTCCTAACACCTAGTAGAGGTAGGTCTCTAATCATCCAATAAATATAAAACCCAAAAAAAAAAAAAAAGTCTGCATAGTCTTGAGCAGTGAAGTTGAAATATATGACAACAATATTGCACTCCAAGAGTAATGGGACATGAAAATAGACAACCACATACACAACTGAATATGTAAGACAAATCTTTTGAAGTGCGTGACGTACTGACGTTGTCGTCTAAGACGTTCAACTGTCCAAGTAATGCATTCATGCATATGTAGTGGTGCAAGTTGCAAACGTCCAGTTTAGTTGACGTTCAACTGTTTAAGTAAGTCGTGCATTCATGCATATCTAGTGGTGCAAGTTGCAAACGTCCAGTTTAGGCGCTGATTAATCGCTGCTTAGGTGCTAGTAGTCGGTTGACCGCCTAGCGTATCACCTTAATCGGTGGTCTAGGCGGCCGACTAGGTTGCCTAAACGCTGCCTAGTCTAGGTGCCGACTAGACTTCCTAGGCACCGATTAGGCCGCCTAGTCGGCCGATTAGCTATTGTTCTTTTTTAATGGGTTATTTCACTCAAAACAACATCATTTTGAGATATATAACCCTAAATTGTTCAAACACTAGATATTTTTTATGTTAATATTTAATATTTTAGTATTAACTATTAAAGTATTATATAATTTATAATTATTGTAATTGTACAAATGATACACATTTGGATCACCTTTAATTGGCTTAATTATTAGTCAAAAACTTAGATTAGTTTTATAGGTGGTTTGTTCAGTCCGCTGTATCAGCTCTGGATCTTCCTATCGCACAGTCTGGATCAGCACCAGTGACCAGTCCAGTGGACAGTTTTATTCAAACTGAATTTAGTCTTCATGATCCACTATTTTTGCTCAGATCTATACTTCTAGTTGAAGCTTAATTTGAGTGGATCTCAACTGCAAAAATTGAGGATAGTATGGTTAATGTTTCGGCTATAAATAGAGCTCAAACACATGGGATTTCTTACCACTTCTCTACATGCTATTTTGGTCCAGATTCATTTGAGAGCTCTATACTATATTATTGTTTCTATATTGAGTATTAGCACAACATGGCGAAGTGCTTGATGTTGCTGTTTAGCTAAAGGATGTTCGGAGCATGCACTTGGTCAGCGTGAAGATGATGAAGGCGTAGATAGGAGTGTTTTTGTAACCATTGGTGTTGTATGGTTGTTTTGTGACTCCTTGTAACCCCTTGTGATCATCTAGTAGATTGGGCTGACGTGAAGTGCCCCGCAGACGTAGGAGTTGAGCTCCAAACTGCGTAAACAATTCTTCGGTGTCTGATTCTATTTATTTACTTATTTGCTTTATTTATTTATTTATTTATCTGTACCTGCTCTAGCAACTAATTCCAGATAAATAATCTTGGTAAAAATAAGTAGGAACCTTAGGTTTATCTTGTACATTCAAGATCCATAATACAATTTCAATTATTAATAAAATAAATAATACACAAGCGCCTAAGTGCCCCCGAACGCTTAGGCGATTTTTTCAACCATATGTGAAATTGAGAATCATGCCGTAGGTAAGAACATGAGAACTGCATGAGTGCACACAATCTACTACACAAATGTACACGTAACTATTCCAGACTCTCCACCATCATCTTGGCACGTTAGGGAGTAGATTGTGTGCATTCATGTAATAGATTGTGTACACTCATCCCGTAGCTCGAAAGTTCTCAACGCTAAGATAAGATTATCATATGAATGCAAGCATATGTGTGTGTGTGCGCGCGCGCGCGTGCGTGCATGCATGT
>CM008345.1:27726179-27738309 GCA_002525835.2 Ipomoea batatas
ATGCGGTCATGCGGCTGAATTTGTGCCATTCAATTGAATTAATCTTAATGGTGGCAATGGTAGTTCGCGCATGTTAAGCGAGGGTTTTTTGGTAATTTTAGTATCTATTTTGGAATTGTGCATTTTAGTACATGGTGTGGTGCGTTTTAATACATGTTGTGGTGCATTTTATTACGTATGTTGGTACATTAATTGTGTTGTGGAATGATGTGTTTTAATCCATCCGCTGGTGCATTTTCATACGTAGAATGGTGTGTAACTGTGTTGTGGAATGATGTGTTTTAATCCATCCTTTGGTACATTTTAATACGTAGAATGGTGTGTATTTTAACACATATTTTCTAATAAGTGTAATAGTGCATGTTTATAATTTGGCACGAGGATTTTCAATAAGTGGAAGTGTGCATTTTAGCACACGTTGTAGTGCATTTTAATACGTAGAATGATACATATTTTAACACAGGTTTTCTAATATGTGTAAATAGTGTATGTTTATAATCTGACATGAAACATGTTGTGGTGCATTTTAGTACATAGAATGATGCGTTTTATTACGTATATTGATGAATTTTAAGTGAATATGTGCATTTGGTTATAGTGTGAAATGGTGTGTTTTATCCGTCATCTGGTGCATTTTAGTACGTAGAATGGTTTGTTTTGTAGCATATATATATTGCACTTAGATTTGATGAGTTAATGTAATCTAATGGTTGAAAAGAAGCCACACGGCCACACCAAAGGAGCATGCCACACTTGAATTCAACGTTAGTTGTTGAACTTGGCCTTTTAAATCATTTACCGGCCTCTGTATAACAATTCCTCAGCCACTGGATACTAGACTTGGCTTTTTACCTACCTTTGTCTAATTAATTAACAGATCTTATTGTATACAATTATCCTATTATGTTTTGATGAATTTAAAATTGAATTTTTTTATAGAAGTGTTCTGTTGTTAATGAACGAAGCATATGATTGAGATCTTTGAGCTATCTAGTAAATTTTGGTTTCTAATGCATAAATATTGGATGAAGAACGTCTTTCTCCGAAATGGACTTCATGGCAGCCGGCGGTGTCCATACTCTACTAATATAATGCTATTGTAGCTTTCAATATTGGGACTCCTGATTAGTTTGGAAAATAGTTTTTACATTTTAAAAAAAATAAAAATTCTCTATTACTATTTTCATTCCTCATTGGAGATGCTAAATTATCTCTGTTAGTATTGAAAATTAAATGGATTGATTTGTGTGCTATTGGGCTTTGATTGATGATTGATTGCTTTAATTTTGTTTTTTGAACTAATATTTATTTAATTGGGTTTATTAAATGGCCCAATAAATAATTAATTAGTTTAATTACTTAATTAAACGTAATTGGATGTTGGGTTGCTCGGCCCAAGTTGGTAGAATATTTGAGTTGGACCGGGGCATTGGGCCGCTTGAAATGACGGGCTTTGACTTGATTTGGCCCATGAAAAATACATGTGGATCATATAAATTTTGGAAAGACGTGGATATTATAAATTGGTTCAAAAATATAAAATCATGAACCTGGACGTGATGATGTCCAGGTACATTCCTTGAATTTAATTCAAAATATTAAATTAAATTCAAATGGTGGGGTTTGTTAGATTTTCTCTACTCCCCCACGACTATAAATAATGGTTTCACTTTGAAGATTAAAGGCATTGAAGGTTAGAAGACTTTGAAGCTCTAAAGATCTGCATCTCACCGAGAGGACACGCCTGCAATTTATTTGCACCAAGGGGCACACACGCCTGCAATTTGTTTGCACCGGGAGGACACGCCTGTAATTTATTTGCACCCGGAGGACACGCCTGCAATTTATTTGTACCAGGAGCACGCCTACAGTATATCTGCACTGAGGAACATGCTGTTTGAGTACCAAACTCAGCATACGTCAACTCGGCCTAAGTCCAGTTCAACATACTTTAAACTCGGCATACGTCCAACTCGGCATAAGTCCAGTTCGGCATACGTCCGAACTCGGCATACTTCCAGTTCAGCATACTCCAAATTCGACATAACTCGACATAACTCAGCATACTTCTAGTTTAGCATATTCTGAACTTGGCATAGCTTGGCATACCTCCAGTTCGGCATACTCCGAAATCGGCACAACTTGGCACAACTCGGCATACTTCCAGTTCAGCATACTCTGAACTTGGCACACTTCCAATTCGACATATTTCGAATTCGGCACACTTCCGATCAACATACTTCTAGTAGAGAATCAGAGGACTTCTATACAGATATTGTACTCTTTTTGTTTGATACATATACTTCATTGTAACCGATATATACTTTGAATTTTGAAATATACAATTCAAGTTTTTCGCGTTTACAATCTCTCATGAGTCCTTACAAGCTTTGATTTTCAGTTAGTCAAGAAAAGAAGAACACATGATCTACTCCGTAATTGTTAGTTAGTTTTGTTTTAAGTTTGTACCCGTTTCTTGTAAGGGTGTGCTTGTAAAGTAAAGTGTAGATGGATCTGGTTGCTAAACTTTTGCCTTGTTTGGACAAGTAATGTTAATGTTACCCGCACAAACTTCATTATAAGAAGTAATGTTAATGTCATTCAAAGATCTTATAATCCGATGATATTATTGTTACTCTTTTTCCAAGATGTTATAAGATTATATTTTACACTTTTAGCCCAACATCATTGTACGACTTTTGATCATCGCCCTCGTCAATCCTTACTCTACTCTTGTAATGATACATTTGAGAAACGCGTAAAAAATACATCAAATTCAGGACACCCAAACCTGCAATCAGTAAGTAGCAATTCTCTAGCCTGCCGGAGTTTAGGTCTTTAGTCAACCAATCCGGGTGGTCGTCCCTTGCCGTGGTTTTGTGCACAACATTCACTAACAATATGCTCAGGTAACTAGCGCCGGAAGCGGTTATGGAGTACAATGAATTGGCCACACTGGTCATGTTATCCGGGAACTCTTTGTTGAAGAACTCAATCTGCCCGATGATATTGAACCCCTCCGCGAATCCCATGACGATTAGTTGGGGGGATAGCCACATGACCGTGATGGGAGCGACGCCGTCAGCGCCGCCATGCAACACGGCGGAGGTCCTCCGCTTTCTCTCGACTAGCGCTGACACGATCATGCCTATGATGGAGAAGACGAGCCCGATCCTGATTCTTTGCAGCATCGTTATCCCGCCTACAATTTTTGTCCTGTCTCGGATCCAAGGCACTAATAGCCGGTCGTACACGGGGATCCATATTGCCATGGTGATCATGGAGATGACAAAGAGTGAACCGGCGGGGATATGGAAGTTGGTGCCGAGGTGACAGTCCATTTTTAGAGCCCGTGGCATTGTGAATGTGCCCTGTTATACTACGACTACTAAGCATACAGTCCCAGCAACCCAGATTGGGATGATTCTTACTATGCATTTCACTTCTTCCATTTGATGGATACTTACTAGCCTCCACCTGCTACAAGTTGTTCCATCTGGGTTCAAATCCCTTCTGTTATCACCGGTGCTTTGTTTAAAAACTTGATCCAATATATAAACACATACATCAAACAATTTGTTGGGTAGAGGTTACAAAAGAACCTAATCCATCAATTGGTGACTAAGTGATTGTTGGGGCAAAGGTCGGTAAAGAACCAAATATAATTTAGCATCCTGATTCTCATAAATGTGATGGATGTCTATAAAAAAATTCATTTTTCCTACTAACTATACCTTTTGGTATAATAGTAAGTGTTTGATCTTAACCAGAGCCAGGTCAGGGGATTTGAGTCCCCAAGTACAATTGTTATATCGTGGACCAGGGTTCCACAATGTAATTGTATCCCACATTTTGTCACATTAAAAAGTTATAAGTATAAATCGCGTGTTTTGCTGCACGCATGGTCCCACAAGCCTATTAAGTGAAGAGAAATGCTACACAACGAATCACAAGTATATCTAAAAGTATAGTTGTATCCCACGTACATTTTTCCATATTAAAAATATTATAAATAGAAAGGCAAAAGGGTCAAATAGACCCATGTACTAACCACAATTGTTCATCCGGCACCATGAACTAAATATGGTCCATCTAAGCCATTATACCCTCAATTATTTTTCACCTTAAAATACAATGCGAACTTCTCCTCTTTACACGCCATTGACAACCACAACTGATGCTTCTCCGAAACTAAGGTCTAACAACAAAGGTCTACCCGAATCACGATTGATGCTTGTCAGCCATTAACTAGAGTCAGTTATTGAAGAGAATAAGGTATGCAAAAAACATGGTGTATTTGGGTAGATATTCGTAAGGTGAATTAAAATTGTCATTCCTATCGATAATTTTTTTAATAAAGATGTGAATATACGCTTGACATTAACACTTGCGAGTTTGGATTATTAGGGAAGAGATAGACAAAAAATGTTTACTAACTTCAAGTCAAGAGTATACTATGTGTTTGATAAAATGTGCAAGTGAGGATTTTTTGTGAATTGTGCAAGTTGTGGTCCATATTAAAGTGCTTGATAAAGTGTAAAGAATGTGGTTCTGCTATATTTTGTGGTCCACACTAGTTGTTGTCCTAACAATCCATTACATAATGTATATTGTGTGGGATTATGTTTGTCCAATATTGATTTAATTATTCACTTGTTTTTTTTTCAACATGTCAGACTTTGTGGAATTAAGTATTCATCATGGTGGAAACTTTATCTAAAATCCAAAGCTTCATTATATAAATGGTTAAGTAGAAACAATAGAACTAGATCCAGATTTTATTTGTTATCCACATCTTTCGAAGTACATTACAGAGCAAAGATATGGAACAATAAAATCCTTATCTTATAAACTTCCACAGTTCCACATGAACCCTTAGAGTCTTTAAGGAATTTATAGGATGATCCTAGCAGTTTACATTTAGTCCAATTAGCTTTATCCCATAAAAAAATGTGATATATATATTGTAGAGTTTGGGGCAGAACCTGATGAGGAAGATGGTGGTGAGAATGAGGATGTGAATATAAATGAAGATGATACTGAGAATGATGATGCAGATGATGATGGTGATGAGGCTGAAGGTAAGAAGGAAGATGAGAATGGTGATCTGGCTAACTGTAAAGGGAATGAACCTCGGGAAGAAAACACTGTCTATTATGATTCTGATGATCCACCAACTCTTGAAGAAGTAGAGTTTACTGAAGAAGGAGAAGAGGTTGAATCAAAGAAAAAGACAAATAGGCATCCATATTATAATCCAAAATCCAATCCGCCTACTATTGAGCTAGGTATGCATTTTGATGACAATATCCAATTTAAAAATGCAATAATTTCTTATGTTGTCCACAATAAGAGGGATTTATACTGGAAAAAAAAAAGAGCCTAAGTATGTTAGTGTTGAATGCAATGGATATGGTTGCCCATTTTTTTTGTAGTGCAAGTTGGGAACAAAGAACAAAAACCTTCCAGATTAAATCTATAGATCCTGATCATAGATGCAATTGTAAGTTCATTTTAGGAATTGTTAGTAAAAAATGGTTGGAATATCGGTTTCAAGAAAAGGTTAGTCAGAATCCAGGAATTGGCTACACTGAATTCAAAAAGGACATAAAATCTGAATTGAAGCTAAATGTGTCTATTAGCATGGCTAGAATGAGTATAAGAGGCATTTTGAAGAAGTTGGATATAGGGTATGAAACTCAGTTTAAGAGGATAATGGATTATGCTCAAGAATGTATTAACTCAAATCCTGGGAGTAATGTGGTTATTAAAACAGAAAGAACTATTTCTAATGCTCCATGTTATTTCCAAAGAATCTATGTTTGTTTTGGATCATTGAAAAGGGAGTTTTTAGAAGGTTGTAGGAAGGTCATTGGGTTGGATGGGCGTTTCTTGAAGGGTAAGTTGAAAGGAGAGATTCTCACAACTTTTGGTAGGGATGCCAACAACCAAATGTATCATATTGCTTGGGGGGTTGTAGAGATTGAGAACAATTCTTCTTGGAAGTGGTTTCTTGAACAACTCAGAGATGATTTGAACATGTGAAGTTGTCATGAATAGACTGTCATGAGTGATCAACAGAAGGTAACTACATTTTGAATTGAATACTGCATTATGGTTCAATATTGTGTACACTATGCATTAAATACTGCATTCTGGTTTAAAAATTGCATTAAAATTCTGCATTCTGGTTAAAATTTTGCATTAAAAGCTGCATTATGGTTAAAATTCTGCACTTTGGTACATAAATTACTGCATACTACTTACATAAAAATATTGCATACTGCTTACATAAAAATTGTATTCTGCTTACATAAAGACTGCATTCTGATTATTAAAAAACTGCATTCTGGTTATTAAAATACTACATTTTGAAATTAAAATACTTATCATTTTGAAATTGAATACTGGATATTGCAGGGATTATCAAATGTTATTCAAGATTTGTTCCCTGGAATAGAATACAGAAATTGTGTAAGGCATGTCCATGCCAATTGGAGTAAAACTGATAAAGGAATGATGCTTAAAAGGTATTTCTGGAAAATTGCTAAGTCCACCAATGAAGCTCAGCTTGCAGAAAATCTTGAAGCATTACAGAAACTAGATGCTAATGCAAGGACAAACCTAGATAAGTACCCAATTAAATATTGGTGCAAGGCTTATTTCAAAGAATCTGTGAAGTGTGACATTGTTGATAACAACTTATGTGAAGCATTTAACAATAGAATGGTTTCAGCAAGGTCAAAGATGATTATTCCAATGCTTGCAGACATCCGAGTTTCTGTTATGAAAAGAATTGCCAAGAAAAAAACTTTTGCTGAGAAATGGAATGGGAATTATGGTGATTTTATTATGAAGAAGTTGAATGAAAATATTATGGAAAGTGTAGGGTGGGAGGTTGATTTCAATGGTGATGATGGATTTGAGATCAAGAAGGGAAGAAATCAGTTCAAGGTGAGCTTAGAAAATAAAACATGTTCTTGTAGGTATTGGAATCTGACAAGCATCCCATGTGCACATGCCATTTGTGCCATCTTTGACAAAGGTAGACAACCTGAAGCCTACATTCATTACTTCTACTCAAGGGAAATGTACATGAAAACATATGCACATGCACTCCTCCAACTGAATGGTGAAGCATTTTGGCCAAGAGTTCAAATTGAAGAAATTCATGCACCTCTTCCAAAGAAGATGACTGGGAGGCCAAAGAAAAAAAAAAAAAAGAAATCGTGAAGAAAATGAGCCAAAAAATCATGGAAAAAGAAAAAACTTGTCTAGAAAAGGAAGGGACATGACTTGTAGCATTTGTAAGAAAAATGGTCATAACAAAAGATATTGCCCTACTATCACTTCTAACCACTCTAGTGCAACTCTTTCTATTGTGGATCCATGAATTGCTACGTAGGACACATTTTAATGTTGTCACTTATAATGCTATATTTTGGCAATCTTGTAGTGCATATTGTAATGATGTTCGGGGAACATACATTTTGACAATCCTTTTGTAATCAGATTGATCAATCTTATTGGCTTATTAAATAGAATGGACAATCTATTTATTTGTTGGTTTAATTTGTAGTTATGTGTGTTTTGTACCATAATCATATGTTATGTGTTGTTGCATAACTTGAAAATTTTGCGTACTTGGTGCTAAAATGACTACAAATGACGAACTGATTATATGTTCATGACAGTTTATTTAAATGCTCATATGTGACGATCAAAATAGTCATAAAAGTTTGATCATTTTCTTCATTAAACTCAATTGGCAATGGTCTAATAATAAGAATGGTGTACAATTATTTTGTAATGAAATAGGGTAGAAATCATCCAAAATATCTATATAAATAACATGTCAGTAGCACTTAACATGTCAGCATTTTGTTTTTATTTTAATTTTCCATGTCATCAAAGTAGATAGGCTACTTGATAGAAACATGCTAAAAATGCTAGGTGAAAAATAATTGAGAGTATAGTGACTTAAATGGACCATATTTTAGTTCATTGTGCTGGATGAACAATCATGGTTAGTACATGGGGCTATTTGACCCTTTTGCCTAAATAGAAATGGTGTGTTTTGTTGAACGCATGGACCCACAAGTTTATAAGGCGAGGAGAGTGTTGGACAACAAATACAAAGCCATATCTACAGTTGTTTGTCACTTTTGCTCTCTTCTTATTTTATTTTTTTAAATTACATCTTTGACTTTCATTTATTTGTCACAATTAATATTGATTTTAAATTTCAATCATTCTGTATTTAACAGAGTAATAAAGAGAGTTAATATGAGATTTAATCATTCAAACATATTGACTCAACATGTAATTTCTTTTCTTCTCTTGTAATCTCTTTTAATTGAATGCTGAAATTACATGTCAATTATTTTGATTAAATAATGGAATGACAAAGATATAATTGGAAAAAAAAGACTAATTGCAACAAACAAATCAAATTAATGTGTAATGTGACAAAACTTTAAAATTATGACTAAATGTGTTTTAAAAAAAATTATGACTAAATGTAATAATGCTACAATAGTGATCATTACACAACTTTAAAATTATGACTAATGTGATGATGCTAAATTAGTCGAGTATTAAAGGTGAAATTTGTTCTAAAATAAATTTAAATTCATAAGTATAGACTACATAAAGTTTATTATGTTTGGTAATTAATTAATTAAAAAATAAAGGAGATGCATTGTATTTATGCTAAAGTTCTTATAAAAAAAGGGGTATTAGGAAGAAGTTTAGAGCTTTTCCATTCGCTAGTTTTTGCTCTGTAATTGTCTCTTTATTTTTATTATTATTATTATTATTATTATTATTATTATTATTATTATTATTATTATTATTATTATTATTATTATTATTATTATTATTCTTGATTTGACTTATTACAATATTTTTTTTAATATTCGAATAACAATAATAATAATAGAAAATGATAGTTTTAGTATTACGAATAATTTTTTACTTATTTCAATTTTTACATTAAGCATTAGTTTAGTCGGGCAATGTGTGTGTGAATGTGTGATAGCTAGTCAATAAAATTAAAAGTAGAAATTGTATGTTTTGTTGAACGCATAGACCCACAAGCATATTAGGCGAGGAAAAATGATTGACAACGAATGCATAACTATATCTAAAAATACATAAAATTTGTTATAAAATAAATTTAAATCCATTTAAGTATAGAATACATAAAATTTGTTATGTTTGATAATTAATTAATTTTTTTGAATACTACTAACTCTATTACAATGTAATATCTGTTCATAACTACTTTCTCAACCTATTGAAGCACAAGAGTTAGAGTTAGTATTGCCTCCACTGAGTTAATACTATAATAGTCCAGTACTAAAAGTGAAATTTGTTCAAAAAATAAATTTAAATTCATAAGTATATATAGAGTACATAAAGTTTGTTATGTTTGGTAATTAATTAATTAAAAAAATAAAGAAGATGCATAAAGTTGTTATAAATAAGTAAGAGTAGGGAGAAGTTAAAGAGCTTTTCGGCTTTTCCATTCGCTTGTAATCCTCTCTCTTTAAACCCCACTGCCGCTCCCAAAACCCTCTGTTATCCATGGCGGTCACTGAGGTCTCCGACGTTAGCGACGTACCAGTCCTCAGCGTCATCAACAAGCGCATCCATACCCTTAAGAAGAGCTCAACCGCATCTCTCAAATGGAGGGCTCTCTCTCGAAATGCAAGCACTTGTTTTTTGGTAGACTTTTGAGACCCACCAAATACTCTGATTCTCGCAATTTTATCGCGTGAAGAGCAACCAGTACCAGCGAGGCGCGTGCGCTACACGTGCTCGCTGGGTGCGCTAAGTTTAACAATGCTACAATAATCATTACACAATTACACAATTTTAAAATTATGATTAAATGTAATAATGCTACAATAGTCGAGTATTAAACCTGAAATTTGTTAGTATAGACTACATAAAGTTTGTTATGTTTGGTAATTAATTACTTAAAAAAATAAAGAAGATGTATTATATTTATGCTAATTAAAGTTTCTTATAAATAAGGGAGAGTAGGAGTAGTTTAGAGCTTTTCCATTCGCTATAGTTTTTCTTCTGTAATCCTCTCTCTTTAAACCCCACCGCAGCTCCCAAAACCCTCCGTTATCCATGGCGGCCACTGAGGTCTCCGACGTGAGCGACGGACCAGTCCTCAGCGTCATCAACAAGCGCATCCGTGCTCTGAAGAAGAAGCTCAACCGCATCTCTCAAATGGAGGATTCTCTCGCGAAAGGCAAAACCCTAAACAAAGAGCAGGAGGAAACTCTCCGCACTAAGCCCGCCGTCCTTGCTGGAATCGACGAGCTCGAGAAGCTCCGTCAGCCGCTCTCCGCCGCTGTGGAAGAGGAAATCAGCCTCTCCGTTCAACGCCACCAAGTCTCCGCGCCGGACGCCCCCGTCGCCGCCGCCCCCAGCGAGGAATTGGGGAAAGAGCCCGAAGGAGAGGTAGAGAATAAGGGCGAAAGCGATGCGGGAGTGGTGATTGAGGATCTACTGAATCTGCTCTACTTTGGGAGCATGTTCGATGTGAAGACCTTGCAGAACCACTTCACTGAAGTGATGCTTTCCAGGGAGCACGAGAGAGGCAGTTGCTTGTCCTACGACTACATGAAAGACGATGACTCCATTGATCTGCTTGGCGAGGGGGACTTGGATTTGCTTTCGCTGCTCAGCGGGTTGCTAATTTCCCGACCCGCCAACTCATCCTTGCCACATAAGAACGCCCTTCAGAAATGCATTGAACATGCCAAACTCTGGCTTGAGAACTCCACACAGCCAATTGAACCTGATTCCAATGTTACTTGTGAGTACAATCTCTTTGTGTTGTGAAATTTAAATTAATCTAGAAATATATTATTCTGCTTGTCATTTGTGAGTATGATATTTGGAATCTATTTGGATAATGCCTATATAATGTTTGATCAATTTGAGATTTTCTTTTGCCAATTCTTACATGGGTTGTCTTGCTGTATTTCCTTGTTTTGGTAGATGCTGAGTTGAGACTGAAGCTCAACAAGATTATGGCTTCACAATATTTGACAGCTGCCCCAGTTGGACTGCAGGCAGCTACCATGAATTATGGAGCGTATCAGGCTCCAGTGCATGAGTCTGTTCCTCCTGTAGATGTGCCTGTACAAGTACAAGTGCATGTTGAAGACATTGGAGTGCAGTACCAACAAAAGGTGTGTACTACTTATTCCTTTCTCTGGTGAATTTTCAAACTAGCTTGCTATAATACAAATGTGATTTGATGTTTCATAGTTAAATGTTGTTCAGTTCTGATGTTGAAGCTACAATATTTCTGTTTCTGTTCGGCTTTTGCAATGTCTTTTTTTTTCATGACAATATATGCTGTTGTATATTGATGGAACTACATTCCTTCCTAGATGCCATTTCTGAATTTGAATGTTTTTTGGTTATGCATTCCTTGAAGTTTAACCACCTGAAAGCTTTTCACTCTTTTTAGCCCATGTTGTTCCCCTCACACCTTAGTCATTATTCATTTTCTAGCTGTTGAAATGCTTTCTTGCTGTATTATGCCTGTATTTCTATATAGTGGCCTCATATGCTATCTTCTCTTTGGTGGATGCATTTAATTGTCTATGGAGATGCTGCTCTGATCCTGTTTGTAATCTCCATTCTGCTTGAGGAGATTCTGGCATCCTGTTAAAGATGCAAATGCACTTTGTTTGAAGTTCTGGCGAAGTCAACATGGAGTTTTTGGCTTCTTATTAAGTCAGAAGCCAACAAAATATTGCCTTGGCCTCTTGACTTCTTTTCATGCATAACTCAAAGAAGAGCCCCATCTATACATAGTTCAAACACTCCCCATAAAATATATTATATTCCATAATAAGAAATTAAGAATAAAGCACTTCTAGCAAAAAAAATCATAATAAAAGTAAAGCAGAAGATAAAAATAGAGGCCCAAAGCAGATGGTGCCCATTTTTCTAGTTGGGGTTGTAGGCATGATTTGTTGTAGTTAGGGATGTACTTGTTCTAGTTACTTGTGTTTCAAGCAGATGAAGACCACTTTTCATACTTGAGTTTAAGTAGGTATGCTGAAATTATTTTGGACAAATGTAGATGTGAAGT
>CM008345.1:27792923-27814741 GCA_002525835.2 Ipomoea batatas
CGCTCAAAATACTCATATACTTAATCACCCATTATCTTCTTGTCTTAGTTTCTGGAAACCTTGTGGAGTTGTGGACATTAGACAATATAATGACGTCTAATGTACACACGCCTTGGGAAGAATGTTGTTTGGGAGTTTGTTACTTTTTTTTTTTTTTGAAACCCGGAGTTTGTTACTTCTGCACTAGCTAGGCTAGCTTTTAAAAGACTTTGAAAAAATGGGGCATATATGCAAGTTGCAAGTCTGAATTGTATGTATATATCTCACCTACCACCTTGAATAGAAAATATCTCCACTCCAATCATTACTCAATTGCACAGAAGTATAGGCCTTCCCCAATAGTTAAATTTGAGTGTAGATTTTGAGGAGTTTTTGTAAGTTTGATTAGGAAAGAGAAAATGAGGGTGGAGGAAAAAATAAAATAAAAAATTAAAATAAAACAACAAAACTGGAAAAAAAAATTATAAAAACTGAAAATGAGGGTGAAGACGTGAGGCACAACGAGCTTCTACCCAGTGGGACCCACCACCTCTGCCAAAATCCAATATGTTGCAGGAGAAAAAAACAATTAAAATCCCTTCCTTCCCATTTGTAAAAAGCCAATTTACTGTTTCAAAATCCCTTTAAAATTAACCATTGGGGATGGCCTAAGGATTAACATGACTAACAAACAAATTAAAGTAATGAACCTTAATTAACATTTATTTAGTTCTATTCTTTTTGGTTCACTGTATTTCGTAGGTTTTAGCTCATTCCTTAGGGGGCGTTTGGTTCACGGAATGTTAGATTACCTTAGGGAATGTTAGATTATTGCTGGGAATGTTAGATAACTGGGAATGTTAGATTCCTGTGTTTGGTTTAAAATTGAACTAGGTAAATAAGACAACGGAAATAAGATAAATTGATTAAAATGCCAAAAACTCAATATTAGGAATAAGATAAGGGAATGTGAGATTACCTAAGAAATCGGGGTGTATCTCACATTCCCTTTCAATAGCTAAAAACTTCATCGGGAGGTTATCTTACATTCCCGGGGAATCTTACATAACTTGAACCAAACATGGGAATCTTATATTACCAAGCAAATATAACCTTAGTTATCTTATATAACTTGAACCAAACGCCCCCTTAAAGTTATGTATAGAGCTGTGTCGGAATAAACAACAGCTAACTTCGTTCTGATCTGTGGTTGTGTCTGCCACCATGTATGCGTCGTTGCTTGTTGTTCTCTTGTTTCTCTGCTACTTTCTTTTCATCTTCACATGGTGATTTCTCCATTGTTTCTTCCTTTTTAGCTTCATCGCCATTACTAATTGGTTCCTTTTGGCTAGTCTCCGAGGGTGCAACGTAAACAAATGTCCCAATCGGAATGTCCTAAATGTAGTCAAAAATTGCCGCTAAATGAATGACTGACTAATTCCCGTGATTGTAAAAAATCGCGGCTAAAACTTTCGCGACACACTATTTGATCACACTCATTTGCGGCGGTTTAAAACCACTGCTAAATAAATATTTAACCGCTGCTAAATATGGTTTTTGGTGTAGTGAAATAGTGTAACTTACTTGGCATATATGCAGTTGTCGGTGTGGTGTGATGAGAGATATGGTTCTTATTCTAATCCACTAATATCCATTTTTGGGATGTTTGTTTGGATCATGAACTCTAATGTTTCAATGATAAAAAGAAACAACGTAACTTACTTCACATGCAATTGTTGGTGTGATGTGAGACATGGTTCTTATTATAATCCCCTAGCATCCATTTTTGGGATGTTTAATTTTCCCATAGTATCCAATTTTGAGATGTTTGTTGGATCGTGAACTCTAAAGTTTCTATGATAAAAAGAAACAACGTAACGTAACTTACTTCCCATGCAATTGTTGGTGTGATGAGAGACATGGTTGCAATTATTGTAAGAGTACGAATGATACTCATTTGGACTCATCTATATTGACTTAATTATTAGTCACAACATAGATTTGTTATAAATTAATTTCATTAGGTTGTATCATATTCTGGATCACAGTCAGACAGCTTCTTCAAATCATCTCGGACACAGTCAGTACCCGATCCAGTGAGTTATTTTTCCTCTAAGTGAATATGGTATTTGGACCTATCATTATTCAGTGATTTAAGTGAATGAAGCAGCTTGATTTGAGGGGATTTAAGATACATATTTTCAGACAGAATTTGTTGGGTTTTTCTACTATATAAATAGCGCCCATGTGTGGTTTATTTGATGACTTAAATGACTTAAATTGATTGAAATCTGGCACAGCAGTTCGACCAAGCTCTCATATATTCTCAGTTAATATTTCGAATGATTAATCAGTGTTATATGTGTGTTTAAAGTGTGCATTGGTGGTGGTAATTGTTCTTGGCATACACGTGGTCAGCTACGAAGATGATGAAGGCAAATTGTTGGAGTATTTTTGTAAATCGTAGTGTGTATGATTTTGTATTGCTCCTTGTAACCCTTTGGTGATCATCTAGTAGATTGGTCTGACTTGAGTTGTCCCGTAAACACAGGAGTTTAGCTCCGAACTGGGTAAACAATTCTTCGGTGTCTAGTTCCTTATTTCTTCTTATAGTTTATTTATTTATTTATCTGTATCTGATTCTGATTCAGCAACTAATACAATAAATAATCTTTGTAAAATTTAGTAGGAACCTTAGGCTTATCTTTTGTATTCAAGATCCAAGATCATATTTTTCAATTATAATCCTATAGTATCCATTTTTGGGATGTTTGTTGGATCATGAACTCTAATGTGTTCAATGATAAAAAAAACAATATAACTTACTTGCCATGCAATTGTTGGTGTAAGAGACATGGTTCTTATTATAATCCCCTAGTATCCATTTTTTGGATGTTAATTGGATCATGAACTTTAATGTTTCAATATAAAACAAAGGGAAAATTATATATAGTTTTCATTTCTAAGTGTTACTCATGCTCACTTTTCGTTTCTAAGTGATCATTGACATTGTACTTCTCGTCCTTTCGTGCTCACTGTTCGTCTCTGAATTATTATAAATTTTGTCCCTAATGTTTTATTAGTAAAGGGACTAAAAGTGTAACGTCAATGATAACTTAGGAATAAAAAGTGAGTATGACCAACACTTAGGACGAATTTTACAATTATCATATAACTTAGGGACGAAACGTGCAATTTTTTCAAAAGGAAACAACGTAAATTACTTGCCATGCAATTGTTGGTGTGAGAAACATGGTCACATGGGTTCTCATTATAATCCCCTAGTATCCATATTTTGGATGTTTGTTGGATCATGAACTCTTGTGTTTCAACTTGCCATGCAGTTGTTGGTGTGAGAATATATTTTTTTGTACTTTCAATTTATGTGCTGAGTGTTGACAATAATTAAACTTGTGACTAGAATCATATCATGAAATAGTGTGAATGTTGTTAAGAATTTCATCTCTCTTTTTTTTTTTTTCATCTTTCTCATAAACATAAAGTTAAGTGCACTTTAGTTGACACTAGTACAGCTAAAAGGATCATCATACTAATTTTACAGATAACATTAATTAATTGATTAATACAACATCGTACATGGTTTGTGTTTGTCACTGCCAAATAATTGTAAACGACGCTAGCACTGCCCATATATAAACCCCCGTTTCAACTTCTGGGTGGAGAGGAATCGAAACAGACAACCTTAATTAATATCTCCATCTCTGACATAATATAATTAAGGAGAAAGCTAATTAAGCATGGGTCTTGCGAGTGAATTCTGGGGTTTATCTGTGATGGACAAGGCGAAGCCAGGTTCATTCCTTTGTTCATCGAGTGCGCTGGTGAATCTTGAGAACCGGGTTCACGCGAACCGGCTGCGTTTGAAGAGGGGCGTGAGGACCGCTGATCCAATGGCTTCTGTGAGCGTTGAGCAGAGAGGAGTGAAGATTGTTCCTGAGAAAGCGGTGAGGTTTAAGGTCAGAGCGGTGGTGACTGTGAGGAACAAGAAGGAAGCAGGCGGCTTTAAGGAGGCTTTGATCAAACGTTTGGATGCTTTCAGTGGTGATGATCAGTTGGGAAGGAACGTTGTGTTGGAGCTTATCAGCACAGAAATTGATCCTAGTAAGTTCAATCCTATGTTACTTTCAATTGTATAGTAGTACGGATTCTGCCAAAGACCTTGTGGTCTAGTAGCCCCGGTGTCCCGGTTAACGCTCTCACATAGATGATGAGAGTGGATTCGAGCTCAGAAAGTAGCTAAAAGTATATATGAACAGATACTACACTGAGGCTGGCTCAGTAACTTGAGAAAGTAGCTATGAATAGATATTACATTGTAACAGCGTTCTGATGTGTTTGTTTTCTTAGATAGAATCATATCGGAACTTTTTTTTTTTTTTTTTTTTTTGTTGCAGAAACCAAGGGTCCGATGAAGAGTGAACCGGCGGTGTTGAAAGACTGGGCGGTTAAAACTGGGATGAAATCAGAGACAGTTAATTACAGTGCTGAGTTTGAAGTGGACACCAATTTTGGGTGTCCAGGTGCTATAACGGTGGTTAACAAACATCAACAGGAATTCTTTCTTGAAAACATTACTGTTGAAGGGTTTTCTCGTGGTCCGGTTTATTTTCCCTGCAGTTCATGGGTTCAGTCCAAGAAAAATTATCCCAGAAAGAGGATTTTCTTCTCCAATAAGGTATATCTGCTTACTTTTTCTTGTTTTTCTTCTGTTTCTTCTCTTTTCGTTTGCATCCATGATGACCCAAGTTAGGCCGATGGTGGTTAATGGCAATTGTTATATCCTGTCATTTCGAATGTTAGTGGACGGTGGACGCGAATGACTTCAGGGAATACACAGAATCCTTGTCTAAAATACACAGAACTTGAGGGAATACACAGAATATTAACACAAATATACAGACCGATCGAAATGAGAAACGTGATTTCCAAAAAAAAAAAAAAAATCTGTTAATTAAAATGACAAAAACAACGTCGTTTTGGTACGGGGTGCACAATGCACCCTAATCCACGATATAAATTGCCGGTTAATGAAGGTTGGAATGTGGGCCAATGAGATCTCGTTGTTTGATTGGGATAATTGCCCAAAAATTGAATTAAAAATAATTTCATAAGTTTCGTTAATTGAACCAACACATAAAATGTGAAGGAGAGAGTATTTGTTAATATTTATTATTATCTGGTAGACCTAGCAATTATGGACATGACCAGTTAACACGACATGACACCGGACACGAAAATAACGGGTTAGTGTTTAGTCTTAACATGTCCCGTGTCGTTAACGGGTTGATCCGTTAATAACCTGTTATGTTTCGTGTCTTAACGGGTCAATCCGTTAAACCTGTTAAGAACTCGTTTAACTCTTTAATATTTATCGTGTTAACTTGTTTACACGAACCTGTTTATAACCCGCTAAAAACCATTATCATTTAGGTAAGAACCATTGTGATTAATGAGATTACAAAAGATATCATGAACATAACTAACGATGAATTTACTACATTAGGCCAAGATCCTACACCAATTATTGATGTTCAACAAAATGAAATTTGAACTTTTATTATGTTCAATTTTATTCTAAAAATTAGTATGTACTTCTTTAATTATGATTGTTGAATGTTATTTTATCACTAGTTTTTCTTATGCGCCATTAATATTTTATATTAAAATTTTAAATTTATTTAGATTTTAGATATGGAGTATTTAAATTATTATATAATAATAATAATGTAAAATATTTTTATAAATTTTATATTTATATTTTAGAAAATAATTAACATATAACTCCAATATATGATGTGTATATATTATTATTATTATTATTATTATTATTATTATTATTATTATTATTAAAGAAAATAAGAAAATATATAGTGGATGCCTGTGCATGGTAACAATAATGGAAAAGATAACGGAAGTTATAATAATAGGGGTATGTTTGTCTAATATATTGTAAAGTACAACTTTTATAGCGTAATATACAAAAAAAAATTAACAGAAAAAACGGACATAAATGAAAGGTATAACCTTCATTTACACTTATTATGTTTTTAGATTTTATGAATGTTATAAATTGATTTTTTTATAGTTTGTTTGATGGATTGAATTGTGGGTTTATATATATATAACTTAACTTTATAACCCAATGGGGTACTTCAAGTGGCAAGGGAACTAACTTTGCGGGGAAGAATTTCGGGAGAACTCGGGTATTCCCCCTGGGCCAGCTCCCGTGCCTCTCAGAACGAACGTGTTTATATGGTTTCGTGTCGACTATTATCTGGTCATTATAATTTTTTTCCCAAAAAAAAAGAAGAAAACTATAGCGAAAAGGAAGTGTTTTTTTTTTTTTAAAGAAGGATTGAAAAGTTAGGAAAGGGTGAAATAAAGGGCATCATGATTTGTGGTAATCTTGATGGGATATGCACTAATTTTTGGTAATGTAAAGTAGCCAACGAAACTTTCCTTGTTAAAGTGCATCTCATTCCAAGCACGTTTTGCATGTTTGGTTTGGGACATTGACATCTGGCGTAGTTGTGTTTGCGTGGTAATAAACTAATAATGATTGAAATGATACTTTCAGAAAAATAATGATAATTGAAATGATGTCTGGGTTTTTGATTGGCAGCCATACTTGCCTCATGAGACACCTGAAGGTGTGAAAGCGTTAAGGGAGGAAGAGCTCAAAGATTTAAGGGGAGATGGCAATGGCGTCCGGCAATTACATGACCGAATTTTCGATTTTGATGTCTACAATGATCTGGGGAATCCTGATAAGGGTGTTGATTTTGTTCGTCCCACGCTCGGCGGTGAAGCCATTCCTTATCCTCGACGTTGTCGGACTGGTCGCCCGCCATGCGTTACTGGTGCGTTTTCTGTTTTATGTTTTTGTACTATTTTCGATTTAGTTAATGACATTATTGCATTTCTGTTTTCTGTTTTGCTTCTCGTACTGTTTCTGTTTTTGATTTGGTTAATGATGTTTTATTGTGGTTTGTTTAGACCCGAGTTGCGAGAGCCGATTGGAGAAGCCTGCGCAAATGTACGTTCCAAGGGACGAGCAATTCGACGATCCAAAGCGCGATGCTTTTTTGAGTGCGAGGCTGAGAGGAACAATGCACAATTTACTTCCAGGGTTACAGGCGAAGCTGTCGGAGAAGAACATGGATTTTCAAGGTTTCCAGGATCTTGATAGCATTTACAGTGAAACCCTCTTTAACAAGCTGGGGATTAAGGAAGATGTCGTGGAGAAACTCCCACTGCCCAAAATCGTCCAGAGGTTCAAAGACGCCGACGTTTTCAAGTTCAACATTCCCACTATCCTCGGAAGTAATCCCAATCCGCCATTATCTGTTTCTTTACCGGATTGGGTTAGAGGGTATAAGTAGCTGATAATATTAGTTGATTGTAGAAAAGTATCTATGTTAACTATTTTACCAAACATGGCCTAAACTTTTTCTGTTTCTCTTACTCTGTTCTGCCATTTCTCAGAGGATAAGCTGGCGTGGTTGCGAGACGGTGAGTTCGCCAGGCAAATGTTAGCAGGGATCAGCCCCGTCCACATCGAACGGCTTCGGGTTTTTCCTCCGGTCAGCAAGCTTGATCCTGCGGCCTACGGGCCGCTGAAATCTGCGCTCAAAGAAGAGCACATTCTTGCTTATCTTAACGGGATGAGTGTCCAAGAAGCCCTGGATTCAAACAAGTTGTACATTGTCGATTATCACGACGTGTATTTTCCGTTTGTTGATCGGATTAATGCCCTTGACGGCCGTGCAATTTATGCTACCCGAACCATATTTTTCCTGACGGATAATGGAACTCTTAAACCAATTGCTATAGAGCTTTGCCTCCCGGCAAACGGTCATGTTTCCCGGTCAAAACGGGTCGTCACGCCGGACGGCAATGCAACCTCGTTTTGGATGTGGCAGATAGCTAAAGCTCATGTCTCGTCAAATGATGCCAGTGTTCATCAACTTATTCACCATTGGTAAACCTTATCACCTCATCAATATCGGGTCTACCCGCCTTATGATCTTAACCAGTTCTAGGTTGCTGGATCATAATTAAGGAGATAAATCAGTTTAAGTTATTCATAACTGTTCAATTCAACCAAAAAGACTATTAAGCCACTCCTGATGAGAGTCATGGTTGGAAGTTGTAGTTTGTCTTTGAGAATCATGGATTTTTGTTTGATAAATGTAGGTTGCGCACCCATTCGTCCATGGAACCTTTCATTCTGTCTGCACATAGACAATTAAGTGCGATGCATCCAATCTACAAGCTTCTTGATCCGCACATGAGATACACTTTGGAAATCAATGCCTTGGCTCGCCAGACATTGATCAATAACGAGGGCGTGCTTGAGTCTTGCTTCACTCATGGGCGTTATGCAATGCAGATTAGCGCGGCGGCTTACAAGAGTTTCTGGCAATTCAATCTTGAAAATCTCCCGGCAGACCTGATTCGAAGAGGAATGGCGGTGGCAGACCCGATGCAGCCGCACGGGCTAAAGCTTCTGATCGAGGATTATCCGTATGCGGCGGATGGGCTTTTGATTTGGGAGGCGATTCAGAAGTGGGTCACAACTTACGTGAACCATTACTACCCAGATTTCGACGGGGTCTGCAATGATCGGGAGCTTCAAGCTTGGTATTCCGAGGCGGTCAATATTGGCCACGCTGACTTGCGTAATGCGGAGTGGTGGCCGACTTTAGAATCTCCGGCGGACCTGGCTTCCATTCTCACCACCATCATTTGGCTGTGTTCCGCGCAACACGCGGCGTTAAACTTCGGGCAGTATCCCTACGGCGGGTACCTGCCCAACCGGCCGACGCTAATGCGGCGATTAATCCCCGACGAGAACGACCCGGAGTACGCCGTGTTCGTCTCCGACCCGCAAAAGTACTTCTTCAAGGCGCTACCGAGCAAGCCGGACGCGACGAAGCTGATCGCCGTCGTGGATACACTGTCTACTCATTCCCCGGACGAGGAATACTTGGGAGAGAGACCGCATCCTTCGACGTGGACGTCGGACGCTGCCATGGTTGAAGCGTTCTTTGAATTCTCGGCGGACATTGGTCAGATTGAGGAGGAGATTGATAGTCGGAACCGCAACCCGAGCCTGAACAATAGGTGCGGTGCCGGCGTTATACCTTATGAACTTCTTGCTCCTAGCTCCGGTCCCGGAGTTACATGTAGAGGTATTCCCAATAGCGTCACTATCTGATTGTTCTATAAATCCAATCATGAATATAATGTAACTATGCAAGTTTGTTTTGTGTGGACAATGTTGTTGAATATTGATGTACCTACCTTATTTATGGTTTTATCTATGTGTTTTTCTGTAAAAGTTTGCCCTTATGTGATTCAAACTCTTGTCATTTTCATTTTGGTAAAAATTATGGCTATTTTTGTAATCACTGGATCAACTTGAAGGGTCACTCGAAAACATTTTCTGAAAAGTTGATTCATATATAGCATCATTTAATAAAATATTCTTGGAGTACTTTATTCACCCTTGAGAAATAGGAGGGTATGGTCTTAAGTATGTATAGTTAACTAATTCATATATAATTAAAAATTCAAAACCTTTCAGCTAGCTGGTTTTTATTTTTTATTTTTTGGTCTTCCACACTTAAAATAACCTTATTATATGCCCTAACTTGAAAAGGCTATAATCCACACTTTTTTACTTGTTGATATTTTTAAAATAAAAAAGTAATTTAATATATGTTTTAGAAAGATATGGCAGTCTCAAACCCCAAAAAAAAAAATGCAAAAGATAATACTTCTACTGAATACTAAAATATAGGTACTAAAGAAAAAAGAAGAAAATGTTTCATACAATTTTTTAAAAAATATTAAACGACACTATATCAATTTTATTAAAATTCAGTTGAGTGTGTTTGGCCTCTATTCATGATGTTTACCATTATGGTTTTTTTTTTTTTTTTTTTAAAATGACACTAAATCTTATTATATCATTAAAAAAAAATATTATGAAGCAAAACAGGTTATTGTAGTGTTCTCACCAAGAAATCAATTCATCATAGTTGCCAAGTCTTTGGATGCTGACTTACTGTCATGTGTCTCTTTAGCAAATGCTTATTATATAAATCAAAGATTTTTTTAAAGGAAGAAATATAATTTCACCATAAAGGAAATGTAATTAGGATATAGCATTGATTATCCTATTAAAATATATTTCCAATTTAATATTATATTAACAACAAATGCTATCATGCATGCATGTGATCAACACACATAATACATCACTGCTCCATCTTCTTCTGCTTTCAAATCACAATTGAGGGATCCAAATCATCCAATCCTGTTCTCAAACACATCACACTTAGCTTCAATAATAATAATAATAATAATAATAATAATAACAACAACAACAACAACAATAATAGTCCTTGGGCTTAGCATAGTGCTTCATCACCTGATTGACTTGATGTCATGATTGAACGCGGTAATGTAGGGCTTAAATCCCACTGGGCAACTCACGATTTACCTTTGCAGTGGCTCTAAGGGATGAGATCCTGTAAGCTTAAGATTAGTCCGGTGAAACTAGGATCACCTAAGTATAAAAGATAATACTCTCTAATAATAATAGCAACAACAATAACAATAAATGAATGTAATTCACAAAAAGTCACAAATATTACCAATTATTCGAAACAAATAAAAATAATTAACAAAAATTTAGAAAAAAAGTATATAAAAAAAATCAACAGTAATTTAAAAAAAAAAACGAAATAAATTTAAATAAGTTTACAATAATTTCCAAAAAATACAACATTGAACAATAATTCAAAGAAATTCCAAAAAATCACAATAAATACTTTGGTATAATTACGGAAAAGTCCACCATAGCTATCCAAAGGTGCGCGGGGTGAAACACACATTATATTGTGTCCAAACTGCTAAGTTGCCTATAGTTGACCAGCTCAAACCAAGAAGGTCGCTCACACTAAGAGTCGAACTTGGAACCTTATAGAGTACATTGGTCTTGTAACCCTAGTCGGCAAAGGTCTTTTAAAATATTTATATTATTAATTTTTAATTTTTTATTAATTACTCCCTCCGTCCCATTTTGGTTGTCTGGTTCGTTTAGCGAGGCTTGACTGAAGTTATTTTTAATCCAATTTTTCATAATATTAAGTTTAATATTAATATATAAAATTTATATATTTAGAAACTACATTAAAAGTACTATTAAACACAAAAAATTAAATTTAAAAATAATAAAAAATTACTAAAGAAAATAAGCAATGAAGAAAGAGTTGGTTTGACCAATGAATAGTAAATAGGACAGGTAAAATGGGACAGAGGGAGTATAATTTATACTTTTTAAATTTTAAGTATTATTATAAAATTATAATTTTATATGGAGTACATATTTGTATAATTATTAAACTGTATATTATTTATACAAATTAAAATTATATATTTTTTAAGTAAGAGACTTACAATTTCGAAAATTAAAATTAATACAAAGTTACAACAAATAAGTTTAAACTAATATATAAAGATTTTTGTAATTCATCGATATGTGTTGAGACTCTTTACAAATTTACCTTGTATGTTAAAAAAAATAATTTGTTTAAACACAGCTATACTGGAGATGGCGACCAACTGGTCGCCATCCCCAGTGACGGAGATGGCGACCAGTTGGTGGCCGCCATCTCCGCTGCCGGACGCCACCGGCGACCACGGTCGCCGGTGGTGGATGGTTTTGTTTTATTTTTGCTGGAACTTCGCCGGACGATCGCCGGAGTTGGCCGGAATTTTTGGTGACCTGTAATTATAGGTCACAAATAGGTTAAAGGGTCTATTTGCCCCAAAATAACAAGTTCGGGGGCCTAATTGAAGCTTTTTATTGTTCGAGGGCCTAATTGCACAATTGATTATAGTTTGAGGGTCTATTTGACCCTTATCCCTAATTTAAATCACTACATTCTTAGTCTGCAAGTATAAATTTAAAAAAAGTAATTAAAATTATCTAAAAACATAGTAAATGTGAATGAAGGTTATACTCCTCATTTATGCCCGTTTTTTCCGTTAAGTTTTTTTGTACATTATGCTATAAAAGTTGTACTACATAATATTTTGGACAAATATACCCCTACCGTTATAACTTCCGTTATCTTTTCCCCTATTGTTACTATGCGCATGCATCCACCATATATTTTCTTATCTTATTCAATAATAATAATAAAATATACACATTAAATATTAGAGTTATATGTTAGTTATTTTTTAAAATATAAATATCTAATTTATAAAAGGGAAAATGACACTTTTTCCCCTATGTAGCACTTTTTCTCCCTGTGTTATTCAAGTGGCAGTTTTGCCCCCTCAGTTATTTTAAAAGTGGTAGTTTTTCCCCCTGTAATGTTAAATTGACATTTTTGTCCTTAAAAATAATTATTTCAATTATTTTTATTCTCCAACCAATTATTACTAATATGCATGGAAGATCACGGTTCGATACGAACCTAATCGAACATTGTAGCAATTGAACTTAAATAGTATGGACGGTAGTTATGGTTACGATTCAGAACCGAAAAAATAAAATAAAATAATTGTTGAATTTAGACTATTTTAAATAAGAAATAAAATTAATAAATAAATAAATAAATAAGTTTTTATTGGCGGTTCAAAATCGAAATTGGAATCGAACCGTACCGATTTATCAAAATAAGTGTTTGATCATTTTCACTATATATGACAGTGGTTCAGTTCCGGTTCACGGTTCAACAATTATTTTATTTTATTTTTTTCGGTTCTGAATCTTAACTAGAACCGTCTATACTATTTCGGTATGATTGCTACATTGTTTGGTTAGGTTCGAACCGAATCGTGATCATCCATACATATAAGTAATAATTTGTTGGAGAAGAAAAATAAATGAAATAATTATTTTAAGGGTAAAAATGCCAATTTAACATTTCAGAGGGGAAAACAGCCACTTTAATAACACAGGGGAAAAAAGTGCTATATGCACATAACATAGGGGGAAAAAGTGTCATTTTCCCTTTATAAAAATATTTTACATTATTATTATTATATTATTATTATTATTATTTACTATATTAAAATTTAAATAAATTTAAAATTTTAATATAAAATACTAATATTGGGTACCTATTTTTTGCGCATCGCGCATAAAAAAAATTAATAAAAGAGATAAAAGTAATATGGTCTCACGTCAGCCTAACCCAATAACGCATATTACATGAATGGTGGCTCGTCACGGCCTTTATATATAGAACCGTGTCATGCATACAACAATCCGTGTGAGCTAAACTCGCATTTCTATCTCTATTAGCGGTGTAAATGAGTCGAGCTCGAATCGACTTATTAAGTAATTGACCAAACTCAAGCTTTAAAATGTTTGGCTCAATCATGACTTTTCAAGCCATATATATATCTAAAAACTTAATAAGTCTCAATCAAGGTTATATCCTTGATTTATGTCCCTCTTTCTATATGCTAATAAATTTGTACATTTTACTTTAAATGTTGTACACTTCAATATTATTAGACAAAATTGTCCTTACTACATTGTTGTTATACAAAAATACCCTTACACCGTTAGTTTTTAACTACATCATTATTATCATACACCTATATCTATCATATCATTTTCCTATTTCTTAATTATCATTTTAGTAAAATTATTATATAATTAATTTAATGGTTGATTATATTTTAATTAAATTTCTATACATGGTAAATCATATATGTGTGTGTATAAAATACATATACTATATTTGTGTATATAATTAGAATTAAAATTTTTAATTATTTATATTTATTAATGTTTTAATATTGGGCATGAACTTTCGCGCATCGCGCGTAAATACTAGTATATATATATATATATCCAAGGGGCTTTTAAAGTAAAAAGAAAAAAAGACTATTGACTATTTGACTTCATTAATGTTTTGGTAATTAATTCTTTACCATTTTTTTCTACCATTAGGAAAGCATATGGATGAATAGGTCACCCAATAAAACAGAAGAAAGAAGAAAACGGAAGGTGTAAATCAAGATAATAAATTTAAATATATGTTCATTATATCTCTGATGTCATTGCACTGATCACGTTCAACATATTCATCATCCAGCTCAGCTGCTAAATTATAAATATGTCTATCTGCACAACACCACTATCTTTAACTTTCCAACCACTTCTCATCCACTCAGATATCCCAAGCTACAAGTCAACCCAAATTACTATTTTTTAAATCTTTTTCACACAATATATCTTTTATCAACATCTTAAACTCGATTAAATTTACAAATATGTAACAAAAATTTCTTTAACATTAATTTTCTCGATGTTTATTCGAAAAAATATAACTTTAAATATTGACATAACCTACCAGTCGAGGCGCTTTTATTCCGTCAAAAATAGTTATGGGTCCCACAGTGATGAATTATTGCTTCCCACATTTATTTTCAGTGCCCATTTTTCCCTGTCTACTTGCACCAACTTGGCCTTTCTGGTAAAAAGGGACTTCATCCATGGTATTGGACAATTCAAATTAATGTAAATAAAAAATAAAAAAATTTGCTCACTCTCTCACTCAAACTTTCACATGAACTGTTCAACATATTCTGGAAATTCTTGAATTTTTCTTGACAGTCACTTTAAGCTAAACCACTCATGTAGTATTTCTTTCACTTTGGTGTATATTTCTTGTTCTTCTCTGTTTGGATTTTGAACTTTCCAGAAATGATAATGGCAAAGTTTCCCAAGCTTTGCTCAATCTTTTGTCTGCTACTCTTCTGCCTCATTAACCCTTCTGCTTCACACCCTTTGTGTACAGACCTGAGTAAGTTTAATTTCTTTGTTCATCTTTTCATTTCATTTTCCATGCAACTTTCTGAAGCATCAGTTTGATGAAATCTTGATGGTTTTGTTTCAAAATTTTTGGGATATTTAGGAGCACCCATCACTGCAAAGAAGCCTCTGGCTTTCTGCCCATACAATGGGACTGTTTGCTGTGACTCTTCCAAAGATTTGCAGCTGCAGAAGAAGTTTGCAGGCTTCAACATTTCTGATTCTGCTTGTGCTTCTGCTGTGAAATCAATCCTCTGTGCAGTAAGTTGTTTGTGGCATTTTCCTTATAATTGATCCCAACTAGATTGAGATTACTTTGCATTATAAGTGAACTTGCAAATTTGAGCATGTTGAACAAGTTTTAAAGCTATGGTAACTCTCTATCTTGCAAAATTTTCAAGTTTGTGATATCATCTCATCTGTCAAAGAGAGATAGAAAACCTGTTGGGCGGAGGCCGGTGAAGGGCCAAATCCAGTATTAAGTGTCTAGGTGATTGTATCCAGCATCAGGTGGCTAGGGAATTGTTGGGCGGAGGTCTGAAGAGCCAAGTCCAGCATAAGATGGCTAGGGATTGTTGGGCGGAGGCTTGAAAGTCCAAGTCCATCATCCTGACTATCGAAAATGTGGCGGGTATAAGGAAATAAAGTTGGGCTTTTGCCACTAGTTATAATTTTTGGCATAGTGGTAAGCGCTTAATTCTAACCGGTGCCATTAGAGCAAGAGTAAAAACTATGCAATTAAGGCTAAAATTGTTGGCGGAGGCCAGTGAAGGGCCAAGTTCAGCGCCGTTTGAAACGAAACTATTTCAAAGGAAAACAATGAGTTAAGGACTTTGTAACTAGCACAGTATTTGAAGTAGATGTTCATCTGATACACTCTGAAACTGAAAATCTGGTATGATTTTGCAGGCTTGTGATCAATTTTCAGCAGAGTTGTTCAAGGCTAAATCGGGGCCTAGACCGATACCAGTTCTATGCAACACGCCTTCTAAAGCAACCTCGTCTTTGTCAAGACAACAAGAAAATGATGACAGTTTTTGTTCATCTGTTTGGGATGCCTGCGAAACCATACCAATACTAAACTCTCCCTTTGCTCCCTCTTTGCAAACCAAGGCTGGAGAGCCACAAAACTCCACAGTTTCCAAGCTAAATGACCTCTGGCAATCTAAAGATGATTTCTGTCAAGCATTTGGGGGAAACAGCTCTGATGGGAAGGCCTATTGTTACAGCGGGGAACCAGTTAAGCTGAACAGCAGTGATAGGTTTTCGCTCCCAAATGGGATGTGCCTTGAGAAGATTGGCAGTGGAGCCAATTACCTCAACATGGTCCCTCACCCCGATGGATCAAACCGGGCGTTTTTCTCTGATCAGCCCGGGAAAATTTGGCTGGCTACTATACCCGAGCAGGACTCTGGACAGGCAATGGGACTCGATGAATCAAGTCCTTTTGCTGACTTGACAGATCAAGTTTATCTGGATGCTAAGTTTGGGATGATGGGAATGGCTTTCCACCCGAAGTTTGCACAGAACGGACGCTTCTTCGCGTCTTTTAACTGCGATAAGTCCAAGTCCCCGGGCTGCGTTGGGAGGTGTGCCTGCAACTCGGATGTTGGCTGTGATCCTTCAAAGATTGCCTCTCAGCCATGCCAATTTCATACAGTTGTTGCAGAGTATAGTGCTAATGGAACAGCTCCAAATCCTTCACTGGTACGTATGTTTCTTTTAGGATCAAACTCTTACCACCACGTCAAAAGCTATAACTAGTAACAAAAACGTAACTTTAGGCCTGAAGGATCAAAACGTATGTTTCTGTTGACCCTTCAGGCCTCCGCTTAACAATTCCTCAACCACCTGGTGCTGGACTTGGCCCTTCAGTCGTTTACAGGCCTCTGGCCAACAGTTTCACATCAACTTCTAGGGATTTATTTTAACCAAAGAGAAATGGAAATCTAATGTTGATTACAATGCTGTAAATTTGCAGGCTGAGAAAGCAAAGCCTTTAGAAATGAGAAGAATATTCACACTGGGACTTCCATATGCAGACAGCCATGGTGGACAAATTCTTTTCGGGCCCGAGGATGGATACATGTATGTCATGTTAGGCGATGGCGGGAGCAAGGGTGATGTATACAACTTTGCTCAAAATAAAAAATCTTTGCTGGGCAAAATTCTGAGGCTTGATGTAGATAACATACCAAGTAAGTACATATCAGATCAGAAAGAAGTAGCTACTTACTGCAGCATCCTCATCTTTCATTTCTCTGATTATTTATCTGATTCGTTCGAGAAGGTGAAGAACAAATATCTGATCTTGGCCTCTGGGGAAACTATTCTGTTCCTGATGATAATCCTTACGCCGAGGAGAAGGATATGGCGCACGAAATATGGGCTCTTGGTCTCAGAAATCCTTGGCGCTGCAGCTTTGATGCAGAAAGGCCTAACTATTTCCTCTGTGCAGATATTGGCCAGGTATTTATTATGCACTTCTTACATAGATTGATTGTGTTATATCCTAGTACACTGCATTTCAAGAAGGTTAACAAAATGGGACAACCCCAAACAAATTGGTAGAGTTGTTGGCTTGGTAATCACAAGGTTCCAAGTTCAACTCGCAGTGAAAACAGCTTATATTTTTCTCCTTGGTTTGAGTCAACCGATCGGCAACTTATGCTGGTTTGCCTCCTTGTGGTCTCTTACCAGCTGGTTAGTGTCACATGACGGGATTTATCCTGTGTACAATCTCGAGCAGTGGCGGGATTTATCATGTGTACAATCTCGAGCAGTGGATAAAATGGGACAACTTAGCGAAGGTGGTCGAGCTGTTGGCTTGGTAACCACAAGATTTCAAGCCCGACTTTCAGTGAGAACGGTCTATTTCCTTGTGTCACAAGGCTGGATTTATCCTGTGTACAATCTTGAGTAGTGGCTATGGGTCATGAGGCAACCCCTAGCGAAATTTGTTAGACTGTTGGCTTGGTAACCACAAGGTTTCAAGTTTGACTTCCCGTGAGAGTGGTCTATTTGCCTTCCTGATTTACATTACCTTCTTGTGGTCCTTTGCCAAGTAAGGTCACAAGACAGAGTTTACTAAATACACACTATCGAGTAACAAATGTGGATTTCCCCCGTCACCCAAAGAAAGAATGTTAACAAAATGCATATATATATATAGGATCAATATGAAGAAGTGGATATAATTACAAAGGGAGGAAACTATGGATGGAGCAATTTTGAAGGTCCTATACCATTCAAGCCTAAAGAAATTGCAGGAGGGAAGACTTCCAGCAGTTCCATTGATCCAATCTTCCCAGTTCTTGGGTACAACCATTCTGAAATAAATAAAGAGATAGGATCAGCAGCTATATCCGGCGGTTTCTTCTACCGCTCCCAGACTGATCCCTGCATGTATGGAAGGTAAACACAAAAGAGTTTAATTAAAACTTTAAATATAGTCTATAGGGTGGCTAATAATTAGTGTTGTAAAAATCAGGCCGACTAGGCGCTAAGGGCTCTTAAGTCAAGTCGATTTGAACCTAGATGGCTTCTAGTCGGTTGACCAATTAACCGGCCGACTAGGCACCCTAGGCGCCTAACTCAGCTTAGTTAGGGTTCAACCCGGTCGAGTGATTTCTTTGCCTACTCAATCGGCTGACCGACTAATCGGCTGACTAGGCACCTAATTCAGCTGAGTTAGAGTTCGACCCAGTCGAGTGATTTTTTTGCCTACTCGACTACTCCTTTTCTATATTCTTTCAGTCATATACTCAACTAATCATCTAATATATGCAGTTGACTAATTTGAGATTATAACAGCACTGCCTAGGTGCTCTAGGCGTCCCGGACGCTTGACTAGCGCCTAGCGCGTTCTGCAACATTACTAATAATAATAACAATGAATCTATATATGTGCAGTTATTTGTATGGGGATTTGTATGCAAAGAACATGTGGGCAGGTGTAGAAACCCCCACAAACAGTGGCAACTTCACAAAAACAGACCTGCCTTTTGGGTGTGCCCATGATTCACCACTCAACTGCACCACTGTCCCCAACACCAACACCAACACCCCTCTGCCTGCTTTAGGCTACATTTTCTCATTTGCTCAGGACAACAGAAAAGATGTTCTCATCTTAACCAGCACCGGCGTTTACAGAGTCGTCAGACCGAGCCGCTGCGGTTTCACCTGCCCGAAAGAGAAGGCGGTGGTAGTCGGTAGTCGGCCGCCTTCTCCGGCTCCGGCCGCCGCCCACCGGGCTTATTCAATGGAGCTCATTCTCTCATCTTTGCTGCTTTTGCTTGGCTACTTAGTAATATTATTGTAGTGCCTTTGGTTTTGTTTACCTGGTAAAACTAACAATGGTGATGTAACATAGATGAGATGAGTTTTTATCTATTGGGGAAATTATGCTGAAACTCTGCATCCTGGATGAAGCGCACCTTATAATCTTAGTCATATAAAAAGATCAGCTAAATCGGAACCATCACAACTGGATTAGTCATGCACTCACCTCCTAGCCTAGCCTATAATCTAGACCTAAGATTCACGTCCCAACAATACTATTTTTACATAAAAAGCAGTATCATATTGCAACATGGTTTAAGTTTTTAATAATAATATTACCATATAAAAATGATTTAAGCTCTCAATAATAATATTATCATATAAAAATAAGAAAAATTCGAGGTGTCAATTGATACTGATGTCTTTTGCCTTACATTCAATCCAAAAGACTTTTGGTGTTATACCAAGTGCTATGGATACATTTATCCTCATAGTACTCAATACTTTGTTGTACCTAGTGCAAAAGGTATCGATACTCAACCAGCTTGGTTGGTGTGAATGACGGGATATTCTCATCCCTTAAAAGTGGTTGGGAGTTCAAAGCTCTTTTTTGTATGGAAAAAATCAAAACCAATAGCAATATGACCAACATTTTATCCCTTAAAAAAGTAAGGATACTTATTGGGACCGTAAACTTTCCCATATATAGAATTATTGAACATATAATACATAATTTTATAAAAACATATCAGTTTGCAATTTGCATTAATCTTACAATGACTATTACATCAGCAATCTGTTGCATTAGTGATGCTGTAAATCAAATGCTTGGTTGGTTACAATTCTTGTATGGTATCCTTTCCATAGAATTGGGTCTGTAACAGTATGGATGGCAAGTTTTTGAAGGTCCAATACCATTCAAATCTGCACAAACTCAAGAAAAGAAAACTTCAGCCTATTCTACAGATCCAATCTTCCAAGAGTAGTCCTTTGGTAAATAAAGAGCTGTGTTTAGCAGACTTGACTCAAGAAATATGCACACATTTGAACAAGAAGATGGAACTGGGAGTGAAATCCCCGAAAACATTCCTCCAAAAGTAACACTCCATGAACGAGCAGAGAAGCTAAAAGATTCCAAATATGTAGTTACTTTACATGATTTGCAGCAAATTTCTGCATCACCTTTAGTGCTGTCTCATCTCCAGTTTTAAGTGCAAGTAAGTCGTTTATGAAGAACAATGTGTCATCATCTGGAGAAATACCCTTACCAACCATTTCATCCAAAAGTAGATTTGCCTCATGCCATTTTTTCTCTCTAACAAATCCTTGCAAAATAACATTATAAGTCACAGTATTTGGTAAGCAATCATTTCTCTCCATTTTCCTTAACAACTCTAAGGCTTCATCTATTAATCCTTCTCGACAAAGCCCATTTATCATTACAGTGTATGTATTCACATTTAGGCATCGACCTTTAGAGATGAGGTCATTGAATACATCGCGTGCAACATTAAGCCGTCCTATCTTGCAGAGCCTATCAATTATGATGGCACCATAAACATGAGAACCATTTATGTTTCTATTTAATAACTGATGATAGACTGGCATCGCCTCTTCAACAAGTCCATTACCACACAAACCATCAAGTAAGACACATGAAGTGTAAAAATTTGGTTTATGTCCAGCAACCAGCATCTCCTGAAAAAGTTTCAGTGCAGCAGAACATCTACCCACCAGAAATAACCCCTGCAACATTATGGTATACGTAACAACATCAGGATCAAGCCCTTTTTGAGGAATTTCACAAAATAGATGCAGGGCCTTATCCATTTCTTTTATTTTACAGTATCCATTAATTAATGTGCTACAGGTCCTAACATCAGGTTGAAGGCCACTTTTTACCATCTGACCAAAAGCTCTCCTCGCTTTATCCATTTCTTTTATTTTACAGTATCCACTAATTGATGTGTTATAGGTCATAACATCAGGTTGAAGGCCACTTTCTACCATCCGACCAAAAGCTTTCCTCGCTTCATCCATCCGTTCTTGCAAACAGTACCCCTCAATGAGAGTGTTGTACGTGACGACATCAGGATAAATCTTCCTTTGAACCATGATCTGAATAATAGTTTCCGCACTTTCCAACTTCCCCACCTTACATAGGGCATCCACTAATATATTGAAAATATAGACACCTGGATATACATTATGTAGGCCCATATCATTCATTAACTTCGTAACCTCTTTCCATCGGTTAAAATTGCAAAGGCCTTGAATTAGTGAAGTGTATGTGAAGATGTCCGGGGGAACTCCTCTTTCAATCATCTCAGAGAGAAGGCCAAGAGCCTGATCAACCATTCTGTCTTTACATAGAGAATCAATCACAATGTTATAGGCTATAGTATTAGGCTTAGGTCCCTCTTCTTGCATTACTATAAGTAAATCAAGAGCATTTTGTGTATGACCTGCCTTGCAAAGCCCATTTATAACACTACCATAAGTAACTTGATCAACTTTGCACACATTTTCCCTCACCAACTTCTTGAATAGCCCTACACCCTCCACAATCTTATTATCCAGAAAGAGACCCTTGATCAGAGTGTTGAATGTTACCACATTAAACTCTAATCCACACTTGAACACCACACCAAGTAGACAAAACCCGCAATCTACTCGACATGAGCGG
>CM008345.1:27853182-27867155 GCA_002525835.2 Ipomoea batatas
GTTCATTATATCTCTGATGTCATTGCACTGATCACGTTCAACATATTCATCATCCAGCTCAGCTGCTAAATTATAAATATGTCTATCTGCACAACAGCACTATCTTTAACTTTCCAACTACTTCTCATCCACTCAGATATCCCAAGCTACAAGTCAACCCAAATTACCATTTTTTAAATCTTTTTCACACGATATATCTTTATCAACATCTTAAACTCGATCAAATAAATTTACAAAAATATAACAAAAGTTTCTTTAACATTAATTTTCTAGATGTTTATTCGAAAAAATATAACTTTAACTATTGACATAACCTGCCAGTCGAGGCGCTTTTATTCTGTCAAAAATAGTTATGGGTCCCATAGTGATGAATTATTGCTTCCCACATTTATTTTCAGTGCCCATTTTTCCTTGTCTACTTGCACCAACTTGGCCTTTCTGGTAAAAAGGGACTTCATCCATGGTATTGGACAATTCAAATTAATGTAAATAAAAAAAAAATAAAAAAAATTGCTCACTCTCTCACTCAAACTTTCACATGAACTGTTCAACATATTCTGGAAATTCTTGAATTTTTCTTGACAGTCACTTTAAGCTAAACCACTCATGTAGTATTTCTTTCACTTTGGTGTATATTTCTTGTTCTTCTCTGTTTGGATTTTGAAGTTTCCAGAAGTGATAATGGCAAAGTTTCCCAAGCTTTGCTCAATCTTTTGTCTGCTACTCTTCTGCCTCATTAACCCTTCTGCTTCACACCCTTTGTGTACAGACCTGAGTAAGTTTAATTTCTTTGTTCATCTTTTCATTTCATTTTCCATGCAACTTTCTGAAGCATCAGTTTGAATGTTTGATGAAATCTTGATGGTTTTGTTTCAAAATTTTTGGGATATTTAGGAGCACCCATCACTGCAAAGAAGCCTCTGGCTTTCTGCCCATACAATGGGACTGTTTGCTGTGACTCTTCCAAAGATTTGCAGCTGCAGAAGAAGTTTGCAGGCTTCAACATTTCTGATTCTGCTTGTGGCTCTGCTGTGAAATCAATCCTCTGTGCAGTAAGTTGTTTGTGGCATTTTTTCTTAAGCATCATTATAATTGATCCCAACTAGATTGAGATTACTTTGCATTATAAGTGAACTTGCAAATTTGAGCATGTTGAACAAGTTTTAAGGATATGGTAACTCTCTAACTTGCAAAATTTTCAAGTTTGTGATATCATCTCATCTGTCAAAGAGAGATAGAAAACCTGTTGGGCGGAGGCCGGTGAAGGGCCAAATCCAGTATTAGGTGGCTAGGTGATTGTTGGGTGGTGGCCTGAAGGGCCAAATCCAGCATCAGGTGGCTAGGGGATTGTTGGGCGGAGGTCTGAAGGGCCAAGTCCAGGATAAGGTGGCTAGGGATTGTTGGGCGGAGGCTTGAAAATCCAAGTCCAGCACCCTGACTATCAAAAATGTGGCGAGTATAAGGAAATAAAGTTGCGTCTTTGCCACTAGTTATAACTTTTTGACACAGTGGTAAGCGTTTAATCCTAACCAGTGCCATTAGAGCAAAAGTAAAAACTGTGCAATTAAGGCTGGAATTGTTGGCGGAGGCCAGTGAAGGGCCAAGTTCAGCACCATTTGAAACGAAACTATTTCAAAGGAAAACAATTAGTTAAAGGACTTTGTAACTAGCACAGTATTTGAAGTAGATGTTCATCTGATACACTCTGAAACTGAAAATCTGGTATGATTTTGCAGGCTTGTGATCAATTTTCAGCAGAGTTGTTCAAGGCTAAATCGGGGCCTAGACCAATACCAGTTCTATGCAACACACCTTCTAAAGCAACCTCGTCTTTGTCAAGACAACAAGAAAATGATGACAGTTTTTGTTCATCTGTTTGGGATGCCTGCGAAACCATACCGATACTAAACTCTCCCTTTGCTCCCTCTTTGCAAACCAAGGCTGGAGAGCCACAAAACTCCACAGTTTCCAAGCTAAATGATCTCTGGCAATCTAAAGATGATTTCTGTCAAGCATTTGGGGGAAACAGCTCTGATGGGAAGGCCTATTGTTACAGCGGGGAGCCAGTTAAGCTGAACAGCAGTGATAGCTTTTCGCTCCCGAATGGGATGTGCCTTGAGAAGATTGGCAGTGGAGCCAATTACCTCAACATGGTCCCTCACCCCGATGGATCAAACCGGGCGTTTTTCTCTGATCAGCCCGGGAAAATTTGGCTGGCTACTATACCTGAGCAGGACTCTGGACAGGCAATGGGACTCGATGAATCGAGTCCTTTTGCTGACTTGACAGATCAAGTTTATCTGGATGCTAAGTTTGGGATGATGGGAATGGCTTTCCACCCGAAGTTTGCACAGAACGGACGCTTCTTCGCGTCTTTTAACTGTGATAAGTCCAAGTCCCCGGGCTGCATTGGGAGGTGTGCCTGCAACTCGGATGTTGGCTGTGATCCTTCAAAGATTGCCTCTCAGCCATGCCAATTTCATACAGTTGTTGCAGAGTATAGTGCTAATGGAACAGCTCCAAATCCTTCACTGGTACGTATGTTTCTGTTAGGATCAAACGCTTACCATCACGCCAAAAACTTTAACTAATAGCAAAAACGTAACTTTAGGCCTGAAGGGTCAAAACGTATGTTTCTGTTGACCCTTCAGGCCTCCGCTTAACAATTCCTCAGCCACCTGGTGCTGGACTTGGCCCTTCAGTCGTTTACAGGCCTCCAGCCAACAGTTCAACATCAACTTCTAGGGATTTATTTTAACCAAAGAGAAATGGAAATCTGGTGGTGATTACAATGCTGTAAATTTGCAGGCAGAGAAAGCAAAGCCATCAGAAATGAGAAGAATATTCACACTAGGACTTCCATATGCAGACAGTCATGGTGGACAAATTCTTTTCGGGCCCGAGGATGGATACATGTATGTCATGTTAGGCGATGGCGGGAGCAAGGGTGATGTATACAACTTTGCTCAAAATAAAAAATCTTTGCTGGGCAAAATTCTGAGGCTTGATGTAGATAACATACCAAGTAAGTACATATCAGATCAGAAAAAAGTAGCTACTCACTGCAGCATCCTCATCTTTCATTTCTCTGATTATTTATCTGATTCATTCGAGAAGGTGAAGAACAAATATCTGATCTTGGCTTCTGGGGAAACTATTCTGTTCCTGATGATAATCCTTATGCCGAGGAGAAGGATATGGCACATGAAATATGGGCTCTTGGTCTCAGAAATCCTTGGCGCTGCAGCTTTGATGCAGAAAGGCCTAACTATTTCCTCTGTGCAGATATTGGCCAGGTATTTATTATGCACTTCTTACATAGATTGATTGTGTTAGATCCTAGTACACTGCATATCAAGAATGTTAACAAAATGGGACAACCCCGAACAAATTGGTAGGGCTATTGGTTTGATCTCAGGGAGAGCGGTTTATATTTTTTTTTCCCTTCTTTTGAGTCAATTGGTAGGCAGCTTATGCTGGTTTGCTTCCTTGTGATCTCTTGCCGGCTGGCTAGGGTCACATGACGGGATTTATCCTGTGTACAATCTCGAGTAGTGGAGGTAGGTTTTCCTCATCAGAATGTTAATAAAATGGGGCAACTCAGCGAAAGTGGTCGAGCTGTTGGCTTGGTAACCACAATATTTCAATCTCGACTCCCAGTGAGAGCGGTCTATCTCCTTGTGTCACAAGGCGGGATTTATCCTGTGTACAATCTTGAGCAGTAACTGCGGGTTTTCCTCATCAGAATGTTAATAAAATGGGGCAACCCAGCGAAATTGATTAGACTGTTGGCTTGGTAACCACAAGGTTTTAAGTTCGACTTCCCGTTGGAGTGGTCTATTTGCCTTCCTAGTTTATATTACCTTCTTGTGGTCCTTTGCCAAATAAGGTCATAAGAGGGAGTTTACCAAATACACGTTATCGAGTAATAGATGTGGGTTTCCCTCGTCACCCAGAGAAAGAATGCTAACAAAATGTATATATATATATAGGATCAATATGAAGAAGTGGATATAATTACAAAGGGAGGAAACTATGGATGGAGCAATTTTGAAGGTCCTATACCATTCAAGCCTAAAGAAATTGCAGGAGGGAAGACTTCCAGCAGTTCCATTGATCCAATCTTCCCAGTTCTTGGGTACAACCATTCTGAAATAAATAAAGAGATAGGATCAGCAGCTATATCCGGCGGTTTCTTCTACCGCTCCCAGACTGATCCCTGCATGTATGGAAGGTAAACACAAAAGAGTTCAATTAAAACTTTAAATATGGTCTGTCGGGTGGCTAATAATTAGTGTTGTAAAAATCGGTCTAGGCGTCGACTAGGCGCTAAGGGCTCTTAAGCCAAGGCGATTTCAACTTAGGTGGCTTCTAGCCGGCTGACCGACTAACCGGCCGACTAGGCACCCTAAGCGCCTAACTCAGCTGAGTTAGGGTCCAACCCGGTCGAGTGATTTTTTTGCCTACTCAATTGGCTGACCGACTAACTGGCCGACTAGGCACCTAACTCAGCTGAGTTAGAGTTCGACCCAGTCGAGTGATTTTTTTGCCTACTCGACTACTCCTTTTCTATATTTTTTCAACCATATACTCAACTAATCATCTAGTATATGCAGTTGACTAATTTGAGATTATAACAGCACTGCGTAGGTGCTCTAGGCGTTAGGCGCCCCGGACGCCTAACTAGCGCCTAGCGCCTTCTGCAACATTACTAATAATAATAACAATGAATCTATATATGTGCAGTTATTTGTATGGGGATTTGTATGCAAAGAACATGTGGGCAGGTGTAGAAACCCCCACAAACAGTGGCAACTTCACAAAAACAGACCTGCCTTTTGGGTGTGCCCATGATTCACCACTCAACTGCACCACTGTCCCCAACACCAACACCAACACCCCTCTGCCTGCTTTAGGCTACATTTTCTCATTTGCTCAGGACAACAGAAAAGATGTTTTCATCTTAACCAGCACCGGCGTTTACAGAGTCGTCAGACCGAGCCGCTGCGGTTTCACCTGCCCGAAAGAGAAGGCGGTGGTAGTCGGTAGTCGGCCGCCTTCTCCGGCTCCGGCCGCCGCCCACCGGGCTTATTCAATGGAGCTCATTCTCTCATCTTTGCTGCTTTTGCTTGGCTACTTAGTAATATTATTGTAGTGCTTTTGGTTTTGTTTACCTTGTATAACTAACAATGGTGATGTAACATAGATGAGATGAGTTTTTATCTTGGAAATTACACTCAGAATCTGCATTCTGGATAACGCACACATTGTAATCTTAGTCATATAGTCGACAAAAGATCACAATGAGCTAAATCGGGACCACCACAATTGGATTAATCTTGCACTCACCTCCTAGGCTAGCCCATAATATAGACCTAAGATCCACGTCCCAAGGATACTATTTTACTCCCTACATAAAAGCAATATCATATTGCCACATGATTTAAGTGTATTACCAGTTAAAAATAAGAAAAATTCGAGGGGTGCCTCTTGCCTTAGATTCAATCTGAAAGACTTGTACCGAGTACTATGTATACATTTATACTCATAGTACTCAATACAAACCATATATGCATTTTTTTGTTGTACCTAGTGCAAAACATATCAATACTCAACCAACTTTATTGACGTGAATGACCCAGGTACTCTCGTCCCTTAAGAGTGGTTGGGACTTGGGAGTTCAAAACTCCTCTTGTATGGAAAAACCAAAACCAATAGCAATATAACCAGCAATTTACCCCTTAAAAAAAGGTAACGATACTTATTGGGACCGTAAACTTTCCCATATATAGAATTATTGAACATATAATACATAATTTTATAAAAACATATCAGTTTGCAATTTGCATTAATCTTACAATGACTATTACATCAGCAATCTGTTGCATTAGGTTACAATTCTTGTTTGGTATCCTTTCCATAGAATTGGGTCTGTAACAGTATGGATGGCAAGTTTTTGAGGGTCCAATACCATTCAAATCTGCACAAACTCAAGAAAAGAAAACTTCAGCCTATTCTACAGATCCAATCTTCCAAGGGTAGTCCTTTGGTAAATAAAGAGCTGTGTTTAGCAGACTTGACTCAAGAAATATGCACACATTTGAACAAGAAGATGGAACTGGGAGTGAAATCCCCAAAAACATTCCTCCAAAAGTAACAATCCATGAACAAGCAGAGAAGCTAAAAGATTCCAAATATGTAGTCACTTTACATGATTTGCAGCAAATTTCTGCATCACCTTTAGTGCCGTCTCATCTCCAGTTTTAAGTGCAAGTAAGCCATTTATGAAGAACAATGTGTGATCATCTGGAGAAATACCCTTACCAACCATTTCATCCAAAAGTAGATTTGCCTCATGCCATTTTTTCTCTCTAACAAATCCTTGCAAAATAACATTATAAGTCACAGTATTTGGTAAGCAATCATTTCTCTCCATTTTCCTTAACAACTCTAAGGCTTCATCTGTTAATCCTTCTCGACAAAGCCCATTTATCATTACAGTGTATGTATTCACATTTAGGCATCGACCTTTAGAGATGAGGTCATTGAATACATCACGTGCAACATTAAGCCGTCCTATCTTGCAGAGCCTATCAATTATGATGGCACCATAAACATGAGAACCATTTCTGTTTCTATTTAATAACTGATGATAGGCTGACATCGCCTCTTCAACAAGTCCATTACCACACAAACCATCAAGTAAGACACATGAAGTGTAAAAATTTGGTTTATGTCCAGCAACCAGCATCTCCTGAAAAAGTTTCAGTGCAGCAGAACATCTACCCACCAGAAATAACCCCTGCAACATTATGGTATACGTAACAACATCAGGATGAAGCCCTTTTTGAGGAATTTCACAAAAAAGATGCAGGGCCTTATCCATTTCTTTTATTTTACAGTATCCATTAATTAATGTGCTATAGGTCCTAACATCAGGTTGAAGGCCACTTTCTACCATCTGACCAAAAGCTCTCCTCGCTTTATCCATTTTTTTTATTTTACAGTATCCACTAATTAATGTGTTATAGGTCATAACATCTGGTTGAAGGCCACTTTCTACCATCCGACCAAAAACTTTCCTCGCTTCATACATCCGTTCTTGCAAGCAGTACCCCTCAATGAGAGTGTTGTATGTGACGACACTAGGATAAATCTTCCTTTGAATCATGATCTGAATAATAGTTTCCGCATTTTCCAACTTCCCCACCTTACAGAGGGCATCGACTAATATATTGAAAATATAGACACCTGGATATACATTATGTAGGCCCATATCATTCATTAACTTCGTAACCTCTTTCCATCGGTTAAAATTGCAAAGGCCTTGAATTAGTGAAGTGTATGTGAAGATGTCTGGGGGAACTCCTCTTTCAATCATCTCAGAGAGAAGGCCAAGAGCCTGATCAACAATTCTGTCTTTACATAGAGAATCAATCACAATGTTATAGGCTATAGTATTAGGCTTAGGTCCCTCTTCTTGCATTACTATAAGTAAATCAAGAGCATTCTGTGTATGACCTGCCTTGCAAAGCCCATTTATAACACTACCATAAGTAATTTGATCAACTTTGCACACATTTTCCCTCACCAACTTCTTGAATAGCCCTACACCCTCCACAATCTTATTATCCAGAAAGAGACCCTTGATCAGAGTGTTGAATGTTACCACATTAAACTCTAATCCACACTTGAACACCACACTAAGTAGACAAAACCCGCAATCTACTCGACTAGAGCGGCAGTACACATCCACCAGAATGTTAATGGTATACACATTTATTGGGATGCCCTTAATGCGCATTTCTTGAAAGAGGGAAACAACTAGGGAATAATGCTTCAATTTCAGAATTTTGCTAAGCAGATTGTTGAAGTGAAAAACAGAAGGCAAGGGGCGGGTATGAGCCATTTGACGGAATAAATCATTAAAGCTGTTTCTGAATTTGGAAGAAACCGAGGAGTTATTATGATTTGAAGAAGCCGTACCTGCCGCACAATTGGGCGAAATGGGAGTAGAGCTTGCTGTGGTTATTCTCCTCCAACTCATGTTAGTGAAGAACGAAGACAAATTAGCATTATTTCTCTTTGTTTTCATGAAATGAAAGTTAGGGCTTTGAGAAAAGAAGTTACAGTGGAAGTTAACCTTTGTCCCCATTTTGTAGGTCAAATCACCATGTAATCTCCAGTCCTACAATACACTGCCAACACTGCAATTAAAACAAAATCAATTGAATTACCTGTGACTGCGTCGCTACCTCGCCGGCGGGTGGCTCGGTGCTGGACTACCGGTTGCTACTACAGTCTGTGACGGTGGCTAGGGCCTGGGAGAGCCGGAGAGGTCAGCAGAAGAGAATTAGGGAATAGGGCGGTTGAGGCCGTGTTTGGTTCATGGAACAGGCAGAGCAATGTAATAGACCTATTCCATTNGGGCCTGGTACGAGCCATTCGACGGAATAACTTTAGGGCATCGTCTAAATCATTAGAGGTTTGTTTGAATTTGGATTGATTCGAAGAAACCGATGAGTTATTATGATTTGAAGAAGCCGTACCTGCCACAAAATTGGGCGAAATGGGAGTAGAGCTTGCTGTCCTTATTCTCCTCCAACTCATGTTAGTGAAGAACGAAGACAAATTAGCATTATTTCTCTTTGTTTTCATGAAATGAAAGTTAGGGCTTTGAGAAAAGAAGTTACAGTGGAAGTTAACCTTTGTCCCCATTTTGTAGGTCAAATCACCATGTAATCTCCAGTCCTACAATACACTGCCAACACTGCAATTAAAACAAAATCAATTGAATTACCTGTGACTGCGTCGCTACTTCGCCGGCGGGTGGCTCGGTGCTGGACTGCCGGTTGCTACTACAGTCTGTGAGGGTGGCTAGGGCGGTAGGGCCTGGGAGAGCCGGAGAGGTCAGCAGAAGAGAATTAGGGAATAGGGCGGTTGCGGCCGTGTTTGGTTCATGGAACAGCAAGAGCAATCGAATAGACCTATTCTATTACGGAGTATTTGTTTTTTTTTTTTTTCTTTTTATTTTTGAAAATATTATTCTCGAAAATGAGTTATTTTATTTATAATGAGATTATTATTTTTGGAGGACCCCATGACATTAACTATTCTCAAATATTTTGGAATAACTTTTATATTATAATACTGAAAATACATTTTGGGTTCTAACCCTTATTTTATATATATATATATATATATATATATATATATATATATATAATATTTATTTATTTATATATTAAAAATATAATTAATTAAATATATGCATTTAAAAACTCCATAATACATTATATTTATTGAAGTATATACATAAATTCATTAATAATAATAATAATAAAGGAAAATGACATTTTTTCCCCATATGTTATGTGCATATAACATTTTTCCCCCTGTGTTATTAAAGTGGTAGTTTTCCCCCCTCAGTTATTTTAAAAGTGGTAGTCTTTCCCCCTTATAATGTTAAATTGACATTTTTGCCCTTAAAAATAATTATTTCATTTATTTTTATTCTCCAACCAATTATTACTAATATGTATGGAAGATCACGGTTCGATACGAACCTAATCGAACACTGTAGCTGTTGGTTTTATGACTACGGGGTAGTCAGTCGGCAGGCCAACACAACCGTAAAATCAACTGATATCGTACAGAATATTTAAACAGTATCGTAAAGATAGAACAATAATGGTTTTATGAACAATACACCAGGAAAATAATCATTAGAAGAGAGAGGTGAGTCACAAACGGACTACTTAAATACCAAGTCTCATCCAAAGATTTTCCTAGACATGTAAGGTCACTCTACCAAGATTGATTCTTTCCTACACGATATGAACAAAAATAACAGTTGATAATAGGAGAGAATAATAGAAAGCAATTGTAAGAGACAAAGATTTACGTGGAAAACCCCAAGAGGGTAAAAACCACGGGCAAGGCTAAGGGTGTTTCACTATAAGGAAATTATTACAACTCTTCTTTCGGCGTAACAAAGAGAAAACAATGGAGAATTTCTCTCTTGCTAAGGAAAGAAAGAGCAACTACTAAAGGAGAGATGTGAATGATTTTGGGATGATGAGCATGATACATTGGTAGGGTATTTATAGGTGGAGTTTAGGGTTCAATCTCGTAAATAACATAAAATTTGGGGTGTGAAATGTGATTTTCTACCCAATAATTTCAATATTAAAATATGATTATCTCTTCCTTGATCAGCCATCATCTTGTCTAATTGTCTTCCACTTGCACCACTTTTTCAATAATTTGCCATCAACTTGATATATAATATATTATCACACACTATTGGTGAAAATGGGATGTCCTTGTCTTGTCCTTCATTTTTGGCCATCAGGAAGTCCGTGGATGGCTTTGTGATCTTCATGAAGTTTATAGCCCTTTGAATTATCTTTCCATCAGTTCAAGAATCTCTCAATTTGGATATTCCTACAGTGAAATATGATTTAAATACTAACAGTCGCCAAATAGGGTGAGAAATAGCATACCCCTGCCTTTTATGCTGTTTTTGGTCATCTTATCTTCAGATATACACTCTGGGTAACATAAAAGTTGTAGCCCTTTTGAGTCTTCTTTCTAATGTCACCGGAATCGCCTGATTCGGATATTCCTATGCCGAGATATGACCAAAGTATTGAATCCCGACAAGTTGGGCGGGAAATAATACTTTATGCTATTTTACCCAATTCATTCTTACATAATTGTATTTCTCCAACTTTAATTGAGCTACTTATACGGATTGGATGGTTATTTGCACTTTGGGCCTCCGCCAAGCTCCTAATCAAATCGAACCAATACATCATTCTGGGCCGATGGGCTAGGCCCAAACATTCAGGCCCAAGTATCTCACCCAACATCCAGTCCCTCACTTTCTTGTGGCTCACGAAGTTGAAGGCACAGGAAAGTAAAAGACGAACAGTAGGCCCAAAACCTCCATGAAGTTGTCAAGAAATACATATGAAACATTATTGAGCATCAGCATTATATACAAAGAGTGCAAAGAATGCAAGAACTTATCGATATGCAGGTGGAATAGCCTTGGAGCTGAGGCCAGATGAAAGTAACATGCATCAAGGCCAAATCATCACATGAATTTGAAATAGCTGAAATTTCTGCTCATCCAAGGCACAAGAAACAAAATGAAAACCCCACCAAGTTGAGGGGCTACATTTTAAACCACTTGGTGACAGATAATCCAGGGGCTTGATAATAGCCCATATTTTTCGGATCATAAAGACTTTCATGATCACTAATTTCTTGCAAAGTTTCATGGCTAAGTATCCATGTGCTTAACCTCTGATAGGAATTTGTCTCGCCAGGTTCGACTAGAGTATATATTTTTCATTTATTTCAAAGGGTATGTTGATTCTTACTCCACAATGTCAAAGAAGCCATATATATACTTGAGCTTTTGCACCTTCTGGGATTAGGTTGAGTATCTGCTAAGCTTTGGTCCATTTTCTCGATGGGTTTCTGAATCGGCAGCTTGTAATGCAAGAGAGTGATTATTTGACATCGGGAAACGTAACGTCAGTTGTCGACAAGATCCTGTTTACTTTTAGAAAAATCTGAAGAAAACAAATTAGGTTACTATAGTCTTTACGACTAAAAGAGAGTAACTGTTCGTTTGCTTTCGAGCATGTCCTGTTCTCTTTTAGAAAATCTGAAGAAAACAAATTAGGTTATTGTAGTCTTTACGACTTTTGTAAAAATCAGAATACCGAAGTTGCCCCTAGAACTCACTATATAAAGGCATCTTCCAAATCCAATTCAATCAGGAACCTTCCCTCTCTCTTTCTTGCTCCATTTTTTTATTTTATTTTATTTTTATTTTATTATTATTATATTTTTTTTTATGGAATCCCCTTTTTCTTCTTTGTATAACCTTGAATATGAAGTTACTTCATCCTCCTTCTCTGATCTTATTGACTGCCCAGTTTTGGGATACTCCCTTTGGGACCGTCATTTGTTCACGCCAGATAGTTATTTCGAGGTAACCCCCGCAACGGAGCGGTTTAACGATTCCCTCTCTCCAATTTCTCCAACAGACACTGAACAGAGTCATAATGGGATCCAAGGTAATACCTACATTAATATACCTACGCGAATGTAAAGAATAGTTAATAACAAATACTTCACCTCATAGGTTACAGTGATGACACTAGTGTGGAGAGTTCTGAGGTAGGTGAAGTGACAATTGTGGAGGATAGTTCAAGCAAGAAGGAAGGTAGAGGAGGGCGTCCTGTTCCATCAACGTTAAGCAGGGAGGTTATTTCCAGCTATTTCCACATGCCAGTTTGTCAAGCTGCGGAGGAGTTAGGGATAGGGGAAACGACGCTCAAGGAAAGGTGTAGGAAAGTGGGAATCCCTCGGTGGCCCCATCGAAAATTGAAGAGCTTGGAAGCCCTAATGAAAAATGTGCAGGTATATTCTTTTAACTCATCTTGAGGCTATGGATGAATATTAACGATTTCATCAAACAGGATTTTGAAGAAAATCCGAAGGATGCTTTGACAAGGGCGACTATAGGGGTTTTGAAAAATAGGCATAAGCTACTGTCTGACATGCCGGGTTCGAACTTAGATCCCGAGACCCTGTGTTTGAGGAATGCCTACTTCAAGTTAAATTACTTGAAGAGAAAGCTTAGAAGAGTGATGACATCCTCATCTCCTTCTGTAAGCTCCCCTTGGACTTCCATTTCTACCGCCTGTATTGGTACGGAGGGCGACGAGGAGGATATGGATATCCCCCTGAAAGAACTCTTGAGAAGGTCGAAGGCGAGCCCCCCTCCTTCGTGAATGTTGCGACCCCGGTGATGATTGAAGGTGTACCCCCCAATGGATAGCGTGACCCCCCTCTCCTTTTTTTTTTTTTTTTGTAAATATAATAATAATAATAATAATAATAATAATAATAATAATATATATATATATATATATATATATATATATATTTTAAGAAACGATATGCACGCATCTTAAAAAAAAACTGAACTTACTGGAGAAAAATATTCAATTGCGATGAATTTCGTGAAATGCGAACTAAATTAAAATGAACATATATAAGCTAACCTTTCTCAGGGGGATACATGAAATATTATGCTTTCGCCAGGCCATATTCTGAAAGGCTAGTACGTTAACCACATACCGGTTAGGCATCCTGCAAAACTTAAAGTATAGACTTAATCATCAACTAGAGTTTATACTTATCCTAACCTTTTTAATCCATCCTCGGCCCTTTAACCGATTATCAAGTTACCATCCACCTTCTTTTCCATCCTTATTCTCAAACCAATTGACAAATTAATTTTTTGCTCTTCTATAATCCATTTAAGCATTCCGCTTAAATTTTGTAAAAAATTTATTATAAAACTTGTTCAACCCGTTGAGTTATCTGGTTAGCTTGTTCTTTATACATTCATACCACTACAAAAAAATGCGTTTTTAGCGACGGACAAAATCTGTCACTAAAAGGGTAAAATCCGTCGCTAAACCCTTTAGCGACGGATTAGCGACGGAATCTGTCCGTCGCAAAAACGCTCCTCGCTAGAATATAGCGACAAAATTTTTGTCCGTCGCTAGGGTTTAGCGACGGATATTTCCGTCGCTAAGTAAAATAAATCCGTCGCTAAATTTCTTCCGACGACGAATTTGATGATGAACTTTGCGAGGGAATAACGACGACAAAATCCGTCGCTAAATCTAGCAACGGAAAATCCGTCGCTAAATCAAGAAAAAATCCATCACTAATTCCGTCGTTAAATTAGCAACGGAATGAATCCGTCGCTAAATCCGTCGTTATTTCCGCGTTTTTTTTGTAGTGTACCTTCCACCTTTCTTTTTTAGAATGATCGCCTGATATTTGTACCAGGACGTCTTTTGATCTTCGTTTCGTTTTGAACGTGTTGGCCTGTTATTCCATCCCATGACTCCTTTAAATTTATATGCAAGGAAATA
>CM008345.1:28016339-28033784 GCA_002525835.2 Ipomoea batatas
ATGTTCACAATTTGTAATCTCTATGTTCACAATTTCGAGAACTAAAAGGTTCACAATAATTAAGTTAGAACTTTGTTACACATTCACAATTTCATAACTACATGTTCACAGATTGTATACTCTATGTTCACAAATCTAAAACTCCACGTCCACAAATTTCAAAAATACAAGTTGACTATAATTATGTTAACTCTGTTACACATTCACAGCTTCAAAACTCCATGTTCACAATTTGTAACGTCTATGTTCACAATTTGTAAACTCCACGTTCACAATTTCAGTACTAAAAGTTCGCAATAATTAAATTAGAATTCTGTTAAACATTCACAATTTCATAACTCCACGTTCAAAACTTTAAAACTCCAGGTTCACAATTTAAGAACTAAATGTTCACAAATCCACAGATACATTGTCATTTGAACTCCTATTAACATGAACTAATTCTGAACTCTCAGAACTTGGATGTACAAGATATTCATTCCCAGCAATCTCAGATAAACTTTCCAAAATCATAGATTGAACAACACCCTTTGTAGTTGAAGCAACATTGTTTGCAGAACTCTTTCGCCCCCTAGAACACTAACATTAGAAGACAAAGAAGCAATATCCACAGTCCTGCTTTCAACGACGTTTTTTGCTCACCTTTTCAAAATGTATTCATTAGGAATAGAACAAACACAATGTACATTCATAATGCGTAAACAATGGCATCAAAGAATTCCTAATTCTGAAGACAACTTACAATATCCTAATGCGTAAACAATGGCAGCAGAGAATTCCTAATGGTATATACCCCTCTAGCATGTGAAAGAAATTACACATCATCCATCATCATACTAAGCATGCCTTGAGCGCAAAATAGCATAAGTCATGGATGCACATTGATTAGTTTGGATACTCTATGTTCATAATTTCAAAACTCCACGTTCACAAATTTCATAACTACAAATTGACTATAATTATGTTAACTCTGTTACACATTCACAACTTCATAACTCCATGATCACAAGTTGTAATTTCTATGTTCACAATTTCAACATTCCAAAACACAACAAATAAATCATAAATCACTATGAATCACTAATTTACTCTAAAAAAAAACCAATAAAAAAATCTGAAATTGAAGAAGACTCCTCAATTTTTAAATCTCTTTGATCAATGTTTGCTGAGACAACCACCAAATCTGCATTCACTGCAAACATAAAATAGAACTCTGTTACACATTCAAAATTTTAGAACTCAACATTCACAGTTTGGATACTCTATGTTCATAATTTCAAAACTCCACGTTCACAAATTGAAGAACTACAAATTGACTATAATTATGTTAACTCTGTTAAACATTCACAACTCCATAACTCCATGTTCACAATTTGTAAGCTCTATGTTCACAATTTCAACATTCCAACACCCAACCACAAATAAATCATAAATCAATATGAATCACTAATTTCAACACCAAAAATCCTAAATTTCAAAACACAAATACGAATCAATACAGTTCATCAAACTTAAAATTTGACACACTAACTACACAAATAATAAAATTAAATTCATACTGAGTTTAAAAATCAGAAAAAAGAACTGCAATAGAAGACGATCCATCAACGTGTAAACCTGCTTGATCTATTGCCTCCGCCATCAACAAACTCAGTATTTGAAAATCAGACAATAAATACTTGAACAATAAGAGAATCGGAGCACAATTACGATGAGGAATTGGAGAACAATTGCGATGAGGAATCGGAGAACAATTGTGATGACGAGCCGAAGAAAAATTGCGATGAGGAATCGGAGAACAATTGCAATGATGAATCGGAGAACAATTGCGATGAGGAATCAGAGAACAATTGCGATGAGGAATCAGAGAACAATTACGATGAGGAGCCGGAAAAAAATTGCGATGAGGCGCCGGAGACAACTGCGAATAAGAGGATTTGTGATAGAGAATAGCATTTAACGCCGTTAATTTTTTTTTTTTTAACATGAGCTCATAAAACGACGTCGTTTAGGACGTGTTTAGCGACTAGGCCCATTGTATAATCACCTACCAAGAATGCTATAGATCGAGTAACTATACAATTGAAACAAGTCAAATTTAAGTTTTATATATGCACGGAAAAATTCCTATTTATACTATCACTTTTTCAAAATACTAAGCGATACAATCATAAGTTAAAATTCTAGGGGTGCAGGGTGCTTCAATGGTTGTCTAGCAATGTCATTCTTTACGTGTACATTTAAGATTGCTCATATTACCAACTACTATATACTATGATGTTACCATTTTAAATACATAGTCACATAATCGAACTTCAGTGATGGGGCATAACGGGCATTGATTCAAAAAAAAGTTGATCATAGTGATGTTAAACACTTAAACTTATCCACTAAGCATGTTATTAATCAATTGTTATACCATGGACTAGGGTTCATATTGCATTGTGAACCCTGATACAAAAAATTGTGTACTTTCAATTAATACATTATGTACCTACAGTTAACAGTTTCTGTACATGTACACAAATAACTTGATAATTGATGTCACATAATATGATAGTTACAAATTAAGTACATAAATTGTTAACTACGGGTACAAAATCAACTACAGATACATAATCTAAAGGTTATTTTTAGATCAGCATCTAAAATGCAAGGTAAACCTTGGTCCATAGTATAATTTGTCGTTATTAATCGGTTGGGCTATTGGTTCTTCCGGTATTACTCGCGTTACTCCAACAAATTATCTTATTTGACTCTTAGATTGAATTTATTTAAAAAATAAAAGATTGAATTTTTTGTAACAGAGGTAATAGTCCTAAAAAAAAAGTTGAATTTATTAAACTAATTTCATATCTAATATTTATGATTCACAAATAAATTTATTAAGTGTTGTTTTAGGGGTACGGTTGAAGTGTTGTTTACCATAATAGGATAGTATGTATAGGTAAAAAATGATCATCAATATTAACACATTAGCTGGTTTGCCCGAGAGGTTAAGGGGGAAGACTTAAGATCTTCTGCACATAAGTGCGCGTGGGTTCGAACCCCACAGCCAGCACTTTTTGTCCTAAATTTCTAATGGGCAAGGCAATCGAACCCCACAGCCAAACATTTTTTGTTCTAAATTTCTAATGGTGATTTTTAAGTTAACAATACTGTAATTGAGTCAGTAGCATTCAAAAAAAAAAAAAAAGTTAAACTACAAGGCAATTTTATTTATTTTTTATTTTTAATACTTATCCCAGTTTCCTAAAGTCACTACGGAAGTAAATCGCTAGTCACTCAATCAGTCCACCAGTTAGATCCTAATTTTCATGTGCGCACGAGGTGCCTCCAATCATGGCATTTAAATCAAGTTAATTTTTTGGGGAAATTACACATTTCGACTCTAAGTTATAGGGTAATTGTAGAATTTGTCCCCTAGTGTGGGTCATACTCACTTTTAGTCCCTAAGTTATCATTAATGTTGCATTTTTCGTCCCTTTACTAATAAAACACTAGGGATGAAATTTACAATTTTAGCATAACTCAGGGACGAAAAGTAAGACTGAAAGGACAAAAAGTGCAACATTAATGGTAACTTAGGGATGAAAAATGAGCATGACTAATACTCAAGGACGAATTCTATTATTACTCTATAACTTAGAGATGAAAATTACAATTTTTTCTCTTTTTTTTTTAATACTTAGGTGATCCTAGTTTCACTGAATTAATTCTAAACCTACAACACCCTGTTCCTAGAGTCACTCCAAAAGTAAATCGCGAGTCACACAATCAGGTCACCAGTTAGATCCTAACTTTTATGTGCACACAAGACACCTTCAGTCATGGTCTAAGTCAAGTGATGAACCAACTATGCTAAGCTCGGAGAGAAATATGCGCAATCACAATTCAGGTCATTAATGTTCGCTTCTTATCCTATTTTTTTTTTTTGAATGCTACTGACTCTATTACAGTGTAGTATCTGTTCATAAACTACTTTCTCAACCTACTGAAGAACAAAGAGACAGCAACGCCTCCACTGAGGCTCGAACCCACCACCTCCCGTATACAGGGAAGGGTTTGATGCCACTGGACCACAAGGCCCTTGGCAATAAGACAACAGGAAGACTAGAAGAGTGGAAGACAATCAGCCTTACCAAGAGAACCAAACAGGCACATTACTGAAACTAACTGCAAGCCATTATAATATGAACATGGAAATTGGCATTTATACTTCATTATTATTGAAATATCTTCAACTTTGTTGTTGATACACCAAATTGGTCAAAAACTCTGGCAAAGCTTGACAAGTACTGAACAACCATATTCTCACATAAACAATTTTCATTTCAGTGATATTGTTCAGTAAGTTACAAATCATGGAGGAGCATGCTAGAGGTATATGAAGAAACATGATTACAAGATCGCTTTCAGCAGTCCCAGTGGACATTCATCAACCACCAATGCCATGCTTGATGTGTGAACCAATAAATATGTATGTATTTTTGCCAGAGGAAGAAGCATTTGCTTCTCAATCCTCTTATCATAAGGACTATTTACTCACGAGGTTCTTTCAAATCCACCACCGATTTGCATGTGCAACCAATCTGGTGAAGTTCCCCGAGGATATTCTCTTGTAGCTTGTGAACCAAATGCCATGGAAGATGCATCAAATGCTTGTGTTTGAAACTGGAAATATTCAAGAAATGTTATTATGAAACATCTGAGAGAAAATTATCCCAGTTTAGTACTGTAATTATTTTAATTCTCTCTCTCTCTCTTTTGATAAGTATCACATCTGGACAACAGGTTCATCTCATCAACTAAAGATTACACGTGTGTTTGGTTCATGGGTTTACAGTTTACACACCAGGAATAGGAATCAAAATCATAGTTATTGTAGCAGAAGATCATGTTTACACCTTGTTTCAGTCCCAAGGAACATTAATAAATTAAATGAAGGTCACAACCACCACCCACAATGCCAGGAAGTCAAAGCATAAAATGTAGCAGAAGATAAATAAGATCATAAATTTTTTTGTAACTTCTAAAAATATTAGGGGCATTTAGCAATTTGGTTTTGTTGGAGCTGATTGGTGCAAGATGTAACCCAACCATGTAAACTTTCAAGAAATGATACACACATTTGACAGTCACACTAGTAAAATTTGAACGCAGCAAAGCATTAGTCGGTAAGAAGATTGCTTATATCTACAGCACTTACATCTTTTGATGGAAATCCTTCAATGCCAGGGCTTACCCTTGAATTAACTGCTTCAAGCTTCATTGACAGAAACTGAAAAAAAAAAAAAATANTATATATATACACATAAATGTGTAATTTAACTATCAGTTTAAGTCTTTATTTGAGATGGAACACATGTTTTAGTTTGACATTAGAGTCAATCCATGTCAAAGACTCGATAAAAAAAAATTATAATCCACGTATTGCTTGGAGCCCATAAAAAAGCACTGCTTCAATTCATGTCGCAAATTATGCCGTGGACCCAGGTCCACCTTGCAAGGTGGACCTTGGTCCAATACGACGTCGTTTCACTATTTTAAAAAAAAAATTACTAAACATATAGCCCTGCAATGTGTGAATGTGGAGGTTTCACCGTTTCAAATTGTGAATATGGAGTATAGAATTTGTGAATGTAGAGTTATGAATGTGTGAATCTGTAGTAGAGTTAACAGAGTTCTAGCAACTTGTAGCTCTGTAATGTGTGAATGTGGAGTTCCCAAGTTGTGAACATGGAGTGTAGGACCTACGAATATAGAGTTTTGAATATGTGAATGCATAACAGTGGTAATATAGTTACTAAATATATAGCCATGTAATGCGTGAATGTGGAGTTTTCAAATTGTGAATATGGAGTATAGGATCTCTGAATGTAGAGTTTGTGTTCTGTTGCAATGAGGAGCCGTTAACGCCGTTAATTTTTTCAATTTTCTTTTAAAAGAAACAATTGTGAAACGATGTTGTATTGGACCCAGGTTCACCTTGCAGGAACCTGGGTCCACGGCATAATTACTGAATTCAGGTAAAGCAGGAAATATGGAATAAAAATTTTCCTTTCTTGGGCCTGTCTTCTCAACAACAAGATCAACTATCCAAACTACCAGGGAGGATCCATTTCATTATAAGTTTTCTAAAAAAAAAAAGGGAGGATCCATTTCACAGAACCAACGAAAATGCTTTGTAGAGGGTAATTACTGGCAAATTATGGTTCACATGGTGATGTGTGGACCATAACAAAATGTACATTATTTTTGTACTGAGTATACATTATACAAAATAATGTACATTCAGTACATAAATAATGTACATCTCCTGAATATAATGTATATTATTTTTATACTGAATATACATTATTTTTATATTAAATGTGCATTATTTGATAGTATGGTCCACGCAGCTGCGTGGACCATGATTGGGTAATTACTATGATCATATTTAAGTTGCATGTCCAACATTTTTCTTCCAAATTGGGCTAATCATTATTGGGTCCAGGTTGAACTTTGTGTCAATTTCATTATAATGGTTAATAACAATTAAAAAAAGGTTAATGTAAATTTGTAGTTACTATTTAAAAAAAAAATTGTAAACATAGTCCTTCAATTATTAATATAGTTGCATATCTAATCCTTCACTAAATCCACATTACAAATTAATAGAAATTACAAAATTTAATTAATTGGATAATGCTAGATGCACACAATTTTTTTATTTTTTTTTTTGATCAAGAGATGAGGGTGTTACCCCAAAAACTACAATAAGACTAGAGAAAAATTAACGAGAAATAGCGTTCCCATAAGCGGGTGGACCTCGCACGACCTGAACGCCCCTTTGATCATCATGTAACAAATCAACTACAGTGGTTGGGGCGTGCTCAATATCCAGAAGGCTCCGTCGGCTTCGCAAGCCCAACTTTGCAAGGGCGTCAGCAACCCTGTTTTGCTCACGAAAAACGTGTTTGTAATCGATGAAAAGGAACCGGGTTGAAACCGATTTGCAACGATCAATAATGTTTTTCACTCCATTCTGCTGACGCCCATTTGTTGTGAGTAAATCTACTATAGATTTAGAATCACTTTCCAAAACCACTCGCCGAAAACCCATGCGAATCGCCTATTGAAGGCCATGCCAGACCGCCCAAGCTTCAGTCTCTTCTATGGAGCAGACACCTATGTTTACGATGAACCCTCCTCTCCATTCCCCAAGATGGTCACGAATAAGCCCTCCACAAGCAGCCTTTCCGTCGCCAGAGCGGCTACCATCGACGTTGATTTTCACACAATCTGTGCACGGTCTACTCCAAGAAACGACACACGAACTCCCCGCTCCGTGAACCAGGTCCGGACCTTTTGCTTTGGAGAAAGCATCTGTGATCTCCGTTTCCTGCCTCGCTAACCAACCCAGTTTTTGATCAGTTGGCAGACGACGTGCATTTGTTTAATCAACAATGAAGTTTGTAAAAAGTGATGAATCGGAGCTCCTTGTGTGCAATAAGCAAAGATTTAGCATTGGTGTTCAGCTGAATTACCATAATTTACATATTTCCAAATATTGCCGAGGTGTGGGATCTTTGGAATTGAAAATTTAACTTTTTAGGAAGAACAATACAATTTGTATAAATCACATTAAACTACATATAAATAACATTTTATGTTTAAAATTAATAATTTTGAAACCTATTTAATTAATGTTAGAATAAAAATTTGTGATGATTTATTGGCAAGTTCTAGTAGTAGGGTTCTAGCAGAGTCCTACACCGTCAGAGGAATTTAAGGATAGAACACAAACAGAAAACAGAAACTTCATCCGATCAATCCACAACGTAACGGCGCGTGACACAAAACTGGGTCGTTCTGAATTTCGGGTCGGATAATATACTTTATTTTGAGAATCCAAAGCAGCAAATCTTAGTTGTATTGTGTGGAAGAAAGCAGGAGGCACGAGAGGGATCATCCGACACGTGTCCCTCCACCTGTTTCATTAAAGCCAGTAAGCGTGACACGTGCACTAGCCTGCATGGCCTTTTTGCTCCCTTATATACTCTCCTATCTCGCACCATTTCTCTTCCAAAAGCTACCTAGCAAGCTAAATACTATANCTGGGCATTACTGGATCTGGATTTTGTACTGGAGTGGGAGAAACAAAATGGGAGTTATATCTAGAGCACTGGATTAGACCCCAGCAGTTGAATGGTTGCCTCACCAATCTTCTCTACTTGAAACGACTAGAAACACTAAAGTTTTGCTCAATCATGGTAAAGGATTTCCCATGCTGGGATGCTTTCCCACCGAACCTTAAAAAACTGAGCATCACAATGTGCTATTTGGTGCCCAAATCTGTGACCACTTTCTCTAAGTTACCCAACCTAGAGATTCTGAAACTGAAAGATGTGAATTTCGAAAAATATGCTTTCGAACTGAGTGAACAAGTGTTCAAAACGCTGAAGTTTCTGCTGATTCAGTCTTCCACCCTTAAGCTCTGGGAAGTAGCTAACAGTTATCATTTCCCAAAACTTGAACGCCTAGTTCTGAAGCATTGCTTCAGCCTTAAGCAGATCCCTAATGAGATTGGGGATATCCCAACACTTGAGTTCATGGAGTTGCACCATTCTCCTGCAGTTGAACAGTGCGCAAGAAGGATTGAAGATGAACAGAGGGATTTGGGAAATGATAGCTTCAAAGTTTATATCAACCGTAGTGTTATCTCCTAGAATAATGCTATGAAAATAAGTGTTAAGACGCAGTTGTTCTGCAATATTTTCATGGTTGCAGACTTGCTTACAGCCTGCCTGCAGAAATGCCTATGTAATACTATAGGCTATATCTAGAATCCAAAGGTTATCTATATACTTGTAACTTTGTGAACAAAAAATAATACTTATTACTTGCAATTTACATTCATCTATGATTATGTAAAAAAACAATTTAGTTCTTTTTAAATAAAATATAACATTTAAATTTTGTGAAAAGAAAAAAACATGTTAATATCCTGTCATTTTGTATCCCTATCAATAAAACATTGTGACATGGAACAGCTATGGCTGATTTCTTCCCCTCCAGAGACGGAGGAGGCCTCTTCATCTCCAAATTTGAAGACTAAGGAGAGCATGATCTAGGTTTCCTTCGTCTCCATTAAGGAGGACCCAAAGAATTCTTCAAAGATAGGCAAGTTTAAAAACTATATTATCATGTATTTCAGTAAACTCTTTTGTCAAAACTTGGAAGCTGCTTTCCAATTCGCTTTAGCAGCCTGCAATAATAGAAAAAACTATAGAACATTGCTTTAGCTAATCAACCCCTACTTCTCAGATTCACTAGAAAATTAAATGCCTCATCTAAAGTGCCCAAAAGTTCATATTTGGTTTAGTGAGCAACTGAAACAGAGAATCCTCAACGTGCTTATTTAGTTCAGAGAGAAATTAAAGATGTATATCTGTTAATATATATACATATACACACAGAGGAGGCGATGGAATAACCTGAGTAGACTTGAAATGAAAAGGAGCTCCGTTGGCGTTGCGAGGAGATCGGCGCATAAGCATTCCGGTGAGGGAACACGGAATGTCGCCGATGAACACTGATCGATCAATCTATTTGAATTAGTGTTTGCGGCCCTCACTTCATCTTTATTTTGTTTGCTTTTATGAGTTTATCTATAATACTCCGTACTTTTTATTTTTTATTTTTGAAAAGATAATACTCCATATTATTAAGTAATAAGATCTTACATTTGTGAAAAAGAAGACTCTAAAGTGTTTACCACTACGTCAAAAGCTATAATTAATATTGAATACTCAGCTTTATTTTGTTATAGATCGTCATTATATTTTCAAAACGTTGATGCTAGATTTGATCTTTAAATCTCTTTACCGTCCTTCGGCCATCTTAGTTCTATCCATGAATCTGATTTACAGATATAAGTCCAATTCTTAATGCAAACAACCCCATGGAAAGTAATGTGAAATCTGTGTTCAATCTTCAAGATTTCATATTGTGTTTATGCCTAGAAGATCTGATTCTCAAATTGCTGTCAGTTGTGTAAAGTTCTCTTTCTACTTCATCCTAAATCATAGTTGCAGCATCATTAGCATTACTAACCTGGTGAACATTGCAGTAAAACTGCAGAGCTCACAAAAAGAATCATAGATAACAGACAGAAGAACAATACTAGAATGTCTCAGATGAATATTGGCCTGTTAAGAGCCTTGTTTGGCTCACAGGTTAATAAGAAAATGTATGTTTTATGTGAAGTAAACTGTTTCAGGTTGCAACCATGAAAAAATTGCAGAATGACTGCCATCTTAGCACTAAATTTCATAGCAATATTGTAGCTAGGAGATAACACTACTACGGTTGATATAAACTTTGAAGCTGTCATTTCCCAAATCCCTCTGCTCATCTTCAATCTTTCTTGTGCAGTGTTCAAGTGCAGGAGAATGGTGCAACTCAATGAACTCAAGTGTTGGGATATCCCCAATCTCATTAGGAATCTCTTTCAGGCTGAAGCAATGCTTCAGAACTAGGCGTTCAAGTTTTGGGAAATGATAACTGTTAGCTACTTCCCAGAGCTCAAGGGCCGAAGACTGAATCAGCAGAAACTTCAGGGTTTTGAACACTTGTTCACTCAGTTCGAAAGCATATCTTTCGAAATTCACATCTTTCAGTTTCAGAATCTCCAGGTTGGGTAACATAGAGAATGTGGTCACAGATTTGGGCACCAAATAGCACATTGTGATGAGCTAAGAATATCCACACCAGAAATGAAGCTAAGACGTTGCTCATTATAGGCACATGCACTATAAATGGTGGAATAATGCTCTTTCTTAACATGCATAAAGTTCTCCTTTTCGCCTTCTTGCAAACTCAATTCGCGCAGAAGATCATGAATGACACACGTCTTAACTCCACCGTCGGATCTCCTCTTTGCAACCATAACAAGGCTTCTACTGACAAGATCCTCCAAACAGTGTTCTGCCACTTCCTCCTGGCTCTTCAGCCTTTGTTTCGCGGGGCAAAAACCCCTCAGCAATCCATAGCCTGATTAGTGTCCAAGCTGGAATCTCATAATCTTCTGGAAAAGCTCCCATATAGAGGAAGCAGGGCTTCAAATGGCAAGGCAAGTAATGATAGCTCAAAGCAAGTATATCTAAGCATTTCTGTTTATCTTGTTCATTTGCAGCTGAACCAACCATTTTTGCAAAATTGGACCAAGAGGTTCTTGTCTTACTTACCTTAGCAAGAGAGCCGTTTTGCCAATGCCTCCCATCCCCACTAGCGCCACGACTTCGAGTTTAGATGTTGGGGAGCCACACAGCCGGCCTTTGATCTCCAGTATATCATCATCAACACCCACAATACTCTCTTCTTCTATTGCTGAACCTTTCCTTGGGAAGCTTTCAAATTGAGAAATTTCTGCTTCACAACTAATTTTCATCATTATATCTCTGCAGCTTCAATATTGTCAAGCTAATATTTTGTGTTTACACAGTGTACCAGAATGTCAGATGGAGGAGTTTTGAGGCCCTTCACTCTCAGAGTTTTTATGGAATTGCAAGAAAGTCATTCCCACGGCCCACACTGCATGACTTCTAAACCTTTTGAGTTTGGACACAATTTCTGATTAATGACTTTATATTGTGACGCATGAGGAAAAGAAAAAGTAAGCAAAAACATATAATTAAGCCATCGCCATCAAGTAATCAACCTAGTGTGAATTCTCGTATTTCATATCTAACATGATTGCATTTGTAGAATTTTTTTTCTACTTTAGCACTTCAATGACAGTTGTTAACCCAGGTCCACCTTGCGAGGTGGATCTGGGTCCAAAACGGCACCCTTTTATGATCTGAGGGTAACGGTGTCGTTACCGTTTTCCTCAGCCAATCAATTTTTTTAGGGGTAATCTGGGATTCACCATTCCATCTTCCATCTTCACCATTCATATGTGATTCATCTTCATATCTGCAATTCACCATTCCATCTTCCCTCTTCACCATTGAAAAATAAGTCTGTTCTCCTTCCATCTTCACCATTCATCTGCGATTCATCTGCCATGGTTTAATGGCAGATGAATGGAGTTATATTGTGAACATGGAGTTATTTTTTTGTGAACTAGAGTTCTGTATTTGTGAATGTAGAGCTATGTTGTTGTGAACCTAGAGCACTGTGTTTATGAACCTACATCTCTGTATCTATGAATGTAGTTGAACATGGAGTTATATATTTGTGAACATAGAGTTCTGTATCTATGAATGTAGAGCTATGTTGTGAACATGGAGTTCTATTTTTTGTGAACATATAATTCTATGTTTGTGAACATAGAGTTCTGTAACTATGAACATGTAGTTCTATTGTTGTGAACTTAGAGCTCTGTGTTTGTGAACATTGATCTCTATATCTGTTAATGTATAGCTCTGGTATTGTGAACATGGAGTTATATTTTTGTGAACATAGAGTTCTGTATTTGTGAATGTAGAGCTATGTTGTTGTGAACCTAAAACTCTGTGTTTGTGAACCTAGATCTTTGTATCTGTGAATGTAGTTCTGTTATTGTGAACATGGAGTTATATATTTGTGACCATAGATTATGTATATGTGAATGTAGAGCTATGTTGTTGTGAACATGGAGTTATATGTTTGTGAACCTAGATCTCTGTATTTGTGAATGTTGCGACGAAGACGATTTGTAAGGGAGAGCTACAGTTAAAGCTGTTTTTTTTTTTTGTTTTAAACAAAAGTTAATAAAACGACGCCGTTTTAGACCCGTGTTCACCTTGCAAGGTGGACCCAGGTCCACGGCATAATTTGCCCTTCAACAATGGGTGGGCCGGGTGAATTCAATGTCAATTGTTATACCACGGTCAATCTTAATTACATGGTAAATTCTGATCTAAAAATTATGTATTTTTGTAATTAATTGTTTATGGACATATAAATAAATTGAAGGCACGTAACATGTTAACTACATACGTCGATACACATAACTTGGTAACTACAGAAACATAAACGGTTATCTGTCTATCTTAGAACCAACGTCTAATGTATTTATTTAAAAAAAAATACAACTGACTTCGGTTTTGATATATTACGTCAGTGCTTTTTATTATGTCATTTTAATAACCAATGCAAATTACGAAAACACTATTTGTGTTCTCCACAATCATCATCATGGCGTGAATTTGACCGTGAGTAATCGTAAGCTTTTGAATCATGCTATTTTGACATTCCATGTTACGTTGCATCCATCTCACCAAATAAAATGTCACATTTCCAACTTGATTTATTATGGCCGGCCTCATTATTAATTACCTACAAACCAAAAACAAGCTAAGCAATTAAGAATGCGATCTAGTCCGAAACTCATCAACAATCGGTCATTTAAAGCATAAAATAAGGGATACAATCAAGACAAATGTAGTCCCTTATCAATGTGGTTTTAAGAATTGGTTTTGAGGAATTAAAGATTAAATTTCCATGAATGGTAGAACAATTCAATATAATGAAGAATGCATGCAAGTTAGCTGATGACCTTTCAAGTTGTATGGAGCTTGCGTGAGCTTGACACATGCATGCATTTATCATGCCAGCAGTTTGTTATCATGACAGCATGCAGTTTGCCCATTTCGGGTATGGGGTTTGGGGACGTATTCAATTTGCATATTTATTATAACCACTGAAATTAATAATTATATTTCTTTTTTTCCTAAATAATATTCATTCCGTTAAAAGTAAAAACTTAGGTTGTATTTGGTTCGCACATGAGAATCATATCAGAATCAGAATGTGTATCAAATACTTAATAATGGTAATAAATTTTGGTAAAAGTATTTTACATGTTTGGTAGTAGGGTGGAATGTGAATGATTATCTTGTTTGGTTATGTATGATCCTTATAATGGGAATAAAGATTTTAAAAATATAAGAATAAAAGATTAAGGCCCTGTTTGGTAAATGGCTGTTGGCTGATTGGGTTGGCTGTTTGGGTTAGAAGGTATGATTAGTTGATAACATTGGCTGATTATAGAAAGTTGTTTGATAAATTAGTTGTTACCTGATGGCTGTTTGGTATAATTTCTTTTCTCAAAAAGCTAATTGAAAAGGCTGCTTTGAGTAGCCTTTTGAATTTTAGTATTTTGGAGTTACAAAAAACTTATTAACCAAACAACTAATAGTGGTTAAATAAGTCAAAATTGACTGATAGGCTGATTATTTACCAAACATGGCCTAAGACAATTGATTCTAATATAAAGAAATCCAAAGCACTAATATGAACAAAAAAATAAAAAAATCTAAATCTAAATAGTTGGGAAAGCGGCTGAGGTGGAATAATGGAATGAAACCCTTATTTTATTAGGGAATGAGTTTTTCAATTAAAGGGGTAAACTCATAGTAGTGTTCTAAAAACCTGTCAACCAAATAATAACAATGACTTTAATATTCATTTCTGATAGTTAAACTTGTCAACCAAACAATAATAACAATGACTTTAATACTCATTTCTGATAGTTAAACTTGTCAACCAAACGCACCCTAGCTTGCTTGCATGCCACCGTTTGTACTTTCAAGTTGCTCCCTAACTATACATTAATATGCCCATTTAATCTATAATATTAGTTGTTAACATGAGCCATTTACATTAAAATTTAAAGTTCAAGTCTTATTCAGTGCAATTTTATGTATTTAATTATTTTGGGATTTTGTTGTTGAGACTATGGGCGTCAAGCTTAACTGATCAAGATGATAAAACAATCATTGCAACATGTCAACGCAACCCATAGTTTTTGTCCCTGTAACAATTCAAGCCAACACCATAATAAAAGCTCAAACCTCCAAAGTGGGATTCTTGAAGAGTATTCTAGTGAAATTCAAAAAATATATAATCAAAATGTAACGTAGGGGTTGAAGAGTTATTTATGTGAAAAAGTATACTCCTTCCATCTCATTTTGTTTGTCTGATTCAATTAACGAGACTTGACAGAAGTTATTTTAATTTAATTTTTCATAATATTAAGTTTAGTATATATATGAAATTTATATATTTAGAAAATACATTAAAAGTACTATTATACACAAAAAAAAATTAAATTTAAAAAATAATTAAAAACTAAAGAAAATAAGTAATGAAGAAAGAGTTGGTTTAACCAATGAATAATAAACAAGACAAATAAAATGGGACAGAGGGAGTAATACTTATGAGAAAAAGTATAATACTTATAAAAATTTAACTCATCGCAGGAATAAAGATCCGTGAAACAGTTTCATATGTGATTTTTTTTATTTATTGAAATAATGGAGAATATTAATCCCATACAAAGAGAAAAATATGAAATCAAATTTCTACGTTTATCCCTTTGCTATTTAAGTTTTATTTTTTTAATCAAAATTTAATAGAATATTAACAAAAATTATTAAACACAAAATGTTAAGTAGAATAATAGATAGACTATATATAGATAAATACTATAATAATTGAGAAATTGAATCTACACTTTTAAAGTATATAATTCAAGAGTCAAGTAAAAAAAGAAAAAAATCTGATAGGGATCTATGATGACCTAGCGTTATCCCCAGAAACTATATATATTATTAAGTATTTGAAGGAGAATTATATCGTTCTGGCAACAAGTTCCCAGAATCCGAATTATATATACATATATGGTATGGAGCCACTTTCTTTCTAGCAATGCAATTTAATATTTCATTTGTAAACGTGGGAGTAGGTGGGAGCAACGTGCAACACCCAACTGGTTTAAACGCCACCCAACGAACCCATTATAAATAATTCTATCTCATAATATTGGGATTTAGCGTACTGATTTCTCATGGACTTCAAATTCCTGAGAACATGAATACAAAAATGACTCATGTGATTTGAATTTCTTGGACGCAAATGAATATTAGAGTCTGACTGATCAGCTCGTTGATCACATAAGTTTAAAATAATTAATTAATAAGAAAATTTTTTACAATTGGTCAAGTTATGCGATAATTGTAAAATTCATCCCTAAGTGTTGATCGTGTTTATTTTTCGTCCCTAAACTGTCATTGGCATTGTATTTCGTGCTCACTTTTCTTCCTTAAACTATACTAAAGTTGCAAATCCCGTCCCTAATATTTCGTTAGTAAATGGACGAAAAGTACTAATAACTTGGAGACGAAAAGTGAGTATATACTCAATAATTAGGGATGCACGCATGTTATAATTATCATATAACTTAGAGAGAAAAGGTTAATTTTCTTAATAATAATAATAAATAATAATAATAATAATGTTAATTATCAAAATCCCAAAATATTATGATATCTCAATGATAAGAATACACAACCGCAGATTATGGGTCATGTATCACGATTTTTTTTATAAAATTGAGATACCAACAATCAAAATGAGGTCTGATATTAGTTTAGTGTTGATTATTAAAAATGTGTTATAGGGAATAAATGATAAGCACTCTTTCAAGCTAAGTAAACTTGAACACATAGTAACTTTAAAGAATTTTAACAAAGTACGAAACAAAAAAATATTTTTATATCTTTTTAAGTAAAACATGTTTTAATTTTTTAAGGATTAAATTTTGTTGGTCGTTTAAACTTGAAAATAAATGCTGGAAATTAAAAGATAAAAGAGAGAGGAGAAAGAGATTTTTATAGTGGCTCGATTAAATCCAGCCTGCTCCACTCTCCTCTTAAAACTCCTATGGTACGTTTGGTTCGCGGAATAGGCCTGGAATGAAATAGCATTCCCAGTAATAGGCCTATTCCGCTGTTTGGTAAATCTTTCTATTCCTGGGAATGACCTATTCCCCTTGCAAGGGGAATAGAGATTCCTAGGGTCCCCCTAGGTATTAGGCTATTCCTGAGTCCTCAGGAATAGCCTAATGTTGTTATTTCCAATTTTACCCCTTGGCGCGTTTTGGAGAAAGATATTCCTTTTCCCAAAACGGGCCTATATTATTAAAAAAAAAAAAAAACTTGTAACTAAGAACAATTAAAGTTCCTTAAATGAATGAGCTTTTGGCTCTTCAATCCGTTTAAGGCTTCCTCGTCCTATTGTTAATTTCAAAAGAGAAGCAATCTCTTATATAGAGGAGCTCAAATGAGCTCCTCTTCATAAGTTACCAATGTGGGATCAAAAATTTCAATTTGTATTTTAAAAAAATTATTATATATGTAATTTTGTTTTAATTTGCATTATTATTATTATTCTTTTTTTGTTATTGTTGTTATTAATATTATTATAATTATAATTTTTATTTTATTATTACATAATAATAATAATAATAATAATAATAATAATAATAATAATAATAATAATATTAATATTAATATTAATAATAACATGAATGTCCTTATTATTATTATTATTATTATTATTATTATTTTTATTATTATTATTATTATTATTGTTATTGTTATTGTTATTATTATTATTATTATTATTATT
>CM008345.1:28063195-28078426 GCA_002525835.2 Ipomoea batatas
AATTTATCTTTTTTCTGTTGATTAGGGTTATGTTAGCCATTCATTTCTTATTGTTCAGTGTTCGATGGGTTTTGATCCATTAAGCAAAGAAATAACAGTGGTGGTGACAGTAGAAAGGCATGATTGGCTCTCTACTAATTGTTGATGTGCCAAAGTGCTAATCTGAGGCATTTGATAGCTTTGGTTTTGGTTGTTGCCACTTTTATTTTGTCCTCCTTTTTTTTTCTTTTTTCTTTTTTTTTTTTAATGGGATTTTGCCTAAAACAGACTGTAATTATTCTGAGATGATGGATTTGTGTGTCTAATAAATCCGTTAAGTATGAAACCCGCAAATTTTACTGAGAACCATGCATCAAAACGACGTTGTTTTGATTAATGAAAACAAACGGTTGAAATGGCCTCTGTTCCGCGCCGTTAACTTTCAGTTTATATACATTGCAATTACCTTTTAACACAACTGCAGTTTCATTCGACATTATACACTCAAATATGTGAAACTCTTATTCAGTTTCTTTTCAACACAAGTATAATATCATTTCGATATAACTACATTTTCATTGGACAATATACACCCAAAAATGTGAAACTGTTATTCAGTTTATTTTATATACATTGTAGTTTCCTTTCAACACAATTACAGTTTCATTTCGACATAAGTACATAACTAAAGTTTCATTTGATAATATAAAAACAAATGTGAGACAGTATCTTTGAGATGAACTGTAGTATTCTTTACGAAGCCCCGTTAAAGACTTACGACAACCGTTTCTCTTACTTAATGAAATAGCGGCGTTTTGTGACCATGGTACACCGTATAACGACGGTATGAAACCATAAGTGCAAAATGGGGTGGGTGTTTGATTCCCATTAGAGTCATGATGGGTCCCTGAGAGATTCAAAGTTCAAAAAATTGATTAGAGGTTACAAATGATATAAATTATATTTAGTGTGGTCATTATGTTGTAACCGTTATAATGGTCGTATTTGTTATTGCTATTATTACTTGTATTATATATGTATATTGTCTCCTCTTGTAAAGGTTAGTTGATGAAATGAAACACTCTTCTCCCTGTTCTTTGTTGTCTCTCTATCTCTTTTCTCTTTATTTGTAATATCCATCGGTTAGGAGCTAATGGCCAACGGATATAACCTATTACCTATTATAACAACGAAGACTTATTTTGCGGCATAATGTACTGGAGAGTGCTTGGAAATTAAAGATTGATTGGGCGATTTACGATTTGCCTCCTCCAGCACTCTTTGGCTAGGGTTTTGAGGGTTTAAAATTGGTTTAGCATAACTTCGGAAACTTATTAATGTATAAAAAAATGGTATTTGAAGGAGCACTGAGCATAACTTTTCTCCACTAGCTGTCCTATTTGACCCATAGTCCCATAGTAGCTATAAGTGGTAAGTGCATTTATTCCCTTCACTGAGGAGTGTGAGCCATCCTTTTAATGCATTCTTCTCGGATGACTGATACGCAATGTCGCCATTACATAAGTTTTAAAGTAACCAGGATACGTAATTAGTGGCAACTAATGGTGATGGTTTTGTCGGGACCAGGTTCATCTTAAATCAGGTATGATATTATAAAACGGGTGTAGGAAAATAATTGTATTATTGCTCGGGAGTTTAGGCTAAAAATGGTACTTACAAAGTCCGAGATACTGGCCTAAAATGACAGCATGAATAATAAATAAATAATACAAGTTATATTTTAAGGACAGGCCTAACCTGAGCGAAAAGACCGAGCAAAGGCTTAGCTGGGTAGTAGTCTTCGCCCGCCTTAAGATCCGCCCCAAACTTCCTTGGTCGGGATGAATTATCCGGCCTTCTCCACTTAGAAAGCAGTTGTTTTGCCATGGACCCGCGTCCACCTTGCAAGGTGGACCCGAGTCTATGTTCACAATTTCATAACTCCATGTTCATAATTTCATAACTCCTTGTTCACAATTTCATAAAACTCCATGTTCACAGTTTTATAACTCTATATTCACAATTTCATAATTTTATGTTCACAATTTCATGACTCTATGTTCACAATTTTATAACTCTATGTTCACAATTCCATAACTCTATATTCAACAGTATAACACAATTTTTGAATCTATATAACAAAATTGTGAATATAGAGTTCAAAAATGCAGTGGGCTTCTTATATACACCAGACACTGATTCTCTTACTTATAGGTCGGTGAATCACCTGATTTACCTGTCCACTGTCCTGTCGGATCAAGATGTGAGGCCCTAAAAGCGAGAAAATTTCATCTTTTATGAGCAAAAATGAAACTAGATAATTGGCCTCCTAATAAGATATAAATATAACTACTTCTGACCATCTCCCAGACTCCCACAAGTTAAGTTGTCCATTAAGATTAAGACAACATCTCCAATTCTCCATGCCCAAGTATATATTACTGGATGATGGAACTAATCTAGGCTTGTAATCCTAGACTTTCTTGCTGATGGAACTAATCTAGGCTTAAGTTTCAAAGAACCTTCTTCCATGTGCTATACTATCGGTTCAACAAATTAAGTGGGTCATGTTTCATTACTAGTGGTTCTAATTTCTAAGCTAACCTTTTGACAATATAACTAACAAGAAAAATTGTCAATTTGCTATGATATATGTTTTATATTTTTCTTAACCCATTAGACTTATTAGTGTGCAATGCAAGCGCCCGTTGGGCGCAAGAAGTGCTCCCACGCATGTGTGATACAAGTGGGCACAAAGACTACTGCGCAAATTACTATTCCAAGTTCCCCTCTTTTGCAGGAGCATTTATTTTCTTCTCTCTCTTATTTCTCACTCCTCCAAATCAGCCATTACTATTTCAATATCTCCCTATTATGCATTGATAGTGATGCTCTAAGCTAAATCCATGATTGTGGGACCAATAGCCCAATAAGGTAGGCTTATAGACAACATTATCCTAATCTATAATCGCTAATAGAGATTTGATTAATCCCCACCAGTAACACCACCAAATCAATCTTTTTCTTTTTCTAAACTTAGTGATTCTAGCTTCACTGGACTAATTCTAAACTTACAAATATTACCCTAGAACCACTACAAGAATGAAGACATTTAGTGACAAATCTTTTGTGACACTAAGTAATTTATTAGTCACAAATAATACTCTTTTTGTTATCACTATTATTATCACTCAAATACTACTTTTAGTGTCCGTAAACATTGTCACAAAAGTTTGAGTAATTGTGACAACTTTCTAAAAGTCGTCACTACTACAATAGTGACGGAGGATATAGTGACGACATGTGACGACTTCAAAAATTGGTCACTAATTTCAATAGTGACCAAAATCGATAATTTTAGTGACGACTTTTGTTGTCACTAAATGTGAAATTTCTTGTAGTGAGCTATTGCAGAGGTAAATCGCGAGTCGCGCAATCAGCTTACTGGTCAAATCCTAGTTTTTATGTGCGCACAAGGAATCGAATTTAGACTTCCAGCATCCTTGGACCTTAACCCCACAGTGCCGCCTCCGGTCATGACCTTTAAATTATGCAACAAACCAACTATGCTAAACTTGAGGATAACTTCAATTTTTCTTAAAATGGGAGATCAACCTCTATCCTCTTAAATGCTGTAGTTCCCCACCCCACCTACTTTTTCTAAAGTTAATAGATTAATCCCCATATAATACTATTACAGATAATAAAGCCATAGTGACTGATTAAGTGATGTTGTTTTCAAGTACTTTTCTTTTGACATGCACGCTTTTGTATCATATTAAAAAAAAAACAAGAAATAAAAAAAAAACAATGTAATCTACCTTTTTTGTTGAAAAATAGGCGGATGGCATGTGTTTATCAATCCTTACACCATGGACCTGGGTTCACAGTATACTGATTTATGTGTATATATTTCGTGTTATGACTTTTTGTGTCTTGTGTTATGAAATTTTGTATCTTAAGTGAATTCTACACATGGAAAAAAATTAATAATTGTATCTTATGTTATGAATTTATATCTTGTGTTGTGAAATTTTGTGCCTATGAAACACAAATTACGTACCTAAATCATATTTGAAAAATAAGTAAATACAGAGTATATAGCATGTGTATATGTCTTGTGTTATGATTTTTTGTGTCTTGTGTTATGAAATTCTGTACATTATGAGTATGAATTTTGTACCTCGTCGTTTCAATCCAAGGTCCATAATGTTATGTGCCTTATGTTGTAATTTTTTGTATTTTGTGTTATGAAATTCTATACCTTACGAATATGAATTATGTAGCTCGTCGTTTAAATCTAGAGTTCATAATGCTATGTGGACCTGGTCCATATATAAATTGCCATGTGTTTATTCAGAAGACAAGTAATTTGGAATCAATTGGTCCAAGTAATTTAATTATTGAGTTAAGTTAACTAAGTAGCTTAAATATTTATATTTATTGGGTTAATTAATTTGGTCTAGAGGAGATTGATTTGCCAGTATGCTTTGAAAATTCCTAATCAGGCTGAGGTAGGTCATGTAGTTTCAAATAATGTATTTTACGTATACAAATAATATATTTTTAACATATTAAAAATATACTTTTTATTTATAGTTTACACAAATATGTGGATTATAGTACATGGAATAATAACTGTTAGGCTGAAGGGACAAATTATACCGTGAACTCTGGTCTATATTGTAAATTAGACCATTGATACAAGTCATTTTAATTTTAATATGATGCAAGTTTATTTTCTTCACTAATACTACACAAGCAATCGCTCGAAAATATTATTTCAACAACTAAAAAGTGACTTGAGTACTACTGACTCTGTTCATAACTATTTTCTCAACCTTCTCTACCTACTAAAGCACAAAGAGTCAATATCGCCTTCCCTAAGGCTCGAAATCACCCCCTTCTATATGTGAATGTAACCGGGTGTCACTAGATCACAAGATCTTGGCCCTCAATTACTTTAAATTATGAAAACCAAAAGTCTTATTTTAAATGAATGTAGCTAGAGTATTTGGAGTCTAACTAGCCTAGAATTGAGGTAGAAACATAGACTATTATCCACAAAACAACGCTTGTTGGGTTCTAAACTCATAGATTATTAAAGTTACAGTTCAATTGTAATAGTGAGTTCAAAAATGGTACCCTAAGCTAATATTTGGATTACACATTTACGTTTATATATGCTCAACGCATCTTCACGTGGACCATAGTCTGATTCAAACGTCAATTACTTTTTGATATTATTAGGTGACGCAGAGATTCGAACTCATGACCTTTGACATGTGGTTGGCTCTAATACCAAATTGAAGCATGTACTCGATTTACGTTTATATATTATTTGCTCAACACTTATACTTTAATTTAATGATTATTTGAGTTTAACTAGTATTTTCGCCGATACTTAATATGCTTGATGATTATTGGTCAATTATTAGAACTTTCAATATGCATTTGATTGTTTTAATCCAGTTGTGCATGAGATAAATTTATTGTGCATTTATGTTTAGAGGGAGTAGTTGACAATATATATGATTCTAACCCAATGTGTGTTTATTGGTTAGAATTTGAGTCTCTCTAGTTATTAGTGCTATTAAATTGATAATCTTATGAGATTTTAAGGATTTTTTTTGGTAAGGGAAATAGCTCTAGAGGTTTTGTATTTATTAACGAACTTAACAAATATCGGTGTTCAGGATGCTTCAATTAAACCTACTATAAATTCATTGAATCTATCTTTACAACTGTTACATATTACATAAATAGTGGGATATGTTTCAGTGATTTAGGTCTGAGTGCTTTTTTTTTTTTTTTTTTTTCCAAGTTAAGATCATCCCTCTTAAAGGATTTGAACCAGAGTAATTGTTAGGCACTAAATCCACACTCAGACTTTCGACAATTGAACTATGCCTCGAAGGCCAGTAGTTTTCTCCACTATCTTCTTCATCTTTTTCTTCAAATTATATTTTGTGGTAGTTCTTGTTAATTAGGGGTTTTTTCTTTTTCAATTACATCTGTTGAGGATAATGTCCGATTTAGGTGTTTGGGGGCTGGGCAGGTTGTGTTATATATGCCTTATGTTTATTTTCTTTATTTGATTATATCTTGTGTCTTATGTTTTCTTATTTTGCTCTGTGACTAGGTTTACATTTAACTTTAATTTGATCAAGAAGAACATTTTATAAATAATTACTGCAAATAAATTATGTGTTATCCAATAATAAAAGAATACTCTAAAATTGTATACAAAATGCATAGAATTGAAATTTGCCCGCATGGGCAGCTCAGTTGGTCACAGCCCACAGGGGTGAAGTTTGGGAAGAAAGACTAGAGATTGAGTTTCACCAGCGGTAGTGTGGGAGCAGCCTCTTTAGTGCGGGAGGCTCATTATGCACAGTAAACAAATATCTAGCCTATGTGTTCAACCTTTTAGAAAGAAAGATAGAATTGAAATTTATAATAAATACTAGTTATAAGCATGCACGGTGTGCAAGTGAAAAATATCTAAAGAATAAAAATATATATAGTCAAATTATATGATTGGACTAAATGAGCAAACACATATAAATCTTATAACTATTAGAAGATGAATGAAAATTTAATTTTTTATAATAAGAAAGATTATTATATCTCATATTCGGAGTATTTTTAAATATTACATTTAATTTAGTAGATATTGTGTTTCAAAATGATTATACCTTTTTTTGCAAATGGAAACCATTTTTTATGATAATTTTTGTTTTTGTTCTAATTTGAGTTTTAACATTGATACCATAATAAATAAAACAAGAACGGTGTATTCGCAATACGATAATAATGCATATATCCTACATCTAGTAAATCAGTAAGAATGTAAGATAAGAATGAAATGCAATTTTTTTTTAAAAAAAAAAATTAAAGTGAGTTTTTAATTTTAATAAAAAAAGTTAAAACAAATAAAAGTTATATATTTGTATTTTACATAGTGAGGGTAGAATTGATAAAATGAAAAACACTAAAGATTTTTTTTTTTTTTTTGATCAAAGAACGGAGGGGAGACCCCAAAGAAAGAACAAAGCAGCTTAATGCACTCCCCCAGCCAAACTGTCCTCCCTGGAGGACTAAAGGCGCTAACTCATTAGGAGCTTCAGACCAGATGATCAAACCACTCTCATACGAGAGAGCCTTCTTGGCCAATGCATCTGCTAGGCGATTTTGGTCCCTCAGAACGTGGGTGAAACGAATGGCGCCAAACGATTGCGCTGCAGAGATACAATGGCCGATGAGATTGTTGTGCTGACCCAACCTTAAGTGTGCACCCCGCAGCTGATTGATAGTCACCTTTGAGTCACTTTCCACAATGAGATTGGGTATTCCTTTATGCGCCACCATGCGTAGCCCTTGAAGCACTCCCCAAGCTTCAGCTTCCGCCACCGAGCATCGGCCTATATGGTAAGTGAAACCTTCAACCCATCGACCGGTATCATCCCGCAAAACACCACCGCAACCCGCCACACCAGAGGTGGTAATAACACTACCATCCACATTGAGTTTAAACCAACCTCCGGTAGGTTTTGTCCAATGGTCCGCTCCCGCGACGTTAATCGACTTCGGCGTCCCCCGAGCAGCACGTCTGGAGAAACTACTGGTGATCTCCTCATCCTGCCTTGTCAGCCATGCAAGCTTATATGACAGCGGGAACCTCGTCTGCTGAAACACCATAGCATTCCGCCATTTCCATATCCACCACAACCGAGTCACGAAACGCTCCGGCCAAGTGGTGGGGATGCCCATGGATCGATCACCCGAAACCTGCACCTTCAGCCAGTTCGTCCAATCAAGGTGTTGGAGTCCTCGAACCACTTGCGTGCCAAGCCCAGCCTCCCATAACCCTTGTATCTCCTTGCACTGTCGGAACAAGTGATTACAATCCTCATGATGCCCTGCACAAAAAATACAATCAATATTAGAGGTCAGGTGACGTCTCCCTCTCTCGACATTAGTTAGGATTTTCTCATGCATCACAAGCCAGACAAAAAAACAAATTCGGTGGGGGACGTGAAGGCCCCAGATCGTTGTCCATATAGTCGATCCAGATTGTGGCATAATATTAGTAGCTACTTCATACGCCGAAGATAGGGAGAAAGCGCCCGAATTGTCCAAACCCCAGCCAACGACATCCTCTAATGTATCATCCCCCGATAGCACAAAACCAGCGAGTGATTCAAGAATGTCATCCGGAATAATCCCTGTAAGCCTGTCCCATTTCCACCCTCGACCTTCCTCCCAATAGTCCTCGACGGTGGCATATAACTCCGGTAAACTTAGCGGCTTCGTGAGAACATACCGCAAAGGAAAAGGTTTGAGCCATTTATCCATCCAGAACTGAGTAGCTTTACCGTTCCGAACCTGCTGAACCAGTCCCTTCTCCGTGATGCGCTGTGCCGACATGATCCCTTTCCACGCATTCGAAATATTCTTTGATGACTGGCTACGCCGAGAGTTAGTATATTTGCTCCAAAGTGTTCGTGCCCAGAATTGATCACGTTCAGTATATAAGCGATAACGCAACTTCGCCATATAGGCCTGATTCAGATTTTGTAGTCTGTACAAACCCAAACCTCCTGCATGTATAGGCGTCATGACCACATCCCATCTAACAAGATTCAGTTTGGATTGAGAATCGGGGCCAGAGTGTCCCCAGATAAACTTCTTAATGCGTTTCTCAATCTCCAAGCAGACTCCTGCGGGCAACACAGCCGTCTGCATGGTGTACGTAGGAATAGCATTAAGGACCGACTTTGCAAGTGTGACTCGACCAGCCACAGAAAGGGTTTTAGTTTTCCAGCCCTCCAATCTGCCGTTAACACGATCCAGTAACTCAGTAAAGTGGTGGTAAGTAACTCGACCATGAATCGACTTCACCCCAAGATATTTCCCCAGATCATTAGTCTGTTCGATTTGCAGCCGATTAGAAATCGCCGAAGAAAGACCAGGCGGAACATTCTTTGAAAAAAACACCTGTGACTTAGCAAAACTGATTCTTTGGCCAGACGCGTCACAGAATTTCAACAGACAATCTTTAACAATATCGACTTGCTCCAAAGAAGCTTCTGTGAAAAGGATCGTGTCATCCGCGAAGCACAAGTGGGATAAAATAGGGCAAGAAGGTGCCAACCTAAGCCCTTTCCATTCCCCGGATCCAACTTTCATAGAAATTAATTGACTTAACTTCTCAAGGCATAGGACAAAGATAGCCGGTGACATTGCGTCACCTTGACGAATCCCTCTTTCAGGCCTGAACTGCTGAAGTCGTTCTCCATTCCAGTTAATCGACATGCTAGGGGTTCAGATGCAGTACATGATCAAGGTGATCCAATTCTGGTCGAAACCGGCTTCTAGTAAGGTGGACTCGATGAAAGACCAAGAAAGTCGATCATAAGCTTTTTCGAAATCCAGCTTGATAGCCATATAGCCACATTGGCCCCGTTTTGCACGCATAGAATGCATAACTTCCTGAAAGATGATAACATTATCGGAGATTTGACGCCCCGGAACAAACGAGCTTTGGAATGGCCCTATCAAAGTCGGTAGAATGCTCTTCAACCTGTTTGTGATGGTTTTGGTTATGAGCTTGTAACTTACGTTGCACAAACTGATCGGCCGGAATTGTTTAACCGTTTCTGGAGACTGTATCTTCGGGATGAGAACTAACAGTGTATCGTTGATTTCCCTTGGAAAAGTACCACTCGTAAAAGCTTGTCGAACCAACTGGTAGAAGCTGTCACCCACTGTGCCCCATAGTCTTTGATAAAAGGCAGCGTGGAAGCCATCTGGACCCGGGGCCTTGAACGGTGCCATGGCCATGAGAGCATCTTGGACCTCATTCTTCGTCACTTCTCTATTGAAAGAAGCCCAATCGGCCTGCGGTAAACAGGGGAAAACCCCTCCTAAAACTGCCTGAGGAAGAGACCGGGATTCACTGGAGAAAAGCTCTACATAAAAATCCCTCACATAAGATTTTAGAACCTCTGAATCCGTAATCCAAACGCCATCCTCGCCCCTTAAGGTAGTAACTGTGTTACGTGCCTTTCGAATTGGTAAAACACTAAAGATTGAATTGGTAAAAAGGTATAAATGTACTCTAATGGGTATTACCTGTAAAAATAGTGGGCACAATAAGTAATTAATGATGTATTTGAAAAGCATGACAATGAATTCTGAAAATTATTTTTGGAAAAATGAGAAATTTTTCAGAAAATAGTTTCATTTCCAATTTTTTGTTGCATTCTAGATAACTGTAATGTTTTGGTGTGTTTGATTTATTTTATGAAAAAATGAGTACAATTGTACAGTTAAACATTTTAATTGTTTTGTTTAAAATATAAAAATATTTATAATAATACTAAAAATAATGTTATTTATTAAAAAAAAATCTGATTTCCGCCGGAAACTAGGTCGTCTATGGTTTCTAGTGGAAACCAAGATTGTGATTGGTCTGTGAAAAATGACATCCCCCAAATTTTGACGGAAGTGATTTTCCTCCAAAACAACCACATTTTCCTAAGTCAATAGAAAATGATTTCTGTTGCCTTGATTTTCCAGGCACATCCAAATACTAAAAATATGAAAAATGATTTCCCGAGTTTCCAAACACACCTATAGGCTAAGTCCATGACTATCGAATTGGTAGCCCAAACTGGTCTAGTGGCACTCGGTTTACACTCCCACATGAGAGGGAGTGGGTTCGAGACTTAGTGGAGACAACTGTTGACTCTTCGTGTTTCAGTAAGTGAACATTGTAACAAAGTCACTAGTTTCCAAAAAAATGTGATTAATCCTAACCACACAAATTTTCTTTCAATGGGAGCTCAAACTCAATTCACACTTAAATGTTGTAGTTCCCCACCCCACCCACTTTTCCTAAAGTGGTTATATAGATCAGAAGCCTAATCAATTCATCCCCATATAATACTATTACAGATAGTGAAGCCATATATATTATATAGTGATTGAACAAGTGCTGTTGTTTTCAGGTACTTATCTTTTGACATTCATATGCTTTTGTATCACATCTATTAAATTAAATAAATAAATAAATAAAGCAATGAAATCTACTTTTTTTGGTGGGAGGTTCCAACCACTTTGACTGATGATGGGCAATACCTAAGAGCATTTTTTTTTTTATAGATCTCTAAAGTGGTGAAAATTTTTAAAATTTTAAAACTATTTTTTTAGAAGATTATCTTAAGAGTTAATTATATTTTTTGTCCTAAATTTATAAATGTAAGTCTAATATAATTTTAGTCATTTTTTCATAACACTCTCCCTTGATCATAGTATTATTGTGATATGACCATTTTTGGTCATCCGTCAATAAATTTGTTTAAATAAAATGATATTAAATATGAAGACATTTTGGTCAATTCAATTTTAAGTGTTAATTCATTTTTTTTTGTCTTAGATTTATGTGTCATTCCACTTTTAAGTCTTTTTTATTTTTTTTTCAAAACATGATCATTTTTTGTCCACCGTCAACAAATATGTTTAAATGACATTAAAAACTGTGTTAAAGTAGTATCCTATTTCATAAACCACTCAAAATCCTCCCTTTTCTGTTTCCTAACATTTTTTTTTATTATTATTGATATGCAGCTTCATCCCAAAGAAAAAAATTTAGGAACAAGAAAAATACATCTAAAGTCACAACTCATCAAGAAGTTAGTAATCAAGAACAAGCTGGAGTTGAAGTTGGAAATGGTCGTCAAGATGATGAAATCCAATTAACACAACCAATGGTAGATGATAGAACATAGCTTGATTAGTTTACTGCTACAGCTTCATAAAAGAAAGGTAATAAATTCACCCCGTTGAGAGTTAGGATATCATGGGGAGTCCAAACTTAAAGGCTACAACTTTCATTCAATGAATAAACCACCAATGAAGAAAATACGAGGACCAAATTGGGAATAAAGACATGGATTAAGATCCAAATTGAAGTCAAAATTTAGCAACACCTTCGAAGCCCCATAGCAATAGACTAATTTAAAATGTTCTCAATTAGACGTGTGGATTATTGTGAAGTAATCTTGTGAATTTTGATGAAATAAACTTATACACTAAACATAAGATTTGTCATGAAGTAACTTGTTATTTTTTGTAATTGCACTTTTTTAGATTTTGCAGTAGACTTGTGTATTTCTTACAGTTTTTGTTTCATTATACTATGAATGAATTATGGATCATTTATGCATGCATGCTATCAATGAATGCATGATCAATGCTTATGATTTTTGGAAGATGAATAGATTGAAATGCCATCATATTTAACGTCATTTAAACATGTTTGCCGATTGATCGAGGACCAAAAATGGGCGCATCACAATAATTCTAGGACCAAAAGGTGATGTTCTGCAAAAAGAAAAATGACAAAAAGTGAAATGACACCTATAAATCTAGCTAAGACCAAAAATGAAATTAACTTTTTCTTTTATAATTATAACCCTAAAAGAACAACATTCCACAAATAACATAGAGGAAGTGGGATAGAGCAAAGAAGATCTTATTACAGTAAGATTCTAGTCTTCTTCACCCCCATTTTCTCTCGCTCTCTCACTATATGTGTGTGTGAGAGAGAGAGAGAGAACACACTCTTGGGAAAACTATCCCCTAAGAAAGAATTTGGAATCAATTAATCAGAGTTGTCCATCTAGAATGATCTAACAAATCAAAAACAGTTATTTAAAAAAATGCAGTGACATATTTGCAAATAAATTAAAGAGCAAATTGCCATTTTGGTCCACTCACTATAGGGGTTCTATTAATTGCAGTCCACGACTTTCAAAAGTATTAATTGCATACCATGACTTTTCAATTTGTATTAATTTTGGTCACTCCGGCCAAATTACCGGCCAAATTCGCCGGAAAATCTCAAACCCTAAAATAATGAGGGTATTTTAGTCATTTCACAACTCTTTTCATTCTCCGGCAAATCCCTCTTCTCTTCTTCTTCTCCGGCGAATCAAAACGGCTTTTCTGACGGACCACTGATGTAGCTGCCGTGGTCTGTAACAAGTTGCAGCAAAATCAGCAACAAGCTAAGCTTGATGAACTAAAAATGGTGACTGAGGATGGCTTCCCGATCGATTTCACGGGGCTGGAGAGGGGCGGAGATGACGCTTTCACCGAGGAATTGAAGCGGAGGACGGTTGGGGTGGAGAGCAGAGAGCAGCTTTTCCGATTCATTGATGGTTTGAACTGTGAATGACTGAATCGGAAACGGATGTGTCCCGATCGATTTCACGGCGCTGGAGAGGGGCGGAGATGACGCTTTCACCGAGGAATTGAAGGCGGAGGACGGCTGGGATGGAGAGTATGGAGCAGCTTTTCCGATTCATTGAGGGTTTTGATGGTGAATGGCTGAATCGGAAACAGATGTGTGTGAATGGCTGAATCGAAAGAAGCCATCAATGAATTGGAAAGAGGGATTCTTCCGGAGAATCGGAAATTGATTCATTGAGGGTTTGGACGGTGAGAGAGGGAGAGGATGGGAGGAAATGGTGGGTGGTAGCTCGCCGGAAAAGTGGAAGCTCGCCGGAGAAGAAGGAAGAGGGGTGAAATGACTAAAATACCCTCATTATTTTAGGGTTTGAGATTTTCCGATGAGATTTGACCGGCAATTTGGCCGGAGTGACCAAAATTGATACAAATTGAAAAGTCATGGTATACAATTAACACTTTTGAAAGTCGTGGACTAGAATTAATAGGACCCCTATAGTCAGTGGACCAAAATGGCAATTTGCTCTAAATTAAACTTTAAAGTACAATTAAGAGAAAACTAAATCATAAAGTTTAAAAGATGAACCCTAAGTACAATTAACTTTCACATTTTGTGCAATTAATGATAATATTAGGTATACTTAATATTATAGTGTTGCTAGGTGCACTCTAAAGGCAAACAATAGCTACTAAACTCTAAAGTGAACTTCTAAACCAAATTAAAAAGTTAAATCATGCCAATGACCTTGTGTTCTAGTGGCATCCGGTTGCACCCCCATGTGGAAGGGGGTGGGTTCGAGCCTTAGTGAAGGTGATGATGTCTCTTTGTACTTCAGTTTGGTTGAGAAAATGACAGATAACACTGTAATAGAGTCAGTAGCAAAAGTTAAATCATAAACCATAAATTCAATTTATTTATGAAAATGATATTGTACATTTGGCTTTTCTCTACCTTAAAGTCATTAGATCTTTTCAAATTGACGACTCTAATTGGTTTCTAACTCTCTTTTAGTTATAACTTATAAGTATTACAATGTTTATCATTACTAACAATTAATTTACCCACCCTAAAAAAGCAATCATTTTTACCCTAAATAGTATCTCACAATTTTACATCTAAATATTACAATATCTATTATAAGTAACAGGTTATTTATTTCAAATTTGTATTAAATTTTTGGTAATAAGTATTTTGATTCCTATCATAAGTAAGAAGCAATTATCTTAAATTTGACATGTCAAGTGAATTAATATTCGTGAGAGTGTGATACGGCGTCACCCGAGTGTTGTTGGGATTTGTAGCGTGTATGTACGATGCAAACGAAGGTGACAAACCTCTGTTGAGTACAAGTTTAATATAGGCTACGTGCTGAGAGAGATTTAGGTGTGAAAGAGAGCAGAAACAGTGTGTCGTGTTTGGAACACTACCTTAAAAGCATTTAGACCAGGGCAATCTATGCTTTCGACAGGCACACACAAGCAGAACAGTAAGTCACAACCTACTGCTTATAATTTTAGCTCAGAAGGGAAATGAAGATTGAAAGGGGAAGAGTAATGAATGTAGTAAATGGTGTAGTGAGTGATCCTCTCAGCACTTGGAAGGTCTGTTTATATACTAGTAGATATAACAGACCTCCCTTGTGTCAGCCACAAAAAGCAGGAAAAGAAGGGCATAAAGCCACGTCCTTGATCTCATTTCTGGATGTGCATGAAAGGCTTAGCAAATGTGTGGACAAGGTGAAAAGGTCAACCACAAAAGTAGGGTGTAGAAGATTATGAGCCTTAACCTCTTAAATGTTTCTCAACAAGTGTGACTTTATGCCGTTCAATAATGTAGAATCATCCAAAGCTTGAATTTAGTCTTAAGGAGTCCAGGTGCATTTTTTTTTTTATAAACATTGATAATTGAAATATATTTAATTATTAATACCAAGATCTACTATACTAATAAGAGCCAAAGAGAGTTAGGCCTAAAATGGGTAGAAAAAATGGCGG
>CM008345.1:28083702-28102658 GCA_002525835.2 Ipomoea batatas
AATGCCAACTTTAATGCCAGTTTCTTCACCAATAATAGATAAGATTATTGAAAGTGACAGCATAACAAAGAAATTTGCTTTAAATGAATTTGAAAATGACACCATATATGTATTGTATGGGCAATATTTTCTCTGTTGTTACTTGCTAGGTATGCCAATTATTTTCAATTTTTAAGTTTTATATATATAGTTGCATTTCATTTTTAGTCTTGATTTATCATTGACAGCCAAATTTTGGTCCCTTTTAGAATCTCATTACTTCGGGATATTTCACCGAATTATTTTGCCTTTTTGTATGTGAGGGTATTTTCGTACATTTTGAAATAAGTTTAGTTATTTGAACAAAATTTCAAATTATGTATGATCAAATTGATAATAAAAAAATTAAAATAAAATATTATTATAATCAAGAATCAATAGTAGAATTAATTTTAAAGTATGTCTCAACAAATTAAATGTTATGATAGTACTATTAAATATGCACATCTTTCAAAGATTACAATGAGCGGTTGGTATTGATGAATTGGGCATATTTGAAGGAAAGAAAAATCCTTAAAAATACTTGATGGAAGTTATTTGATGGTGGTTTCCATTCGGCGCATCACAACCATGGATATCTTGGATGATGAAGGCAATCAAACGAGAATCGCCTCCTCTTAGATGAAGGCAGGAGATTCAGATCCCACATTGCCGCTGGAATAAGACTTTAAGGTAATTACTTAAACCAATTAGATTTTTTAATTAAATGATATAATTACACTATTCACTAGGCTTTGAGGGACAATTTGACACTCTTTCCTTCTATAATTTTATTGGGTTTTGTCACTCATTTGGTCTATTTAAGTTGAATCATGTCTTTTTATATTATGACTCATATGGCATGTAGTGACTCTCCCATATAGGAGGTCATGAGATCGAGCCTCAGTGGAGGCGCTGTTGACTCTTTGTGCTACAACAGGATGTGAAAGTATGTATAAACAGATACTACAATGTAATAGAGTCAGTAGAATTCAAAAATAAAAAAGTTGAATCATGTCTATTTATATCATTAATCTTTTTTCTAATTATAATGCAATATCACATTTAACCATCGATATTAATTTGTGATGGAAAAATAGCATAAAATGATATTTTAAGTGACTATTTTGTGGTACAAATATATGTGAGGTTCACTTTCAATTTTGGTCGGGTCAAAGTAGATTTAGGTTCTCCGTAGTTGGATGAAGAGATTGCTATATTGTACACTCAAAATGGATAATGAGTGAAAGAATAATTGGTTCTTAAAGTAGACCCATTTGAGTTGGAAAAATGAAAGGAAAAGGCTTTAAAGTACCTTTTGTCCCACATTGATTAGGAAGGTGATGTGTTTGCACCACTATTTATATAAGAGCCTTTCTAAGACTTATTGAATTATATAGCATAGACTCTCTCTCGCGCAGAAGTTCTTAGGATGATTCCTCCCAGTTGTATCCGTTCTTTGATTAATAAATCTTGGTTTTCTAAAAAAAAAAAAAATTAGAGTGAAAGTGTAACAGATAAAAATTAACCAAAGGTGAAAACAATACTATTATAGTCTAGAGTTAAGAAGTAAAATAAACACTTGAGTACAATTTCAGCCAGATATCTTCTTCCTTATTTTTGAGAAAATAAGAAACTTCATATTGTTTGGGTGTTGAATGATAGCCATTTGTTGGCTAATAAAAGACAAGGGCATTAAACCACATAAAAACATCATTGATATTGTTGGTTCTTTTATACACCACAAAAGGAAACCATATATCATCAAACATAAATAAAAACATTATATTAAATCCCTAAAACTAATATAATGAAAATGACACCATACCCCAACCATATTAATTTCTTCCTAACAACTACTGTACACCAAGTAATCATTCACCCCTCATACCCCCTCAAATGTCTATATCAAACCTAACTAATCCATATTTAATACCCCCCCGCACCCCCCACCCTTACAAACACTTTTATCACTATAAATTAAAATTGTAATCACATATATAATATTTTTTTTATAAACCCACTAGATGTTACGAGTCATTCTCCATCCGTTTAATGATCTGGGTCGACTCGACTAATTTCAGCTCGCTTTGAGAGGCACAGGAACTGATCTAAATGAAATTGTCACTCGTGAAAATCCAACCCCTATTATCCCAGAGTGACATATAATATACATATATACTTTAATATATATAATAATTTGTTTCAAGCCACGCTAATGATGCTATCGCCGCTACTGCTGCTAAAGCTACCGGACATTCCCTGAAACGCCGGCGTGTGTCTCCCCGGCGCCGGAGCCTTCTGCTCCGACGATGGCAGCGGTGACGGCGGCGTTGGAAGCTTTAGAGACAAAGGCAGAGGCTCCGCGGCTATTGTTATCCTGTTTAAATTGAGATCAGCTAGCTTGGAAGATGGAGGCGCCGGAAGAACCGGAATTGGACGGGTGGGCTTTGTCGGGTTATTATGGGATGATTCGCCGGCGATTACCGGCGGCGGTAATACTGCCTTTGTCGTCATCGGAAAAGCTGCCACCGGAAGTTTCTCTAGTGTGCTGCTTTGTTGTTCTAATTTTGTAGCCCCCAAAACCTGTAACAGATTAATTCAAAAATTGTCCGAGTTTAGCTCACTTGTTTAATAGGTAGTATTAGAAAAAAAAATTAACTCAAGAATTGGACATGGATATACATTAAAAAGAAACAATGACCTGATTTTCATACCACTTCTTAGAATCAAGAGTTTAAATTTTATTTTATTTTTTTTATACTGTCATATTTTCAAAAAGGAATTAATACCATTTGAAATCCTCTAAATATAATGATTTGTCACGTTTAGTCCTAAATTTTTAAATTGAATACCCGTGGTCCGTCGACTTTCAAATTGTTACCATCCCAGAGGACCACGACCAGTTAAATTTTGAAAGTTGAAAGACCAAGTGGTTAACTTGGATCACTAATGGTTAAATTTTTGAAAGTCTAAAGATCACATATAGTAAATTTGAAAGTCTAGAATTAAACGTGACAAAATCACTATACTCGAAAGACCCCGTGTGACATTAACTCTTTCAAAAAGATAAAATGTAGGCTTGACTCTTCTAAATTTAACAATCGCCTAACCATTTAGTGCTGGACTTGACTTTTACTAGTTTTTGCCTAACAATTATTGATACACGTTTTAGATATATTATGAAAGAATTGGAGGGGACGATGAGCTTACGTTATCGGTGGTGATGTCGAAGAGACTAGAGCGGCGGCGGCGGCGGCCGTGGTTGTTCCGCCGGAGAAAATACTTCTGGGCATGGCTGGCGACTTGAGTTGGTGTACGTGATTTCACGAAATTTCTTGAAATTCCTCTCCAATCCCCTTTTCCTACTTTCTGCAGTCCAAGTAAAAATAGCCTGTGTTCTTCCTCTGTCCACGGCACACCTTACCAAAACAAAAAACACATTTCAGAAATTCAACCATTTTACTCATCTTAACTAAAAATTTAAATTGATAGTTAAATTGTATATTTATGTTCATATATTATGAATTTAACATGCTGTTTTACCTGTGCAGACCAATTATTTTTGTGTTAATATTAAATTAAAATGTATTTCAACTCAATTAAAAAGTTAAATTAATAATTAAACTGTATATTTATGTTTATATATTACTTCATTTATCCTATTTTGTCTGTTTATTTATTATTCATGAACCAAATCAACTCTTTCTTCATTACTTATTTTTTTAATAATTTTTAAATTTAATTTTTTTTGTGTTTAATAGTACTAATTTTTAAATATATAAATTTTATATAACTTAATATTATGAAAAATTTAATTAAAAATAACTTCAATCTCTTTAATCCACAAATAAAATATGACAGATTGAGTTGAGAGAGTATATAGTAATATGTACTGTGATGACACATCTGTTACTGGATAGTACAGAATTGAATCGGGTGGTGGAGATTTGATTTTTAGACTGAATAAATTGAAAAAGTATAAAACATATACTATATTATAAAGAATAACTGATGTTAAAAAAAAAATATTATATATATATGTTGAAGTGTTGAACATCAAGAACATATTAAAAAGGGTTGAGATTGGAGAAGGGATTGAGGATAGCAATACCTCTTTTCCGTTCACGGCTGCCGGCGGAGGGATGAACGACGTCGTCGGAAGTATAGCCGGCGTTGACGTCGGCGTTGGATTCTTGAGGGTGGTGATCAAATTGAGCTAGATTGGTCATGCTGGCGCACTTTCTAAACGGCCCTGCAGCTCCCTCCATGACTCTAACACCGAACAGCATAAACCCCTTGCCGGCGCCACCGCCGCCGCCGCCGAGCTCCGTACATGTCGGCGATTCGCGGTCGGTAAGGGACATGGTGGTTGTTTGGGAGAGGGGGAGAAATAATGGAGAGAGTTTTGGGTTTTAATTTCTTCTCGTGAAATGAAACGACAGAAATTATAATACAAGTGGGAATTGAATTGAAGTGGGAAGATAATATTAAGGTAACAAGGTTCCTTAATGAGGTTGTACTAAACGTTGCAGAAATATTAGACACATGGCACACCAAATCTTTTACAAGATCCGATCTTTCGTACTAGTACATAAAAATGTTGACATATACATATCACGTAATTTTAAATTTAATTTTTTTGCATTTGATAATACATTTAATATAATTTCTAAATATATAAATTCGAATTAAAAATAACTTCACTTCATTTTTATTAATTAAATAAGACACATAAAATTGATAAATTATATCATGAACTAGTGTCTATCTTGCATTTTAGATTCTGATCCAAAGTTAACCTTCAGATTCTCTACTTGTAGTTGGCGTTTCTGTACTTGTAAACAAATTAAAGACACATCACATACTAATTACAGACACATAACATGATAAGTATATACACATTAACTATTAACTACATATACATATTACGTTAATTGTAGACACATATATAACATGTTAATCAACATTTTGTGTGTTTGCAGTTAACATCTTTTGTACATGCACTTAACAATTTATATATTTGAAGTTATTATGTAGTGTATCTGTAATTACTATGCTATGTGCTTTCAATTTATTTACAGATAAAAAATATAAGTACAAAACACAAATACATAATTTAATTTTTGAATTAAGATTCATATTACAATGGAATAAAAGGAGACGAAAGAAATACCTTTACAAATTTGTATGACCCACAATACTCGAATCTCATAATTACAAGCATTGCAGTCAATTGTAACATATGATATGTATGTAATTGTAATATATTCCTTATGTCTTTTTTTTTTTATTTGTTTTGTTTATTATTTATTGATCAAACTAATTCTTTATTTTTTACTTATTTTCATTAGTATTTACTTATAATTTTTAAATTTAATTTTTTGTATTTAATAGTATTTTTAATATAATTTCTAAATATATAAACTTTACATAATGTACTAATTCTAAACTTAATATTATGAACAATTAGGCATATAGTAATGATGAAACAATTGATACAATATAAGTAATTCTACCATATGATCGATATTTACATGACCTTTAGGTAGGTATAAAGTGTTGTAATAAAATGAGAGGCACGAGATGTGTAATTGTAAATAAGATTTTATGAGAACTTTAGACATATATAAGATTATTGATTGAATTTAAGTGACGTTTAATTCGTGGATTTTAAACTCTATTATATGATTCAAATCCAATTATCATGTTTTGTTTTACTAATGCCAAGGACATTGTGGTCTAGTGGCATCAAACCATTCCCTTTTTACGGGAGGTGGTGGGTTCGAGCCTCTAGTTATGAACAGATACTGCATTCTAAGAGTTAGTAGTATTAATGAAAAAATATTTATGTGGATTTGAGATTTACATATATCTCATAATTATTGCACATTTATGTTTATATATTGGGGGTGTTTGGTTATTGGCTTATCAGCCAAATTTTAGCTTATTTGACCAAGTTTAGTTGTTTGACCTACTAATAAGCTATTTTGAAGTGTTTGGTAAATGGCTTATTGGGCCAATAAGCCGAAAATTGAAAAGCTAATGATTTTCATTAGCTTGTTGGGATCAATAGGTACATTGACTATTTTATCTTTTTGAAATCAATGGGAATTACTTTTAAATGGACGGTGGGTTTGTTATTTTATAACAACAACAACAACAACAACAACAACAATAATAATAATAATAACAACAACGGGTGATATGTTTGTCATTTTCAATTTTTAATAATAATAATAATAATAATAATAATAATAAAATTGAAAATAATTAATAAAAATTGTTTTAGAATATAATTTAATAAGAGTCAAATAAACAAAAATAATTAACTTATTTCCTTAAAAAAAGTATAGATGATACCCAAATCTTATAATTATTTATTAATAAGAGTTTATCTTCTTGTTATATTTAAAGGTTGAAAAATACAATACACTCATACCCTTAAATGTCATTTTACATTCAATCAACTACTAGTAAACACCTAATTTACCAAACAGTTTTTTATAACCAGCTTATACAATTAGCTGGTCAAACCAGTTAACGCAATCAGTCATCAACTACTAGCTAAACCAATCAACTATCAGCTATCAGCTGTTTGCTAAACACCTCATTATATATTTAACAATATGTTGGTCAAAGATTCCACAGAATTCAATAATCATACAATCATTTCACTTTTATTTGTCCCATGACTATTAAATTACTTTTATATTCATTTTATAAGTATTATTTTTTTTCACATTTAGTTTTTTTATCAAATATTTAGTCAAATAAAATAATTAGAATGTGTTATATTTTCGATTTAAAATAATACTTCCATGAGCATTTCAACGTACACTTTTGGAAAACTTAAATACGATGCATCTTAGTTGTTTTCTATGATAATTTTGGTATAATGGACCAAATACGGTAGAAATTAAAGTAAAAAAATAAAATTCTACACCAAATATGACAAAAATAATACATACGGACTAAATGTCAAAATAACATAAGTTATAGCCTATAGGATCAAAAGTAAAATAATTCATAATCTCATTATATATTAATTAATTTAAATTTGAGTTACGTTATTGATAACCTTCAATGAGCAAGAGTTCTCTTGTGCTCATTCTTGGAACTCGAGTTTTGATAATTTTCAAAAATTGATAATTTTTAAATGTCAACTCAAAATTACTATAAATAAAAATTAAAGGCGACATTTTTATAAAAAGAATGATAATTTTACTTTTATAATTTGTAAAAATATCAAATTCCTTATTAAAATTGACATTTAGTCCAGTCAAGTTTGTTTGGTAATCACAAGATTTTAAATTCAACTATTAATGGGCAGTTAATCCAGTTATAAACAACTTAAGCGTTTTTATCTCCTTGTGGTCCTCTACTAATTCACAAGGCAAGTTTTCATTAACTTTACTCATCATCCAAAAATTTGGCATTTAATTTCATTAACTTTTCTACTTTTAACATTGTAGAATTTTTCGATATGGGTTAATTGCAAATAAAAATTGGAAATCTAGGTAGGAATATTAGCATTTGAAAAACGTTGGGCAATTATTGAGTTAGTTGGCAAAAAACCATCAACTGAAGGCGAGCTATAAAATATTGTCCAAAGCCATGGAATATCCCCTTAACCTAATGCTACTTAAAGTAGCCAAGTGTATGGAAAGATACATCAATGGTGCACAATGCTTGCTTATAAGTGGGATGAATATAATAATAAATATAATAGGATGGATGGTACGTTTTTGTATATAAATTGTGAAAATGACGTTTTCTAATAAAAAAGTTTTTGTCCCTATATTATAAATAAAACGGTATGATAAAAGTAAGGTTGTAAAAATCACTAGGCGTTCATCGGGCGCCTAGGTGCCCATTTTTATAAAAAAAAATTATTTAAAATTTTTTAATTATTTTTTAAGACTTAGTAATTATAAACTATTTAATACTTTAATAGTTAGTACTAAAATATTAAATATTAACCTAAAAAACATTTGTTATTGTAAATTGTATAAAGATTTAAAGAACCAAAGCTTAACACAAAGTCACAACTCACAAAGTATTAATATTAGAATACCTGATTTCAAATTTTATTTTATTACATTTTTTTGGGTTAGCGGCCAATTTGAACAATTTAGGGTTTCAATGACATTAATTTGAGCAAAATAACCAAATTATTAAAAAAAACACGAAAAAATAGCTAAATGTAGGCCTAGATGCCCGCTTAGGCCGCTTATTCTGACGTGACCTAGTCGGCACTTAGGCGGCCAACCACCTAGAACGGCGATTTCGCCTAGATTCTAGGTGGTCGGCCACCGCCTAGCGCCTAGGCGTGACTTTTACAACATTGGATAAAAGTGACTGGTATATAATAACATAGATGTTATATATATTGTTACTTTAGTGCTCCCAAAACATAGGTCAGTAGTTGAAAGGACGAATTGGAGTAATATATGTCAGGATTGTCAGTCACGGGGTAAGGAGTTTGAACATTAGCACGAGTAGTATGTTCCTTTGTGAACAACAGTTGCATGCAACACTCGGACCCTACTCCATTAACACACATTCTACTGTTTACTTCATAGTCAACGAACTCGCGGTGGGATCCTTGTGATTGGGGGCGTAACCTTTTAAATAAATATTTTAGTAAAAAACAAAACAAAATAAAATAAACAATAAAAGAGGAAAAAGAGAGAGGGGGAGGGGAGTGGTGGAGGAGCAGAGTTGTTCTACACCGTTAATAGGGCATATTCTTTGTTGCTTTGGGAAAGATTTCCTTGTCTGTATTTGCTGTGTTGTAGCTTCTAATTGGATCACCTTTGATGGTGGGAGTGATTTCTCAGGATAAGGAGTTTGGACCCCACTTTACCTCTTCACTTTGCATTTTTCTTTTCTTTTTGACTTTTCTAAGACAATATTGTTGAGATTTTTTTATATATAAAATATATATTAAGTATCGTCTCATCTTAAACTAGAGTATTCTTATAGCCTGTTTGATTCGCGTGGAAAATATTTCAGGCAAAATAAATTAAAATTTCGTGGAAAAGAAACTATCAGAAAGATTAATTAGATTGTTTGGTTGGTAGAAAATAAATTATTGAGAATATTGATTTCATTAATATTATTTGGTTGAGTTTGAAATTATAAGGAATAATAAGTAGATAATTATACCCTTACACAATAATAACAATAATAAATACCAATTTTAGTCTCACGAGTATTAGCAAAATGACACTTTTGGTCCACATGTTTAATTTCTACCAAGTTTCATCAGCGACTATTGTTTTAGTGCCAAAATTCGTCGTGTCTGTCACCCATCTATTTAAAATGTATCGAAATCTAAAATTTTAAAGAATATTTCTGTCATTTCCAAATTAAAAGTCCAATTTAAGCATGAATAAAGATATGTAAGCTCTAAGATCGATCACAATTCGCAGTTCTCCTCTTCAAATTAAGGTAAAAAGAGGAGAAGAACTACGAATTGTGATCAATCTCAAGGCTTAAATTCATGCTCAAATTGGGATATTAAGTTGAAAAAAAAAAAGATAAAAATACCGTTAAAATGTTAAATTTTGGCACGTTATAAATAGATGGGTGACTGGCGCGATGAATTTTGGCACTAAAACAATAGTCGTGAATGAAGATTGATACTAAAACAATAGTTGTGGATGAAAATTGGTACTAAAACAATAGTTGTGGATGAAAATTGATAGAAATTAAACATGTGAATCAAAACTGTCATTGTGGTAATACTCGTGGGATCAAAATTGGTATTTGATCTAATAAGTGTCTGATCAATTAATTTTTAGATCCCAACACTTAATGATGCGAAGGAGCAGACAACTGAATGATAGCAGTATCAGTTGTGATTGCCATCGGATCGAAGAGAAAGAGAAAGAAAAAAAATTCTCGTAGGAGTAGTTTAAGCTCTTGATACCATATGAAGGAAAGTATTTGATGATATATTATGTGAAATGCAGCAACATATATAGGGGAGATATTGCAGTTACAGTAGACTTACTCTAATGGAGAATAAAGCTAACAACAAAGACTAAGACTAAGCAACAGACACTACAAGAATTAAGACATAATACCCTTTGTGTGACAAAGAAAATAGTTCGACACTATTATTTGTGATGACTTTTGTTTTTTTTTGCCACGAATAATATTGCAATTGTGACAACTAAATATTTGTTACAAATAAGATGTCACTAATACTAGAATGATAGTGTCGTAACCTAAGTTGTCATTATTTGTTGTCAGTAAATGTATGTGCATTTTAGTGGCTTTATAATTATGGTGGGAATGAATATAATTATGACAAAATATAGTGTGGGCACAAATTTTGGTACTTTTGTAACAAATAGTTGTTGATCTCTATTTTTTATATTATTTGTGACAACTCTTTTTGTCAATAAATATACAATTAGTTAGTATTATTAGAATTGAGATACAATGGTGATTAAAAAAATACTATTTCATATTGTTATTTTTGTGTGATTAAATTATTACAAATATTTATGACGCTCTTTAATTCTGTAACATTAATTACTAAATTATGACAATATTTGTGTTGACTTCAAGTTTTGTCACTAATGCTATGATATTTGTTGACGGGTAATTATTTGTTACAACGATTTTAGCACTATAGTTAAATAGATGAATATTGCGTGAAGTTATGTTGTAATAAATGTTCGCCACTAAAATTGCATTCAATTAGTTGGTGCCAAAGTAATTTGGTGTGAACTAAGTATTAAATATTGTGGTCAATTAAAATGCAAGTTTAATTTAATTATTTCACTATTTTGCGATTTTGGTTGCAAATCTCTGTCTTTTGTCAGTTTGTGTTAAACCTCCAACCATTGAAAAATATGCTTTTATACAAATAAATACGCTCTTTTTGCCAATACGCTAAATGCAACGTAACAATAGAACAACGACTATTTATTATGTAATTCAATGACTTATCATGAGTAATATATAGTTAACAAAATTTTAAATTAAATGCGTAGTAAGAGATATGTACAAATAGATTTATAGTACTTAAATATTTCTTGAACCTTAAATAAAATTCACTTTTGTGTCTTTTTTCAACATTTTCATATCATAACTTATTACTATTTCTTTATTCATACTTTATATGAAAAAATAAATAGTACATGCGTAGTTCTACAATATAAAATGACTAACTTCTAGCTACGTTACGTATTTAATAAATTTAAACATTATTTTATCATAAATTGTCAGGATGGCCGAGTGGTCTAAGGCGCCAGACTCAAGTTCTGGTCCTCGTAAGAGGGCGTGGGTTCAAATCCCACTTCTGACAACTAATAAAAAATCCAGATGGTAATATTTCTAATCAATGATTATAAGATTTGTTCTTAAAAATAAAAAAAAATAATAATGTAACAAACACATTAAATGAAATTAAAAATCAATACATTCATAAATAAATCAAATTTATTTATACTACATTATATTTTCTGATAAATGGCCAGGATGGCGGAGTGGACTATGGGACTTAAGTTTTATTATTTACAAAATATTGTTTAATAAAGTGCCATACACAAGTTCTGGTCCTTGTAAAAGGGTGTGTTAAAATCTCATTGCTAAGATTAACAATCGGCATTTGGCAATTCTTTTGTTGTAAGATTTTTTTTTTAACATTATTGTATGTTGATAAATGGTCAGGATGGTTGAGTGGTCTACGGTGCAAGACCTAATCAAGTTTGGGTCCTCGTTAGACGGCGTGGGTTTGAATCACACTTTTGGCAACAATGATAGTAGCTGCGGACAACTTTTATCCCAAAGCCAGGTGCGCGACAGCATCACAAAGTCAAGCATGCAAACCAATTGGTCGCCAATCAAATTGAATTCAATATCAATACTTTCATAGATAACAAATTTTGTATTTAGACAACATTCTTTCATCGTAAGGTTTTCTTTAACATTATTGTATACAATGAAGCATTATCACAAAATTAAAATGCATACTAGCTACATTAAGTATTCAATAAATTCAAAAGTTATTTATTTATAAATTGTCAGGAAGCTAGATGAAGTATAATCCTTAATAGAAGGTTCTTTGAAACTTCTTCCCTATATTTTAATTAATGAATGAATGCTGAAATTACATGTTAGACATATTTATTATATACTGGAATAACAAAATTTTAAAAGAAAGACTAATTGTAGTTGTGACAAAATTAAAAGAACATGATTAAATGTGGTAATGTCACAATAGCCAATGATTAAAATTTGAGTCATTTTTATTTTTGGTCCTACTGTTATTGGGGCATTGCCAATTTTAGTCCACTTCATTAATTTTTGCCACATTGCGGCCAATCTTATTTAGTCCTTGCCACTTTTAGTCCACCGTTAAAATTTTCGTCAAATGGCCGTCCAAAACAGGGGTGTTTTTGGTGTTTTCATGCTTTGGTCATCTCCTTGACCCTTTGTAGTGGTTTTTCTTACACATTTTCATCCAATGAAGAGGCCCGACGAAAGCCATGTGAGCCACATTACAAAGCCATGGCTTTTGCCGGATCTCTTCATTGGATGAAAATGTGTAAGGAAAACCATTGCAAAGGGTAAAGGAGATGATCAAAGCATGAAAAGACCAAAATACTCTTGTTTTGGACGGTCATTTGACGAAAAATTTTAACGGTGGACTAAAAGTGGCAATGACTAAATAAAATTGGCCGCAATGTGGCAAAAATTAATGAAATGGACTAAAATTGACAATGCCACAATAACAGTAGGACCAAAAATGAAAATGACTCTTAAAATTTATATATTTAGAAAACACATTTTTTTATTAAATAAAAAAAATAAATTTAAATATTAAAGAAAATAAATAAAGAAGAAAGAGTTAGTTTTATAAATGAATAATAAACACGGGTAAAATGAAATAGAAAGTTTAATTTTCATACACTAATATGCTTATGAAAGAAGTCAATTAGCAAGGGTCATGATCAAAATTTTATTCTTTGAAGTCATGTCTACCATCAAGAAATTTATAAATTAGCAAGGATGCATTTTATTTACATATAATCAAATTTCTTCTTTTTTTTTGAATGCTACTAACTCTATTACTGTAGTATCTGTTCATAAACTACCCTACTGAAGAACAAAGAGAGAGACAGCAACGCCTCCACTAAGGCTGTTCATAAACTACTTTCTCAACCTACTGAAGAACAAAGAGACAGCAACGCCTCCACTAAGGCTCGAACCCACCACCTCCCATATACAGGGAAGGGTTTGATGCCATTGGACCACAAGGCCCTTGGCATCAAATTTCTTCTTTTGTTGTATTTGTTTCCACATGTTTGGTGTTAAGGATGACCCGCCTATCGCGGTAACAAGTCTAATGGGTTAAGAAAAACGTATATTATAGCAAATTGACGATTTTTCTTGTTAGTTATAAAGGTTAGATTAGAATTACTATTGCTAGTAATAAAACACCACCCACTTAAATTGTTGATGAACTGATAGTATTGCACGTGGAAGAAGGTTCTTTGAAACTTAAGCCTAGATTAGTTCCATCAGCAAGAAAGTCTAGGATTACCAGCTGATGGATGAAGGTAATACTTGGGCATGGAGATTTTGTCTTAATCTTAATAGAGAACTTGTGGGAGATGATTAGAAGTAGTTATATCTTATTAGGATACCGGTTACCTAGTCTCATTTTTGCCCACAAAAGACAGAATTTTCTCGCCGCCCTCAGGGCTTCATATCCCGACCTCATAGGATAGTAGACGGATAAATCAGAGTATAGTGATTTGGCGGATCATTAGGTGAGAGTATTAGTGACAGGTGTTTACAAGAAGTTCATCACATTAGGTGTAATCCTGTACTAACTTCTAGGGCTTGATTATGTGTCTTTGTCCATAATTTACCACTTATGAGTCAATTCAATTGCTCGAGTGAAGCTATTTAGTCTCACTCTAGGAGGGTAAGGGGTTAGTTTTAAAGTGATTTGATGAGCAAAGCTTAGAGTCCTATCTACCTCTTACCTCAACCACAATTTATCACCTCAATGTGTACGTGGTGGTGAGTATCTTTTGAATTGGCATCATATTGTAAACACATAATATTCTCTGAAAACAATAATATTACCTCTAATTTCTTTTACATCCTTAAAACTTTCATTAATTAACTTTGTATTAGTTTCAATTTGTATTGGACCAAGCTAGTAATTAATTAACACTAATATTGGTATAATTTGTGTGGATCTAAATGAAAGGTTCACGGTCGTAATTCTCTTTCTACACAACAAATAATAATAATTAAAAAAAAAAAAAAAAAAAAAAAAAAAATAAAAAAAAAAAAAAAAAAAAAAACTTGTGCTAAAGAACCTTTGTTGCCTTAGCTATGGAGGAGTAACCAAGATGACTTATGTACACTTACACCTATTAAAATGGATATAAGTCCGTCATACTAGTCCGTCATGTCCCGCCAAAATGGCATGCCAGACTTTGAGATTTTAGGCATGTTTTATTGGCAAGCTTATTAGCTCTCCCGCCAAATTTGCCAAATACATTATAACAAATTACTAAAATAAATAAATATTATAGTAGTAAATTTACAATATCAAATTAATTTGTCTTGTGGACATGGAGAAGGGGAAGAATATGTGAATGTTGGAGTGTTTGAATTTTGAATGATGTAATGAAGTGAACTAATGATTTTTGTTATGGACTTATCACTTATGTAGTATTGACTAATGATTTCTAGACTTATGCAACTATGCATGTTTAGTTGTTTATTTAAACTTTAGACTATCTTTATTTAAATTTTAGAGTTTAATTTAGACTATCAAAAATGATTTTAACATTTACAATTTATAATTTACAAATTTACACAAAATATAATGTTAGGATTTTGACAGGCCCCTGCCTAAACCCACAAGCCTAAGGCAGGGTGGGATGGGCTTGTGAGCCAACCTTCTTTAAGCCCGTTTTATTGGCGGCCTTTGGCAAGCCTTGCCCATCGACCTGTTTTGACGGCTCTATGTATACTAGTGGCTTAATTGTGAAGAAGCAAGACAAAGGAAGAGATGAAACGGTAGAAGGTTTTATGCTAAAATTAGTGATGTTGAATGTTGAGTAATGTTTTTTTTTAATACAACTAACCCTATTACACGTTGTAGTATCTGTTCATACATACTTTCTTAACATGTTGAAGCACAAGGAGTCAGTATCGCCTCCACTGAGGCTCGATCTCATGACCTCCCATATGGGAAAGCCACTACATATAGTAGCCTAAGATTGAGAATAAATTAAAGAGTTAATTCTAGCAATGGTCCCCCGACTATGCTGATTTTCCAAAATTGGTCATCGTCTTTTAATTTGGACGAAAAAGACACTTGACTATTGAATTTGTTCCAACAATGGTCCTTCCGTCAGATTAAGGTTAAGTTGGCGTTAAATGAAAGGGTAAAGTAGTCATTTCAATTGCTTAGCTTTCTTCTTCGTCTTGTTCTCCCTAATCTACTCAGACTTATTCCACGCTTTCCTCTGCAAATTCTCTCCATTAGAGCAATAGAGCATCAACCTTGCGTTCTCCCTTCTCATACGTGATCCAAATCAGCGGCATAATTCGGTAAAAGGGGGAAAGGGAGAAAGATGAGGACTAAGCAGGTGAACGTAGGGGATCTGGGGCGGCGGCGCCGGCGGACCAATTTCCGGCGACGTACGATGCTCCCAGGAGGCCGGATTCAACCTCTGATTGTCGATCTTGCGCCTGATTGTGACCGATTCCCATAAATTGAGTTGCAAGGCAGTGAGCAAGGGGATTTTCGCACAATAATTGATCTGAAAAAAGCTAGGAAATTGCCTTCACCTTCACCTTTACACAGAAATTGATTCGCACAAAAATTGCCTTCACCTTCACCTTCACCACTTAGCTAGCTTACAAAATCCAAATCTATGGAAAACATTGGTGATGAGTACAAACACTACTGGGAAACTCACAGGTATGCAGGTGGACGAGGTTTGCGGCGTCGATGGCGTGACCTACTGGTGCGGTTGTGCCGATGCGCATTGCAAAGGCGTGTAGGTGGACAAGTTAGGGTTTTGCGATAGAGTTTGGGGTGTCGGGGAGGAAGAGGAACAGACTGATTGGCAAATCTGATGCCGCAACAGAGCAAACATGGCCGACGATCGGCATCCAAAGAGCCTAAGCAAAGCCGTTGAGGAGAGCTTCGACGAAGCGAGCAGGTCTGGCGGCGTTGGGCAGTGGCCGGCGACTCCTCTTCTCCTCCCTTCTCTGCCGGCAACTCCTCTTCTCCTTCCTTCTCTGCCAGCGGCCTCCTCCCCTGGTGCGTCGGCGAGCTCCCTCCGACGAGCAGCGGCGGCAACGAACCCAGTCCGACGGAGCAACGACGTAGACTGGCGAATCCCTCCTCCTCTTCCCTTTTCCAGTAGATTTGTTATTTTAAGAAAGCTACGGTTAAGTACATATACTGATTAACATGAGGAAGAAGAAGAATAGCTAGTGAAAAGACAATTTTACCCTCTAACTTAACGCCTAACTAACTGAAGTTAAACGGGAGGGACCATTGTTGGAACAAATTCAATAGTCAAGTGTCTTTTTCGTCCAAATTAAAAGACGATGACCAATTTTGGAAAATCAGCATAGTCGGGGGACCATTGCTGGAATTAACTCTAAATTAAATGAAACAATTGAAGGTTGTGCTCTCAATTAAAAGTCTAAATTAATAGTTAGATTGCATAACGTCCTTTCATGTATGTAACTTGGTTAATTTATTGATAGGTCACACGTAACACGTGGACATAGTTAACCTCTTGCATGAGGTTGAGTCTAAAACTAAATTGTATGTGTTATATCTCAACTAAAAGATTAACGTGATCTCTATATTTATATATATATTATATGTTTAACGTCACATCTATGTTTATATATTATATATTACTCCCTCTGTCCCATTTTACCTGTCCTATTTACTATTCATTGGTCAAACCAACTCTTTCTTCATTGCTTATTTTCTTTAGTAATTTTTTATTATTTTTAAATTTAATTTTTTGTGTTTAATAGTACTTTTGATGTAGTTTCTAAATATATAAATTTTATATATTAATACTAAACTTAATATTATGAAAAATTGGATTAAAAATAACTTCAGTCAAGCCTCGTTAAACGAATCAGACAACCAAAATGGGACGGAGGGAGTATATGCTTAATGGAAACCAAACCCAAAATGACCTCTATATAGAAGGTAGGAAGCTTTTTTTTTTTTTTTGAAACACTGATGATTTTTTACAAAGTAGTATCTGGTAACACATGTGTCATCACGCTACATAGAGTAATAAAATGCTAAATTATATTATTGCTTCTTGTCATTTACGTTAATATCGATTAAAAATGAATTTTTCTTTTCTTGGTTTAAACTAAAAATTATATCAAGATCATAAGTTCATGTCTAAAAAATAAGGATCCGTATTCATGATCATTATAATTCATATTAAGGATTAAAGTCAAATAATTCACTCAAATCATGACTTAGTTACCCCTATCTCTTTAAGTCTTCTACGTTATAACAAAATGCAATAATCTAATTCAAATTCAGAATATGATTTCTAATCATTACAACCAATACCAACATTCTAATCTCTATAATCATTCAACGCATATCTATAGAAAAAAAAGTTATGAATGAACATCGCTATCACTAATACAAAAAGAATGGCATGGCAATTATGGTACAAATGTACTTCCTCGTTAGTTCGATCTTAGTGGTGTTTGTAATGCATGCCCTTTCTTTTCTATTGCTCTATGATCAACTCTTGGGATTGTGGAAGAATATTCACCAGAATCTGGCCATATTCCACACTACCTTTGTTTACTTTTCATTGCTTTAACTCATTTTTTTTGTCTGATTTGGATCAATAAGTTATTATGGCACATCTTTTTTCACTAGTGGGGAGCGATTTATTGATCTTCTTAATTTAAATTGATCAATATACAACTTAGGTTGATATACCTTATTGTGGTCCTTTGACTGCTAGGGTCAAAAGACGGGATCTAGTCAAAGCGCACCTTCATCAAGTAGCGGCTATGGGCTTTCCCATAAATCAAAGTTTGATTATACTATTTTGGGTGAAGGTTTGGAGAACTAACTTCAACATCATGTCATTGGCACATGATGCTAACTGTTATGCAAGTATAAGGAAATAAAATTCTACACTCATTACTAGCTACTCCTCTGTCCCATTTTACCTGTCCTATTCACTATTCATTGGTCAAACCAACTACTTTTTGTTTGCTTATTTTGTTTATTATTTTTTAATTATTTTTAAATTTAATTTTTTGTGTTTAATGGTACTTTTAATGTGATTTCTGAATATAAAAATTTTATATACTAATATTAAACTTAACATTATTAAAAAACCTCGTTAACCAGACACATAAAATGAGACGGAGGTGGTATAATTTTTGCGTAACGGTAAGTACGTGTTTGATCTAACAATTGCTATCTGAGCAAGTCATGAGTAGGCAAGTTATTTTGTGGATCTCGGTCCACCTTGTAATGTGGGTCTAGGTCCAAAATACATAATTTACATACTGAACATTCACAATTTATATACTGAATATTCACATTTTACATACTAATGTTCACAATTCAAATTGTAGGATGGAGTCGGGTTCATGGTGTAACTATTGACTCACAGCTGTGGGCCATAATGATTGACCATTACTACAGCAAGCCTCCAGTTTTGGGCCTTTGAAGTTGGTTGAATATAGTATCAACCAGCCTATGGATCTACAGTCCGGCCCACTTACATTCTATTCTCCAAAGGGTCCAGTTAAGGCCCAGTGTGATAGCTGATGTCATTTTGTTTTTTCTTTTTTTTTTTTTTCGTTTTTTAATTATTTAAAATTCCTTCGGATGACAAGTGCAGTTTAACAACAATGGA
>CM008345.1:28130649-28153078 GCA_002525835.2 Ipomoea batatas
ATATATATATATATATATATATATATGGGAGGAATACTGGCTATGAATGCATGGGAGCTGGCTAGCTATCTAGGTTTACTTTGTATCTCTTTGCTGCTTACACTCTCTCTATTTTTTGATGTCATTGGTTATAACTTATAAATTCTTTTATTTATTAGATTTAAATATTTTAAAGAGTTTTCTTAGATTTTGTATGTAGCTTTGTGAAGCAAAGTTATCGGTTTAGACATTAAAAAATGATGAGGAGCTCTTCAAAAACTACAAACTCCCGTAGTCCCGTCACATGTCAATCACCAATTAGTTGTAAGAGAAAAGTAAAAAAGACTTAACCTTGGTCTGATGTATGTGATAATGATCCATTATTGTTGTAAATGGTAGTAGCTAGGGTGTCAAAATACCTAAAAAATGCTACGAATTTTATTGATTTGTCTAAAAATTGATTGGTAAGTAGTAACTATGCATTTTATTGGTTTAAGTAGGAATTTTTCATAAGTAAATTTAGTGTTTTCTTAGCTTAGAACAACCTAGTCTAAGTTTCCCAAGCATCACATCAAGTCTAATATAATTTTGTGGTGATAGAGAATTAAGTGGTGTTAATGCAGCATAGCATAACTTTAATTAAATTCAAAAAATGAAGGGAAATAATTAAAAAAGCATAATATATGTATGGCCCATCACTTTATATATTATTCTCTTCTAAGTGAAGTTTATTAAAGCTAATTAACCTTTCATTTCATGTATATATGTTGTTCTCATCATCATCACCATTTATGAGCCCCTTTACTCTTTAGCCTTTTCATGCCATCTTTTGCTTCTCCCCCTTTCACTTTCTTTTTCTCCTTAGTGTTACTTTCATGCAACTCTACTCTACTTCAAATCAAAGTATGCAAGATTCTCTGCTCTAGCTATGCTAGTGCATGAGCTTTATCATATCATTGCTTTCAGTAATAATATTTATTTTAAACTACAACCTATAGTTTGCTTAATTATATTTTTTATCCCACAAAAGTTATAACAATTTGTATTTAAAGGCCGGGTTAGTTTATAATTATATGTCTATAGACTATAATTTATAATTTATTAGACGATAATTTTTCTATTGATAAATCAGATGGCCTTTTGGTATTTCAATTCCTCAAATAGAACCATCCATCGGTACCAAATGGACTCTATCCGGTATTTAGTAGTTATGTTAAATTTCAATTAATTAAGAGTCAATTGAGTTATGTTTATCAAATAATCCAATATACAATATTCATTCACAAGACTAAAACTTGAAGACAATTTCTCCTGTAAGACGGATTGGCCGGTTGAGTTAGGAGAATTAATTTGGGTCTTATGGTATATGAGCTTAGTAATAATATTTTTTTTTTTTTACAAACTGTCTATTACAGTTTTGCTATAAATTATTATATTTATACTATAAAGTATTATATATAAGGCTTAAAGTTTTTGATTATGCCTGCAATTCAAATATGTGATAACACCTTATTTCCTATAAATTTGTCAATTATATTTTTCCTATAAAGTATTATATATAAGGCTTAAAGTATTGATGATATCTGCAATTTTATTATATTATTATTATTATTTTATTCCATGCAAAATGTGCATTACATTTATGCTATAAAGTATTGATGATATATCTCATTATGTTATGTTATTACTTTATTCCATGCAAAATGTGTATTATATTTATACGAAAAAAAATATTATATAAGGTTTAAAGTATTGATTAATGATTATGTATGCAATTTTAATTTGTTATGTTATTATTTTGTTTTGTCTAGTTTTTATGAAGTCATTATACTATATATGTAAATATTGATCGCTTATTTCAATATTAATCTGAGGTGACAACCTTGTCATTCATCACATTAAACAACAGGAAAGCGGGAAACTCTCGACGACCACCTGGCCAAGCTTTCGAAGGAGACTTCAACATGCCATGATGATCTACTTCGTCACATGTAGAAGGATATATATATAGTTCCATATTCAGGTACGAACTGACCCTACGAACTATTGAAAGATTGCACCACACTTACTACACGATTGCACTGCATCGGATACGATTCCATCACAAAGGTTCCCCAGACATGTCTGGAAGCCGCTGCGGTACAATCTTTCAATAGTTCGCAAGTTAAGGCTGGGTTGCACCTGATTATGATTATATATATATATATATATATATATATATAGTTTCAATGTATGTAGTTTATGGAATCCCAGGCAGGTTGTTGATTTGTTTTGTTTTAAACTCGAGTATAATTTTCATATGTCAGGTTAATTTTGTTGATGAACATAAAATATAGTAAACTTTACAAACGAAATTGAAATATGATGAGGATTTTAATCCACTGACAGAGGAGTACAGTGTGGCCGGTATGAAGGGAAATATTATGTGGACTTCTATTGTGATCTCTACTCTCAATTTTTACATTCAAAATTTTGATATTGATACTGGGCCCACATGAAAAATAGCTTATGAATGTCCGTCAGAAAATAAGAATCAAAAGTAATACATGTAATATAACTCTCAGGAAAAAATTATTCCTCTTTAATTAAATTTAATTTAGATTCATATAATCAACAGGTTAATCTGTGCATCAAATCCTCGTCTTATCACTAAAAATAAATCTTATTATTTGACTTTTTATTCAATTCACTACGCCAATGACTTGAGGTAAACTTTTGTATTCTATAAGATAAAATAGTAATTTATTAGCTAAAGATAAAAAGAAAATAAAATTTTACTAATATTACAATTACAATATAATATTATTAGTTGGACATATTATTAGGTACCTAACATACATATAGAGTTAATATTGTACTCAATTTAGTCATCGACTATTGTGATTTTTATCAATTTAGAACTAAATATATTTTTATGCCTAATTAGGTCATGGAGTTTAATGGTTTACCTAATTGAGTCCTACTGTTAGAATTAAGAACTAAATTGAGAAAAAATCATTATAGCCGATGACTAAATTGGGTAAAATCACTATAGTCAATGACTAAATTGAATAAAATCATTATAGTTTATGATTAAATTGAATATTAATAGAGGGAAAATTATGAAGCAATAATCTTAATAGATGACTCAATTAGGTAAAATCATCAAAGTCCAAGATCCAATTAAGTACAAAAAATACAATTTAAGACTAAATTGAATGTAAGAATTGCATGCTTTGCTTCTTGAAGATAATGCGATTGTATCATTGTATTGGTTGTCATGATCCACTGAGTAGATTAATTAGGTTTGAGAACAATTAGGGTGTGTTTGGAAACCCGAAAAATGATTTCTGGAAATCATTTTTCAGGTTTTTGGTGTTTGGGAAGGAAGGGAAAATAGAGTCAATGGAAATGAACTTCTTGGTCAATGGAAAATAAGCCCAATTTTATGGAAAATGACTTCCCCTTTTTTTTGGGGGAAGTCATTTTCTGGAAGTTTGCTTCTTCCTTCTCCTTTGCTTCTTCCATCTCCTTAGGCCTCCTAAATGCTTTAACTTCTTCATCTTCTTGACATCTTCAACTTTTTCTTTTTGTTTTTAAGTAATAATTTATTTTTTTATTATGAGATAGATATTATGAGTTTTATTTTTTTTATTTGACATCTGAAATAAGTCGGCCACTTTTATTTTTTATTTTTTTTATGAGATAGATATTATTTTGTTGTGATTTTTTTTTGTGATTATTTCATTTTTTGGATTGTATATTTGTTATAAATGTTGTTATATTTAAACAAATTAATTAAAATATTCAATTATATAATTCTGTTCATTTTCCTACCCATTTTCTGGAAAATGAGCCAAACACACCAACACAGTTTTCTGTTCTAAAGCCAAACACAAGAAAGGAAAATATTTTCTGGAAAATGACTCATTTTCCAGAAACCATTTTCCTGCTTTCCAAACACACCCTTAATGGAAATGAGCAAATACCAATTTTGGTCCCACGACTACTAACAAAATGATAATTTTGGTCCACATATTTAATTTCTACCAATTTTGGTTCAACGGCTATTGTTTTAGTACCAATTTTCATCCACGACTATTGTTTTAGTGCCAAAATTCATCGCGCCGGTCACCCATCCGTTTAAAATGTGCAAAAATCTAAAATTGTTAAGGGTATTTTCGTCATTTTCAACTTAATATTCCAATTTGAGCATGAATAAATTGATTTAAGTCCTAAGATCGATCAAAATTCGCAGTCTAAAATTGTTAAGGGTATAGGTTTTTCAATTAATGGGGTATACCAAACCCATAGTAGTATTCTAAAACCCAGGGCTGGATTTTAGGGCGTGCAAGATGTGCTACCGCACAGGGCCCCAAAATTTTGGGGGCCCCATTCCAGCCCTGGCCTAATAGTTAGTATATATATTTTTGATTATATTGGCCCAAAATTAAGTTTTTTTCATTTTTTTTCTTTACAATTTTTCTTCAATTCGCAGTTTATTTATACTTTGATAGGGCCTCACTTAGTTAGTAGCACATGGCCCCGCAAATCAAAAAACCGGCCCTGCTAAAACCTATCAACCAAACAATAACAATCACTTTGATACCCATACCTTATACCAAAACCCATCAACCAAACACACCCTAAATAATACAACGTCCAAACGTAGCCAGCATATATTTTTTTTATTCAAATGGAGGGCGGGGGAAATCCCGACTAAATATTTCTGTTGACTACATGAGGCTAAGGCACATCAATAAAGTCACCGTTCAGAAGTCCAAGGATCTCAGTCTCCGATTGATTGAGGCATCATTCTTAAGCCCTGAGGGCACTCAAGAACTTTCTTAACCAATCAATCTGCCACTATACATGTTCTGCTCCCGATATGCATGCACAACCCGCCCAATCTTTTCGAATCCACCGCTTGCACTCGATAATGATATTCACTGTGTTACCATTACGTAGGACACATATATAGGAACTGAACATGAATACTAAAAGAAACCTTATATTCCGATTAGAACATAAAATTGACATGTGAGTGACCTGGTCATTTTGAGGCATTATTTTGAATGGAGTTTAATTAATAATTTCTCAAATTCTCTCTCTTATTCATGAGGATATGAGTTTTGTATATTTATACACTTATCAAAACAGATAACGAGTGTGAAAAATTAATTTACAAAATAAATTTCAAGAACTTTTTGTTTCATATTAAAAAAATATACGAGTTTAGAGTTTTTAGACTATATATATAAGTTGTGAAATATTTTATTAGAAGGATATGATCGCTTGCGCCCAGACATAAAAAGTGCAAATTATGGTCCAAAATAAAAGATTGTGATTTTCACTAGATTCGTTAACGTTGGTGGGGGATGTCACTGCTGTTTTGTTCTATCATATCGGTCCATTTCAACAGCAAAACCAAGTGATGATAGATACTCCCTTTGTTCTCTGGTAAATTATTGGTCCTCATCTTACGTGAATCATAATAAAAAGTAAGATGAATCATAATAAAAAGTATATTTTTAATATATTAAAAGTATATTATTTGTTTTCAAAAAAAAAGTATATTATTTGTGTATTGAATATAATGTACATTATCTAAAATAATGTATTTTTAGTACTTAAATAATGTATTTTTTTAATAAAATATACATTTTTAATGCATTAAAAATATATTATTTGTATACTGGATGTATATTGATAGTATAGTCTACATATGTGGATCATGATCCACACAATAATAGTTGTTGTTCTCTTGCCTACCAAAAACCTAATTAAATATTAAGTAAAGGCAAGTAAGACTACACTGTCAAGACAATGGCCCTGTTTGGTAAATGATTGTTGGCTGATTGGGTTGGCTGTTTGGGTTGGAAGGTATGAATTGTTGATAATATTAGCTGATTGTAGAAAGTTGTTTGATAAATTAGCTGTTAGTTGATAGCTGTTTGGTATAATTTCTTTTCTCAAAAAGCTAATTGAAAATGCTGCTTTGAGTAGCCTTTTGAATTTTAGCATTTTGGAGTTATAAAAAGCTTATTAACCAAACAACTAATAGTGGTCAAATAAGCTAAAATTGGCTAATAGGCTGATAATTTACCAAACAGGACCAATATTAAAGTTGAGAGTGGCCTTTTAGTTTTTCAATTGCTTTAAAAAAAATGCCATTCATTGGACTTGGAAGTGAACAACATAACAGTACAACACTTGGTCTAAAATCCCCGAGATTCGAGTTCGTTGGGGGGAATTTCCCAAAATGGAAAAAGAGTATATGATCATTGATCAAATTAAGATGGCATGAACTTTAATCATATCGATTCAAATAATTAGGTGGGAAATGACATATACTTATTTAATTAATTTCTTTTTGGTGTTGGAAATTGTTGGAAAAAATTGGTTTAAAATGTCATTTAAAGTGATTATTTTGTGCTATAACTTTTAGTATGGTCTATTTTTTATTTGGGTTGGGTCAAAGTATATTTAAATTTTCCTAAATAGAATGTTTAATTCGATATACTATACACTCAAAATGGATAATGAATGAATGTGAAATTAATTCTTAAAGTATATATACCTACTAGCTATTGTCCCGTGCGATGCACTGACTAATATTATATAAATTAAAATGAAGTGTTGGTGTAAAAAGAGAATAAAAAGAGAAAAAATAAATATTAGGTATTGTTCATAATAGATTTTTATTGAAAGAAACATTAAATGTTGGTATGATAGTAATCACTTGTCCACTTTAAATAATATAGGTATGTTAGCAAATATGATAATTTAATGAAAGTACAAATGTGTATATAACTAAAATAGATTTAAATAGTATTTGCACATAATAAATATCTTTCTATTTAATACTATTTATTCTACACAGTATATGTTTATAATTATTTAATATCTCTATTTATTACAAATTTAAATTAATTTTTTTCATTTCAGTCTTAAGCATTATGTAGTTTCAATTTTTAAATGTATACTTTATTATTTTAAATTATGTTTTTAAATTTATTAAATATATTGATATTTATAACCATGCTTCCATCTGAAGTAAAATTTTGAAATTATCTCATTGCATCTTTCTATACACTTATTGCATGTAAAGTTTCAAAGCTCATTAATGCATGTAAATTTCAAATAATTGAAAGTTGTGAAGCCACCAGTAGCCTAAACCAAAATTAGCATCACCTTTCACACCCAAACTCAAATCCATTCACACCATCATCAGTTTCACCAGACCACCGGCCATAGACGACGGAAACAAAGCAAAACCGGCCAATTATACTGGAACCAACACCATAACAAAATAATTCATTTTTTATGCCGTAGTACACTAAAAAATTCATGTTGTAATACACTAAAAGCTTCAATTTTTTTATTTACAATTTTGTAAATACTTTAACCATCATTTTTATGAACACCCATTTCTTTTTTTTTTCTTCTTTTCCTTTTCCATCTTCTTCCCGCGTTAAATTCTTCTTTCTTCTTTCTACCTTTCCTTTTATTTCTTCTTTCCTCTCTTCTTCTTCTTCTAAAAAAAATTAATAATAATATCAAGAAAAAGAAGAAAACGTTACCTGCCATTAGAATTAGAAGATACAAACAGTTTATATAAATATAATCTAATAATGTGGTAGCCCAAAAAAATCAAGAATGCAGTGCTTCCTTCTTCTCTGTTCCGTTCGGCCTCACACATCTTCACCCACCAACTTCCTCGGTTCCCGGCTTGGTATCTTAACAATGAAATGGACACCGTATCTTTTTTCCTCCCCACGTCCAAGAAATACACGACCTAAAACCTGTTCATATGTACTTACCATAGTTTATGGCAGCGATCCTCCATCATTGGGCGTCCCCTGTTCTTCGCGGCGGCAATGGCGGCGACATCAGCAAAGCCTATAGTAGCGGCGTTCGACGGCAGCGGGAAGTCTTGGCGGCGCTGGCCTTCCCGTGAACCTCCACCGTGCGACTTCAATTCTTCCGGTAGCAACTGCAACGTATCTCCATACCTTCTCCGTCCAGGCGTTGGCAGTGGCAGTGGCAGCGGTAAGAAGCAACGACGTGAGCAAGCTTCCTTCTCCAGCGTCTTGGTGGTGGCAGTAGAAGCCTTGCTCGTTGATGATGGCAATGGTGTTTCGGCGATGGAGTTTCGACGGCGGTGGCTGGGCTTGGGGCTTCTAATTTGGCTTTCCTCTCTGGTTTTGCTATCTCAGCACCTAATTCAAAAATGAATTTTGTAGTATTGGTTGTGATATGAGATCTATTTATACTGTTGATTTAAAATGTAAATTCTGATTTTGAATTTTAAATTCATTTCTAACTAATTAATGTTAGCCCCGTAGATTGTAAAAGTCTTTTGTATCTCAGAAAATGTAGTTATTGGAATCTGTAAGTATGCTTTGGTGTTGCAGTAAATGTGAACACAATAAATGCATTCATACTGCTAATCTGATTTGTACCAATAATTTTACAAATTAATCAAAACTACGTAGTTTTGACTGGACAGGAAACTGAAATTCTTTTTATTTATCTAAAAGTTGTTGCTATATTATAGTTATAGATTTGAAAACAGTTCTCATGCGGTGGGAGTGCTTTTGTGCGGTGAGATGAGAGTCATTGATCTTGCCAAAATCAACGTTCGGGATTAACAACGTTTAAAAAAATGTGGTGACAATTTGGTCATTTTTCATAACTTAAGGTGCGTAGGATTTGTGCTTAAAGTGTGTCATGTGCCTTCTTAAGGTGCATGGTTTCTGTGCTTAAAGTGCTGAGAATGTTAGAAATCTCATATATGCGCAGCGGAAACATCAAATCACTTTTCAATGATTCTATGTAAAAGAGAGAGTTAGAAGGTTTTTACCCTTGAAGCGTGCTTTAGCAGAATCAACAGCTTGAACCGTCCAATTGTGCAGCCTCTAGTTCGTCCACCGGCCGGGCACGCGAGAACTCCCAGAGATTTCTACGTGAAAACTCTTTTCCTGACCAATCTATGTATTACTTCTCTCTCTTAAGAAAGAGGGCAAGGCTTATATATATAGTCTGGTTTGGGCCCAAATGTGCTAGCCTTTTAAAAGCCCAAAATCTACCCAGTATTAAATTAATTCATTAATCAATTATTAATGTATTAATTCAATATCGATAACTCTTTATCGATTTCTTTTAAAGTTCTCAGCATTACCACAAACCATTAAGGTGTGACTTTCTAGGTTCATAGTCAAACTAGCAACGAGTAATATTTAATAATTCATTATTAAATAACTCGTAAGTCATGAGTGACACCTAGCAGTATGTCATGACTACTTAGTTGACATTGAATATATTTTAATGTATTATGATGAACCTTTCCGTTACAAATATCATGTAACATTCCTTCTTCACAACACTTATTCCGAATCAGGTAAAGGTCATGATCAAACTTGGTCAAACCCATAAACCTGGTCAATATGTCTATTCAATATTCTTAATATGAAGTCCAACTTCATTATACTCTGGCCAGAGATTCTCGTTGTATGATTATTGAATAGACTGGAACATCCTTGTTACCTCAAGGCGGTGGATCCTCTATTGTACACACACATGTCTTCGTACAATACTAAACTAGGCCACCAAGTACACTAGTCCCATAAGGAACAAAAGGCGCATACTGGCAAAAACTAGTCCACCATATGTACGAGACAACCATGTCGTCTCAAGTCAAAGGATTATTGCATACTTGTAACATACAACATACCAATGAAACGTAGGTAAACACCATGCGGTATGTTGTAGTCAGTTATTGTTCAATGACTTGTTCTCTAACAATCATCCACATGTCTACTCTCTGTATCTCATACAAAATGGCATGAGACTCACCATAAGAAGGACAATGTGCTAGTTTTATCGGAATTCTAATGCCCAACTAGAATTCCTATGACTAGGAATATTTTTACAATTCTTCATTTATTAATTCTTCGTCACTCATATTCTTAACTCTTAAGAATGAAGAATTAAGAAGATTGTATGGAATAATATCAAATATTAACTAAGCCAAAATAAAATAAATAAATAAATTATTTATTATACTGTTTTCAAGGTTTGCAAACAAATGAGATGCCTCTAACACATTAATGTCATTATTCGACCTCACAAACCAAAATGTGCATGTCAAATTCACAAATCATAATCAGCTACAATCTTAAGAATAAGGAAAAAGTGTCAATTAGGTCATCGAACTTTTACTATTCGTGCAATTGAACCACCGATTAAAAAAGTGTGCAATCACAGCATCTAACTCTATAAATTTGTGCAAGTAACATTTATAGTGGGTTATTTGCAGGTAAAATCGGTCATTTTTATTTTGTAAATCTAACGTGGATGGAGGAGGCAGCCTGCCTCCTCCATCCAGGCCGCCGACAAACGGAGGAGGGGTAGCCTCCTCTGTTCAAGTAATGGAACCTCCTCCTCCGCCCAGATCTACAGAGGAGGCTGTTGCCTCCTCCTCTAATGAAGGAGGAAGTGGCTGCCTCTTGTAACTTGGTGGAGGAGCCAACTTCCTCCTTTTTTTTTTTTATAATAATAATAATTATTAATTTATTTAATTTACTTTATTTTTATTTTATTAATATATTAAATTTTTTTAAGAAACTAAAAATACAATTATTTATTTTTTAGGAACATATCATAAGAAAGGTGATTGAAAATCTTTTGTCTACCTGTAAAGAATGTCAATTGCACACTTTTGGTAACATTAAATGGTTTAATTACACACTCATTTTGTTCGATGGTCTAATTGCACAAATAGTAAAAGTTCGATGATCTATTTGACACTTTTTTCTAAGAATAATAGTAGGCTTTCTAGTACGTCCAAAATATTGTCCAACCCAAGCACTTTGATAGTTCTTCTAGGTCCAATGCATACAATCTAAAACCCTAAACATCATTAGCATCAGGTATTCTTAGACATTACTCCCTAAAGACTTTTACAATTGGTCAACAGAATCTTTTCAAACTTTCAATTGCAGTTGATTCTCCAATATGAATATATTAATCTGTTGCACTTGTTGCTACTCCATACGTAAAAATTTGAAATGCTATTGTTACTTTTTGTAAAGTGGAATAGCCTAGTCTACTTAATCTATCATTCCATTGCACAAAATAGTTTTAAGGGAAAAATCAAATAGGTGTTTCAAGAAGTTTTCAATAGGAACAAATTAAAAAAAAAAAAAAAAAGACATTGATTTTTTAAAGAAATTTATAGAAAACCCATGAGACAAATATGTAGAATGATTTATACAGTTTCAACATGTGAAAAAGAGGTTAAAAATATGTTTTTGAGAAATTTCTACTTTTGAACCCAAAATTATAAATCATTTGCACATTTGGTCTCTAACTATTAAAATTTTCATATTTGGTACTATGCATTTTAAATCGCTACTACGTTTGGTTTTTCTGGTCAAAATTTCGCCTATGGGTGATTATATTTCAAGCAAGTGAATTATCTTAAGGGAAAAATTATTATTTTTATTTTTTTCTTAAACATCAAATTTTTTTACCCCAAATCCCCTTCTTCAGCTTTTTTTTTTCAAATTCTCATTTGTCACTCATCTTCCCCCTTTCATAGCCCAGTTCTTCTTCATGTTTTTCCAACCCCCATTATTCTTCTTCTTCTTCTTCTTCAAGCTCTCATTGTGTTCTTACTAAGGAAAAAATCACAGAAGAAGAACAATGTTATATATTTGCTAGATATTTAATATTGATTTTTTTTTCATATTATGTTACTTGCTAGTTATTTAAACTCCTTGATTTTCTCGTCACCATAACCGTTCACAGTGTAGCAATTAGATTTGAATTCATGGTTTTCCTTTTCCTTTGTTTCCTTCTTATTTAGTTAATTGAATTGGGCTCAATTAAACTATTTTGTCAATTTAGGACACCTAGACAAAGCCTTTTTCACTTAGGATTGCACTATCTTGTTGGTTTAGGTCGCCTGCTGGTATTTGACATGGATTATCGGAATTTGGTCGGACGTTTGCTGGAGTTGGCTAGCTAGAACCCTAGTTGACCTGCAATTACAAGGCACTAATAGGTTTGTGGGTTTCATTGCTTCAAAATAACATGCTTGTGAGTTTAATTGCAATGTGTAATAATTAGGTTGTGTTTATTTTCTGATTGTTAAATTGTGTATTAGCTTATATAAAGTCCAATACACTCATGTAGAAAAGAGACTTGGAAGATGAATGAAAATCTGAAATGTTAAGACATTTCTTTTCTCTCATGGATTTGAGAGGTGTTTTAGGCTTATCAAAATAATACCAATCTTGTGGTGCCATCCATTCCTTATCAGCTAAGACCAAGGTGTGGCGGAAATATCCAAATCAAAAAATACCAAAAACAAACCCCTTAACCAGTCCCCATCATCAGCCAAATTCCATCTCTTGCACCCTAAACCTTGTTCTTGTTCGTGTTGATTTTGTGAGGAAAAGATCGGGCACCCGCTGGACTCCTTGGAGAATCGATTCGTGAAATCACCCTCCAAAGATCCACATCATTTGGTATCAGGGCTTTTGGTTCATTCCTCACACAAAAATGTCACAACTCCATCCAGTAACACACGTTATATTTTTCTGTCTGAAAAATTTCCAGATTGCGCTGTCTGAAAGAAAAATCCGAAAAAAATACTTCCTTTTGTTGTTTTGAGTTGAAATTTTTATTGGTGTTACATAACTCACCAATATATCCTTCCATGTAAAAAATTAGGCGGAAATATTTCACACACAAACACAGAAAATTCTTTGATTTCCGACATACTACTGTCCAGTTTCTGCAAGATTTCCAGCCTGCACGGTTGAAGAAAATAATTCCAAAAAAAAAAATACTTCCACTTATGCAATTGCTTTGAAATTTTTCTGGAAGTATACAACTTACCATTCTTTAGTTTCATGAAAACTTTGGTCATAATTTCACTCCTACAAGTTCTAGAAAATTCTGAAAGTTAGTGACACAAATCTGTCTAGATTTTTGTGTTCACTGTTTTCATCATTTATGGAGTCTTTTGAGCTAAACTCACTTCAACAAGGATCACTCACTGTGGAAGAATTCTACAACAAATTAAGAGATTTGATGATCCGAGACGGGGTGATTGAACTAGCTGTAATCACCAAGAACAAATTTGTGTATGATGTTAGAAGGGAAATTGCACAATTGCTTCCTCGCGGGTGCAAATGCTTGTTTACGTTGCTATACCATGCCAAGGAAATTGAAGGAAGATTGCAGCAAAAAGAGGTTGAGAGTTCGACTTCTATTTCTTATGTTGAGAGCTCAATAGATGTGAGTGAGGATACAAAAATTTGTGAAGAAAAGTGTGTAAAAGAGCAGGAAAGTTTGAGTGTAAAAGATGAATTGTGTTCTGAAATTTGTGAGACAAAAAAAAGAGGGAGAAAACATTGAGAACACAATAACCTTTGTTTTAAGTATTTTGCAGGTTCATGGATACGATTCAAGGATAGAAAATGATGGAAGGAATGGTATTGTCGTACCATTATCGACCAAGCTTAGGATCACTCACTCTCCGTGGTGAAGGCACATTTCCATTTGATCGGGGGAAGTATGATTCGAGGACGAATCATTTTGAAGGGTGAGGGAATGATGAGGATAAATAATGAGGATATGGCAAGAGTATAAAGATCAGTCCACAACATTAAATAGCATCTAGAGTTTTAATTTTCAGAATTAAAGCAAGTGCACTTAAACTCAAAGAGGAGAAAACAAAATAAATGTGACAAGTGCAAATTAGGTGGATAAATTGGTCATGCTGATTTTTGATGATTTAGGATAACATGTTGGCATTTAACCAAGTGAAAAATCAGATGAAGAAGTCCAATTTTCGTGGTTGCCATGGGAAGGAAAAAGACAAGTGCCATTAAGCAACACAAGACAAAACTAGGTGAAGAAAATAGCTTGTTTTCAAATTCAAAGATACCTTGGCCTTCCCCAAGCAACTCTTGTCCTCTTCTAGCTACTTTGACCTCCCCATTCAATGTGTAATAATTAGGTTGTGTTTATTTTCTGATTGTTAAATTGTGTATTAGCTTATATAAAGTCCAATACACTCATGTAGAAAAGAGACTTGGAAGATGAATGAAAATCTGAAATGTTAAGACATTTCTTTTCTCTCATGGATTTGAGAGGTGTTTTAGGCTTATCAAGATAATATCAATCTTGTGGTGCCATCCATTCCTTATCAGCTAAGACCAAGGTGTGGCGGAAATATCCAAATCAAAAAATACCAAAAACAAACCCCTTAACCAGTCCCCATCATCAGCCATATTCCATCTCTTGCACCCTAAACCTTGTTCTTGTTCGTGTTGATTTTGTGAGGAAAAGATCGGGCACCCGCTGGACTCCTTGGAGAATCGATTCGCGAAATCACCCTCCAAAGATCCACATCACTCTCCTCAAGAGTGTGGCCCAGTCTATGCCTTTACTATGCGTGTTTTTCTGCTTCTTGACTCAGTTTGTTTTTCTATTGAGAGGCCCATGGATCGATATTGGTGGGGATCTGGGAATGAGAAAGGGATACATTGGAAGGCATGGGACAGACTGTGTGTTCCCAATAAATATGGTGGTTTGGGGTTCAAGGATTTGAGGGCTTTTAACTTGGCAATGTTAGGCAAACAGGCCTGGAGATTTCTTACAATACCCCAATCGCTTGTGGCTCGTATCTATAAGGCCAGGTATTTTTCTAAGACCTTTTTCATTGATGCCACTCTGGGAAGTTACCCAAGTTACTGCTGGAGGAGTATTATGGCTGCCCATGAGCTGATTTGTAGTGGGGTAAGAAGGAGAGTGGGGGATGGAAAATCAACTTTAATCTGGGGCTACCCTTGGTTACCTAACAAATCTGATACAATGGTACATACTTCTATGCCCCAAGAACTTGATGGCTCTTTGGTTTCAGGGCTGCTTGACCCTGCGACAGGTACATGGGATCATTCGATCATCCAAGATATCTTTGATCAGAGTGACGTAGATCGTATTATGAGGGTACCAGTCGCTCCTCACTATGAGGACTCTTGGTTTTGGCTAGGAGACCCTAGAGGCAACTATATGGTTAAAGATGGGTATAAATGGATTATTGGAGATTTTGAGAGTACCCCGGGTACTTTTGATAAATGGCTACATCTTTGGAAAATTAAATGCCTTGCAAAATGGAGAATTTTTGTTTGGAGAGCGCTCTCTAATGTTCTTCCTACTACTACTAATTTGATTATAAAGATAGTAAATATTGATCCAGCATGCCCAATGTGTGGTATTTTGCTTGAGAACACAATGCACTCACTCCTTTTGTGTGAATTTTCAACTTTAGTGTGGAATGAGTCTTCTTTGCATGTTCTTAGTGTGGGTGGGGATGATTTTGGTGTGTGGTTTGCTAATGCATTATCCATGTTAACGGAGGATGATGTTTTTAATGTTGTAACACTGTTATATTATGTGTGGAGGGCGAGGAACATGGCAGTATGGGAGGGATCGCTACCTCATCCAAGGAGCGTGTGGCGGTATCTGCGTGGCACAGGTGCATTCAATAGCGGACCACCAACAGTCGACACAAGTTGTGACGAACCAGGAGATACACGCTACTGCTTCATTATGCTACGTCGACGCGGGATATCACCATCAAACGAAGGTTGGCATGGTGGGAGCAGTGTTGTTGGCGCAAAATGGAAACTTTGTCGCAGCTTTCAACGGGCGTCTCCCGCCTTGTTTCTCACCTCTTATGGCGGAATCATTAGCCTGCAAAGAAGCCTTGTTGTGGCTCAAAGGCCGTGGTCTAACTTCGGTGCATATCTATACGGACTGTTCCACTCTCAAGAATTTGTTAGCTGCGGCTAGTACTAGTCTTTTTTCTTATGTTGGATTTTCCATTGATGCCTCTAGGGCTGTTGTGTTGTCTTTTATTCAATGTTCTGTTAGTTTAATTCCTAGAACCGCTAATAGAGGGGCTCACGCTCTTGCTGCGTTAGCTTTCTCGTAGGTTACTACTTTGTATTGGGATTCTATTCCCCTGACTCTATTTCTGAGTTGATTTAATCTATTCGCCAAGTTGGTTTTCAAAAAGAACCCTTAAACTTTATTTGAAAAGTCAATTAGATTCCTAAACTTTTTAAAAGTGCTATTACACTCTTCAACATGTTAAATTAGGGCAATAAAGTCCAAAAACCAGAAAATGATTTGCTGTTGCAGGTCATTTCAGGTCATTCCAGAAAATCCGGCGACAGTTCGTAAGGTGTCCAGTCGCCTTCCGTCGGCTTTCCATGGAAGGAGTCGCCTTCTGCCAGGAATGGTGACCAATGACAGTTTGCTAGTCACCAGATTTTCTGGAATGACTTGCAATAATACGTCATTTTTCAGTTTTTATATTTTATTGCCCCAATTTAACATATTGAAGGGTGTAAAGTGTAATTGCACTTTTTAAAAGTTTAAAGATCTAATTGACTTTTCAAGTAAAGTTTAGGAGTTTATTTATATCTTTTTTCAAAAAGAAAATGCTATAAACATATAAGAGAAAAAAATGATACTTTCCTTTTAAAAATTTAAACACATAATTAACACATAAAGACTCAGATGGTATGCAAGACTTTCAAGAATCAAAACTCATTTTATGTAACACAGTCTGCGAATTCAAATTTTATTAACTTAGCTAGAAAATTGAATTTTATGTCAGATTGTATGGAATGTCTTTTCATTTATCGAACCTTGTATCGTTTTTAATGTTTATTAATGCAATTTATCCTTAAAAAAACTTATTATTCGATAAAATTAAGAGTTATTTTGACCATTTTCCTTTTAGGTGTGTTTGGAAACCCGGAAAATGATTTTCGGAAATCATTTTCCAGGTTTTTGGTGTTTGGAAAGGAGAGGGAAAATAGAGTCAATGGAAATTAGCTTTTGGTCAATGGAAAATGAAGCCCATTTTATGGAAAATGACTTCCCCTTTTTTTGGGGGGAAGTCATTTTCCGGAAGTTTTTTTGGCTTAACAATCTTGCTTCTCCTTCCGCCTCCTGCTTCAAATACACAATCAATCGCCGGCCGCCGGCGACTGGTCTCCGAAACCAGTCGGCCGGCCACGACTGGTTTTTGTGACGGAAAACAGTCGGCCAGACTGGTTTCACGGAAAGCAGTCTGGCCGTCTGGTCGACTGGTTTCATGGAAACCAGTGACCTGCCGACTGGTCACTGGTTTCCGTGAAACCAGTCGGCCTTTTACCTCTTTTTTTTTGTTTTTTTTAAGATTTTATTTTGTTTTATGAAGGAAGTGTATATATTTTTGTGTATTTTTAAGATATTATTTTGTTAATTTTATTTTTTGAATTGTATATTTGTTATAAATGTTATATTTAAACAAATTAATTAAAATATTCAATTATATTCATTTTCCTGTCTATTTTCTGGAAAATGAACCAAACACACAAAGACAGTTTTCTGCTCTGCACTCAAACACAAGAAAGGAAAATATTTTCTGAAAAATGACTCATTTTCCAGAAATCGTTTTCCTGCTTTCCAAACACACCCTTAAGGAAGAGTACATACAAAACATTAAAATCAAGTGATGGCCCACCGCTAACACCTGTCTGGACCGAAACAAAATCCAAATTAAAAACTCTGAAGTTTGAACCAGTTGACTCATTGATCGTTTTGCAGGGCCCACAGCACTATCCTGCGTCGCAAGTACACAGAATAACGAGCAACTACAGCGCGACACGTGTCACTTCAACATTTGTTTAACCAAAAAAAACTTGACCCGGCGCCCGGCGGAGCCACCCGAGCGAGAAATTTCCTTCGCTTTCTTTGACAAAGCTTTTTAGTTAGTGAGAGAAAGTTTTAGAGAGATAGAGAGAGAAAATGATATTCATTTCCATTTCATTTCGCTTCATTTGAGTTTCATTTCCCCATTTTCCCCCTTTTTCACCTATTTTCTTTTTCCTTCTTTATTTTTCTAATCTAAAATATATAAATACGAAGAATTTTGTTCCCTAAAAAGTTTTGCTGCATTTTTTCTAGAGAGAGGGGGGAGAGAGAGAGAGAATTCATGTTAATGGAGATGAATCTCACACATACGCAATGATTGGAAGAGAGAAACCCTAAAATTCGAATATTTTTTTTCTCGATGCTGAGTCGATTTTGATATCCTTTTTGCTGAATTTCTGTATCCGGTACGTGAAAGTTCATTGATTAATTTATTTTTGGATTTTTTTCTGCTTTATTTATTAATTTTTTTTTCGATGTGAATGTTCAATTAATTGGCGTGGAAATTTTCAGATCGGAGGGAAAGGGGGAGAGGTGAAAATTTTGGAATAAAATAAAAGTAAAAATGCCTGCGCACGCGGATCTGGATCGGCAGATCGAGCAGCTTATGGAATGCAAGCCGCTGACGGAATCGGAGGTGAAAACGCTGTGTGAACAGGCGAGGGCGATTCTAGTGGAAGAGTGGAATGTACAGCCGGTAAAATGTCCGGTCACAGTATGCGGAGATATTCATGGCCAGTTCTATGATCTGATCGAGCTTTTTAGGATAGGCGGCAACGCTCCTGACACTAATTACCTTTTCATGGGAGATTATGTTGGTGAGTTTGCATATCCTATTTCAAGCTCGGTATTGAGTATTCACGTTTGTATTCTGTGGTTTGTATTTGCTTAGTTTATTGCACATTTGCCCCACGATCTAATGATTTTCTACGAATATAATATTTAGTCTATGCAATATAAACTTGTTTCTGTGAAAAATAAACAAAAATTAAAAAAAAAGCATTGGAAGACTTTGAACCTCTTTCTCTAATCTGCTGAATAATGCATGGAGTGGAGTGATGTTTCCTGGTTGAAACCAGTTATTGTTATGAGTTGAGGATGCCTAGAAATATTTTTCCTGTGATATGCTATGCTTTTGCAATTCCCATTTACATTATTATTATTATTATTATTATTATTATTATTATTATTATTATTATTATTATACCATTGGCGTGATATAGTCAGAGCTATTGTGTTAAGAGCACTTAATTGGGTAAATGAGTCGAATGACATGTCTTCATAAAAAAAGAATCTAGTTTTATGCTTGGCTTTGCATGGGTCTTCGTTGTTTTTATGTTTATGATGGGTTTACTAAGGTCAATATAAAAGAATTCATTGTCACTAAGGAGCATCTCTTTCTAATGCAAACTGGCTTATGAAGATGGTGCTGTGCAATATTTGAGCTTTGCCTTTTGCACAAGTTAATCTGATCAAAGAATGATCAAAGAACTTTAGAGACGATGGACAAAGTTGTTAGCAATCCTATTTGTTTCCTCAAAATGTAGTGTTTTGATAGTGGGTTTTATCTCACAACTAAAGTATCTATGGCCTATTTTCATCTTTTGCAACTGGTATTTTGCATGCAGTATACAAAATTATCCACTTGGAAACGAAGTCTCCTAAAGTAAAGTCTTGGGAAATTAGCACTTTTTCCCCCCGAATTATATGTTTATAGCCCTTTTTCCCCTTGAATTATTCATGTATCCACATTAGCCCCCTCAATTATGTTGAAAGTGGCGATTCCCCCACCCCCCTATTAAATCGGGTTTTGGACTGTTAAAAGTAAAGGCAAAATAGGTATTTCAAGTCACTTTTCTTCTCCAAAAAATTATTGCGCATGTGGGAATCAGAATAAATGGGAAAAAAAATAGACACAATTAGCAAATATCATAATTATAATTTAAAGTTAATGTTAGTATCGAATTAGTATTTAAACACAAAATTAGCAATAATGAATTATTTGTGTTTAAGTATTAATTATGTTACTAGCATTAGATTAAAATTATAATTATAATTATAATATTTGCAAATGATGTCTGTTCTTTTTCACATTTATTCTGATTTCCACATATAAGCAATAATTTTTTGGAAAAGAAAAATAAATGAAATACTCAGTTTACCCTTATTTTTAACAGTCAAATGCCCATTTAGTAGAGAGGGGAAAAAATTGCCACTTTCAAATAATTGAAAGGGTTAATATGGATACATGAATAATTAATAGGGAACAAGCGCTGTAAGCATATAACTCAAGGGGGTAAAGTGCCATTTTCCCTAAAATCTTTGTACAGTAGTACCAAGGAATTTTGTACCCTGATTATATCTTGGCATATATGAGTTTCTTGTTTATTTTCTGCATATCTATGTTTCTAGTTTTAGTTTTCCTTGCAGTAGTGTTGTTTTTATCATGTTAATACTTTCATTAAATGCAGATCGTGGTTATTATTCAGTTGAGACAGTAACACTTTTGGTTGCTCTAAAAGTCCGCTATAGAGATAGAATTACAATTCTTAGAGGAAATCATGAAAGCCGGCAAATCACCCAAGTGTAAGTTTTATACTTGCTCAAATAGTCAAATGTGCTTATCATAATTTTATGATGACTAATGGAACTTTACACCTGAATTCAATGTATCTTATTGTTATAACTTATAAGTGATGTGAATGAATTAACTTTTAAGCCATCTTTATTGTGTATATGCATATTAACTAACTTTTAGGCTATCTATTAGTGATGAGTAACTGAACTTTACTCCTGAATGCGTGTCTTATTACAATATTGTAATATGCCAATCATGTCTCTATAATTTGGTTTCCTTATCTTGAGGGTATTTACTTGCCTATTTCATATGACTGGATATATACAATTAATGTTGTCCCTATGTCAATAATATTTCATGCCTATTTGAGAAGTGAAAAATATACTCTGTATTTTTATTTTCTATTTAGTATGGATTTTTTTCAGAGGTGTGCATTTTCTGTCACCCTTAAAGAGGTTTTCAGTCTAATTTCTTAGTGTTTAATTAGCCATATGAGGGCCCCAGTTAGATGGGAGTGATAATATGTGGTTGTAGTAGGAAATTGGATGTGAGGGGTAGCCAAAACTTACTTTCATAGACATCACTATGCTAGACAGGTTAGTGCAAGGTTTAAAAAGGTGTAACGGGCCTCAAGGCGTTCTGTTTTGGCGAGGTGAGGCGTAAGCCTCAAGGCACTTTGAGGCATAAGCCTGAAAGTGTACCAAAAAAATATCAATAAATACTTTTAGAAGTTCAACAATAAAAAAGGAAAAAAAAAACAAAAAACAAAAGAAGCTAGCATCATCATATAATAAACAAATATTAGAATAAAACAAGAAGAAAAGAAACAATGGGAAGAGAAGGAGAGAGGAAAAGGTTAAAAAAAAAAAACTGGAACGGCTGTAAGGTCACAACTGGTCTACGAAGGTCACCGACTCGCCATCACCAAGGCCTGGGTCTCTCACCACTGATGTCGCCGTTGCTTGAAGAGCCGTGAAGGGCACAAATCACAACTGATCTACGGAGGTCGCTGGTCTGAGCGATGTTGATTTTTCTTTCTATTTCTTTTTCCTTCTTTTAGTATTATTAGGGTTTAGATTGTATGGGGGAAGAAGGGGTTGGATTGTATGGGTCAATTTTTAAAAATTGGGCCTACTAGTTGCAGCCCAAAAATTTAAAATCGCCTCAAAGCTCACCTCAAAAACAGCCCTGAGTTGCATGCCTTGCATGCTCGTCACCTGCACAAGGCGTACAACTTTTGTTCTGGTAACAAGGCGCACACCTTTTTAAACACTGGGCTAGTGGAAGGGGTTATGACCTAATCGGCATTAAGGAGCAGAATGGAGAAATATAATACACATAACCAACCACAACTAGTTTAGGATCAAGGCTTAGTTGAGTTGAGTTTGAAATGATTTGATGCAAAACATCTATATCTAAAAGTAATGATAAGATACACTGATTAACTGTCCATAGATATCTGCCTATTCCTTTTAGGAAATAATTATTCCACAATGAAATTTGTCAAAATTATGCTTCTTCTTTCTTGACTTGGTTAAGGAAATATTGCCTTTTTTTTTCTGCCAGGTATGGTTTCTATGATGAATGCTTGAGAAAGTACGGAAATGCAAATGTTTGGAAGTATTTCACTGATCTGTTTGACTATTTGCCCCTAACAGCACTCATCGAGAGTCAGGTTCGAGTGATTACTGTTCAGAGAAGAACCATTTTAATGATCTCATTTGAATGTATTTTGCTGAATTAAGTTTCGTTAATCTTAGGTATTCTGTTTACATGGTGGACTTTCACCATCCTTGGATACGCTTGACAATATCCGAGCTCTGGATCGTATACAAGAGGTATTGAATAAGTCATATGGTCAATAATCATGAATCCTTTTAGCAAACACATTCTCTCCCTCTGACATAATGGGACACACTCTCATACAAAGGCCATGGAAACTGAATTCTGATCACATTTTGACAATTGTAGGTTCCCCATGAAGGGCCAATGTGTGACCTGTTATGGTCTGATCCGGATGATCGATGTGGTTGGGGGATTTCTCCTCGAGGGGCTGGTTACACCTTCGGACAGGATATAGCTGCTCAGTTCAACCACACCAATGGC
>CM008345.1:28181887-28193698 GCA_002525835.2 Ipomoea batatas
TAAAAACATAATAAGTATGAATGAAGGTTATACCCTTCATTTATGTCCATTTTTTCTGTTAAGTTTTTTTTACAAATTATGTTATAAAAGTTGTACTATATAATATTTTGGACAAATATACACCTACCGTTATAACTTTCGTTATCTTTTTCACTATTGTTACTTTGCACATGCATTTACCATATATTTTCTTATATTTTTCAATAATAATAATATGTATATGTACACATTATATATTTAAGTTATATGTTAGTTACTTTTTAAAATATAAAATCTAATTTATAAAAATGTTCTACATTATTATTATTATTATTATTATTATTATTATTATTAACTATAATTTAAACATCTAAAATATAAATAAATTTAAAATTTTAATATAAAGTATTAATTAATATTGGGCACCTATTTTTTGCGCATCGCGCATAAAAAATACTAGTAATTTAATAAGTGTTTATTCTTTGTATTATTTGTGTTGTTATATATATATATATATATATTACCAATTTTATGCTTCACATTATATCTTTTAACATTTATTTGAACACTAGTTTTACACGCGCATTGTGTGACTGATTTAATATAATGTTCAATATTTGTATTTAAATAAATAATTCAAAATATATCAATGCAAGATTATATAAGAAAAGTTCATTATAGTCGACATTAAAATTAATGTTTAACTTGTATATTTTTAAATAATTATTTAAATACTTATTGTAGTTGATTGCTAGTTTACAAAAAGAATAAATTTTATCTAATTAGTATTGTTACATTAAAGAAATATATGCATTGAATTCCTAAGTTGATTCAATTATACTAATATTTATAAAATTGACCCTGTCATTTTTTGATTTTATATATATATATATATATATATATATATGGACTTTAACTCTGGTGAGGTGAAGGCCGCAGGTAAAACGTGTGGATGAATCTCAACCTTAGATTAACTCCTCTATTAAAAAAAATTTGTCACCTACGATCTACAACAATGTGGACTGGAAGACACAAAAATATGCACTGGAAGGCACAAAAATGTAAATCAATTATTCAAAATACTAAATTTAATATAGGATCTTCAATACAAATCATAAACGACCATAAATAATAAACGAGCAAACAAGATTCAACTCAAATTGGTAATTGATGATCAATAATTAACTTATCTTTAAAAAAAAAAAAAAAGTTTGCCACCTCTGAAACGTTCAACAATGTGCTCTTGAAGAATCAACAGTGTGCTCTAGAAGGAATTTAAATAGATTCATTCTAGCCATTGATCTCGACTGAATCAATGGATGAGATTAAACCCTATTTATCACCTAAAACTTTCTCCGCATATGATCCGTTATACACACACACACACTAATACTACTACTACAAATACTACAATAAGTACTAATAATAATAATAATAATAATAATAATAATAATAATAATAATAATAGGCGGAGCCTGAAATCTTATTTAGTGGGGCGAAAAATTAGTTCAAAATACAATTTTAGTACTAAGACACAAATTAAGTTAACCTCCAATTCAAATATTGAAATTCCAACACGTTGCTTTATCGGGTCTGAGCGTGGGGAGCCTTTTGAGTTGGGGATTCAACCTTTAGGGAGAAGAAAAAATTCCAACACATACAGTTAGAAAACCAAGCTAACCTGAATACAATTCTCCACCATTAAGAACAACTTAAATAATAATCAAGCTTTGTAATACACAATACTATCACTAAAGTTTGCCCTTGTAGCAATTATGGATACCGGATGAGAGAAAATTTACATCTTTTGATGACAAGTAATTGTTAGAGATTTAGCTGGTAGAGCCAAATGTGGCAACAAAAACATACTTAGCTTATGCACTAAATGTGACAAAATTAACAATTTAAGACCTGATGTGATAAATAAATAATAGTTGGATGATCAAAAGTATCAATAATTCATACTTTCAAATTGATTTTGATTGAAATATTTTGCAATTTTCGAAGTTAAAAAAGAAAAAAAAAAACTAATAACTAAATATAGTTTTTAAAGACGTGTGTGGAATTAAGCTTGGTGCCAAAAGGTCGTTATAAGTTACAACGTGGGTGTTTGAATGATATGATAAAGTTGGTTCTTTGTTGTCATAAATAGCTGGCCATTGTTAGCTCAATCCTCGTTGTTTACAAACATAACCATGCTATTGTCCTTTAATTTTTTTATTCTTATTTTATTTTTTTAATAAATAACTATCACTTTTAAATGAAATTAAATTTCCAGATTTTTGCCAAAGACCTTGTGGTCAAGTGACATCCGATATCCTGATTAACACTCCCACATGAATGATGGGAGTGGGTTCGAGTCTCAGTTCGATGAGTATCACTACTATTATTGCTACTACGATGGCAAACCCATATTACAACTACAATGCATTCTTGTCAAATAAATAAAAGGATATTTTTGTTATTTGTCATCTTTAAAAATTTTCCTAGGCCATCTTAAATTAGTTGGCACGACAAAACTATTCTAATTTTGCTGCTTATAGAAAGAGACATTGTAGTAAAAGACATTTGATAAAAAAAATCTTTGTTTTGTTAATTGTTTTAATGCCAAATGACATATATATACCAATCATTATTGTGTGGATTATGGTTTACATAGCTGTGTGGACAATATACTATCAAATAATATACATTCAGTATACAAATAATGCATTTTTAGTATATTAAAAATGTACGTTGTATTTAGGTAAAGTACATTATTTGAGTACTGAAAGTATATTATTTTATATAATATACATTCAGTACACGAATAATATACTTTTAGTATATTAAAATATACTTTTTGTTATGGTCCACAAAATAATTTGCCTATATATAGGATCCAATCATCCAAGTGGGAGTTTAGTTCCTTAATTAAAATTCATAATTTTTTACGTGACTAGAGAAATTCGCAATTACTTATTAGGTGTGCACGGGCAAGTTTCACTCACTATTCAAGGCTGTGAGACGAAGTCAACAAAAAGAATATTAATAAAAATTAAAATTTTGATATTCAAGTACAAAAATTATGTTTTATCCACTCAATCAGTTCTTTTGAGACAATAAATTCCACATTTGAATCTTATAAATGATGCAATAGACATTACTAGAGTTTTCTCAATTTGGTCTAATAATGCGACTCTAAAATGAAGTAATGTACTAAAGTATCCAAAATACAATTATTACAAAGTGTTATTATTTTAATATATTTGTGGCAATGATTAATTATTGATATTATATTATACTCTTAGGTTGCCAAAAACAACAATTATTTACCTTAACCCATGTGATATGACACAACCGATTCTTCAATCCTCCCATGCCTTTAAATAATGCAATTTGTCCATTTAATATAAAAATTTTATATTTTTGTCGAAGAGGTTTATCCAGGGTAGAATTACAACAGTTTTAAACTAATTTCTTTTTCTAATTATGTTGTCTGACATTATTCTCTTTGAAAACATAGTTGACTTGTGCCATATAAATTTAGGTGATTGAGTAATGTTAAAGGAAAAATGTTATTCCCCAAATTTAGGTAATTGAGTAATGTTGAAGGAAAAATGTTTTTTTTTTTTAGAAGGTTAAAGGAAAAATATTATTCCCACTATTTTATTTAGGCCATGTTTGGTAAAATGGGTGTTAGCTGATTGGGTTAGAGACTTAGAGGGTATGATTACCTGATAACATTAGCTAATTGTAGAAAAATATTTAATAAATTAATTGTCATCATAATTGTTTGATTTAATTCATTTTCTCAAAAAGCTAATTGAAAAAAGTTGCTTGGAGTAATTTTTTTAATTTTAACATTTTGGAGTTACAAAAAGTTGATTAACTAAACACTTATATTAATTTTTAACTAAGTCAAACAACTACTAGTGGATCCTTACTCTGTCATATTTATTATTTATTGATCAAATTAATTATTTATTCTTTATTTATTTTGTTATCATTTGTGTTCATCACCATAGTGTGATATTTGAGGAGATGGGTTAATACTCAATTTATTCTTCGACTATAGTGATTTTTCTCGATTTAGTCCTGAATGACTTTTTGTGTTTAATTAGGTCATCGACTTTGATGGTTTACTCAATTGGGTCATCTGTTAAGATAGCTTGATAATTTCACTTCTATTAATACCCAATTTAGTCATTGATTATGATAGTTTTATCAAAGTTAGTCTTCAATTATAGTGATTTTACCCAATTTACCCATCGACTATACTAATTTTTCTCAATTTAGTGTTTAATTCTAATAGTCAATGACTCAATTGGATAAACCATCAAAGTCGAGAATCTAATTATGCACAAAAAGTTATTTAGGATTAAATTAAGAAAAAACACTATAGTCAAAGACTAAACTGAGTATTAACTCTGGATGAAATTAAAATATTTTCCTACATTTACTATTTAATTTTTTTATATTGTTTAATTTAGTATTAGTCGATAAAATTTATACATATATTTACAGTATTAATTAATACTCCGAAGTCAATTCCGTAAAATTCTCTCCCTAGCTGCTCTAGGGTTTCGGTTTCTCTCCTAGGGTTTTCCTAGGTTTTCTTGCGTTTTCTTGGTTTTTCTCCGGTGATTGTCATCGGTTTTTCCTGTTCTTTCTACGTGTGTTCTGCTAGCATGGCGACGTCTTCGACTGATGGAGGAGTTGGAGGATTGACGCAGCGCTGGGCAGATATGGTTTTGGAGGATGAGGCGGAGGAGTTCCAACCGGTGTTTGATGAGGCCGACGATAATCCTATCGATGGTGAGTCAACATGGGTTATTATGGGACGTTTTCTGACAAGTAAGCTGATCAAGGTGGAGTATATGCGGCAGGTGTTAGCATCAGTTTGGCAGCCGGTGAAGGGCGTGCAAGTCTCGGAGGTTCAACCGAACCTTTTCATGTTTGTGTTCTATCACGAGACTGATATGCGGTATGTCCTAGATGAGGGGCCATGGTCTTTTCAAAATCATACGTTAGTTTGCCGTCAGCTTGTGCCGGGTGCATTGCCGGGTAGTGTTGTTCTGAACTCAGTCAACATGTGGGTTCAGGTGCACGACCTCCCTCTGGGATATACGTCTGATTCCGTATTGGAGCAGGTTGGGAATTTCCTTGGAACTTTTCTGCGGTGTGATGACAGGTTCGTGGGCACACCTTGGCGGACGTTCTACCGTATTCGTGTCGCAATACCAGTGGAACGTCCCATTCGTCGTCGAATGAATCTTGTGAAGAGAGATAAGACCACTTGCTGGGTATCTTTCAAGTATGAGAGGTTGCACACGTACTGTTTCTTTTGTGGTATGCTCGGCCATTCCTTCAAATTTTGTATAAAGGCGAGGGAGTCTACATTGCCGGTCGAACATTACCCTTTCAGTGCGGAGTTGAGGGCTGGAGGAACTCGAGGGCCAAGGCCGGTTGGGGACCCATGGTTAATACCCTTATCGGGTCCGCCGAAACACCAAACCTCGCCGGTGTGCGATAATATGCAGCAGGCTGCGGCAACGGGTGGGGCGCTGGTTTCGGCAGGTGATCAGCATGTCGTGACTAGTGTGGTGGCTGTATCTAAGAGGAGGAGGGAGGGCTCGGGTGGTGGTGGAAGAAGGGGTGGTGGCGTTGCTAATGATGTTCAGATGACTGATGTTCCAAAAAACTTGTTCTCGGCGGGTTCTGGTTCACAGGCCCGCCCGTCATCATGAGTGTTCTTAGCTGGAACTGTCGTGGCTTGGGCAATCCACGAACAGTTCGAGAGATTGTGGACTTAGTGTCCCGTAAGAAGCCCGAATTTGTGTTTTTGATGGAAGCCAAGGTGGGTCGGGGCCATGCTGAGCGACTCCGAGTCAAGCTTGGCTATGAAGGATTATTTTTTGTTGATAATGAGGGTTTAAGTGGTGGTCTTGCATTGTTGTGGAGAAAAAACCGTACTGCTAGGTTGTTGAGCTATTCGAGAAATCATGTGGATGTGGAGGTCACAGTTGCAGGTCTGGAAAGTTGGCGGATGACGTGTTATTATGGTTTCCCTGAACGGAGTAGACGAGAGGATTCATGGGCTCTATTAAGAACCCTAGCTAGTAGGTCTTCGCTTCCTTGGGTGGTGGTGGGGGATTTCAATGATCTCCTCTATCAGTCAGAGAAGCGAGGCAGAAACCCACATCCAGATGCTCTCCTACGCGGTTTCGGGGAGGCTATGGATGATTGCAGCTTGACACAGTTACCGATGAGGGGGTATCAATTTACCTGGGAGAGGGGAAGGGGTACTGGAGATTGGTTGGAGGAGAGGCTGGATAAAGTCATGGTTAATGATCATTGGCGTGGAATGAGGGAAGGAGCTTTTGTTGAGAACATTCTCACACGAACCTCGGACCACTCTGCTTTGTTTTTGTGCGTTGATGGATCCCCTTCGGCTGTTGGCAGCAGGCGGGTGGGATTCAGATTCGAAATGGCATGGCTACTTGATGAAGGTTGTAGGGAGGTGGTGGAGAGTGCATGGCAGGAGGGTAGAGATGGAGGGTTGATGAGTTGTGTGAATTTATGTGGTGTCCGTTTGCGGAGGTGGGGCGGTGACCATTTTCACAAGTTTGGATAGCGTATCAGACATCTCCGTGAACAACAGCTACAACTCCATGGGCTTAGGGACCCGGCCTCTCTGGCTGAGTTCGGGAGGGTAGAGGAGCAGTTGGCTCGTCTTGAGGCTCAGGAGGACATTTTTTGGAGGCAACGTGCCAAGCAGCACTGGTTGAAAGGGGCAGATGCGAACACTCGATTTTACCACAGGTATGCTTCTGCTCGAAAAAAGAAAAATGCTATCTCTAAACTTAAGAACGAAGCCGGTAACTGGGTAAAGGGTGAATCTATGTCTTATGTTGTTCTATCTTATTTTGAAAATATCTTTCGAACAAATGGTTCAGCCCCAATGGAGTCTTTTTTTGCATCTGTGACCCCTCGGGTCTCTCGGGAGGAGAATGATTCCTTGTTACGACCTTTTGATTTAGATGAGGTAAAATCTGCCTTATTTTCAATGTTCCCTGACAAGGCCCCGGGCCCTGATGGGATGAATCCTGGTTTTTATCAGCACTATTGGGATGTGGTAGGGGGAGATGTGTCTACTTTTGTGATTGAATGTTTAAACTCTTGCTCCTTTCCTGCTGGTTTGAATAATACTGATGTGGTGCTTATCCCTAAGAAGTCTGTGCCAGAGATGGTTTCAGACCTCCGGCCAATTGCTCTGTGTAATGTTGTATATAAAATTATGGCGAAAGTGTTGGCCAACAGAATGAAGCATATGTTAGGGGGATTAATTTCTGAGTCACAGAGTGCATTTATTCCGGATAGGCTTATCACGGATAATATCCTAGTTGCTGCAGAGGTAGGCCACTATCTTAACAGGAAACAATCAGGCGTAGTAGGGTGGGGGGCTCTAAAGCTTGATATGGCAAAGGCTTATGACCGAATGGAGTGGTCATTTCTGCGTAGAATGATGCAATCTCTAGGCTTTGCTGAAAAGTGGGTGGAGTTGATTATGCTCTGTGTTACATCAGTGTCTTATAGTTTCTTGATCAATGGAGCACGTACGGGTCAGATTACCCCCACCCGAGGGCTCAGGCAAGGTGATCCACTTTCTCCGTATTTGTTTATTATCTGTGCAGAAGGTCTCTCATTGTTGCTCCAGAAGGCTCAGCTAGAGGGCTCTATTCATGGCTGCAGAGTAGCACGGGGAGCCCCGCCGGTCTCGCATTTGTTTTTTTCAGATGACAGCTTGTTGTTCTTTAAAGCAAATGCACAGGAGGCTGGGGTCATTAAGGAATGCCTGAACACTTATGAGAATATGTCTGGTCAAGCTGTTAACTATGCAAAATCTAGTGTCTGTTTCAGCAGGAATACCACGGCTGTTTGCAGGGGGGAGGTGGCTCAAGTTCTTGGGGTATCTCAAGCCCCTAACTTTGGGAAGTATCTTGGCCTCCCTGCTTTTGTGGGGAGAAATAGGAAGGCAGCCTTTTCATATATTGAGGATAAAATCAAGCAGAGGATTGAGTCGTGGAACAAGAAGCTCCTCTCTCAAGCTGGGAAAGAAATTTTGTTGAAGAGTGTGGCACAATCTATGCCCACCTTTTCAATGAGTGTATTCTTGTTACCAGATGGGGTTTGCAAATCAATTGAGAGGACCATGAACAGATTTTGGTGGGGATCAGGTAATGATACTCGTATTCATTGGAAGGCATGGGATCGTTTGTGTGTGCCTAGGAAATATGGAGGTTTGGGTTTTAAGGATCTTAAAGCTTTTAATTTGGCAATGTTGGGCAAACAGGCCTGGAGATTACTAACTAATCCTCATTCCTTGGTGGCAAGAGTTTATAAAGCTAGATATTTTCCCAGGTCTACTTTTGTTGATGCTTCTGTAGGATCATGTCCGAGCTACTGCTGGAGAAGTATTATGGCTGCTCATGATTTTATATGTGAGGGGGCGAGAAGAAGGATTGGGAATGGTAAAACCTCATTAATTTGGGGTCATCCATGGCTGCCTGATGATCCTAGTCCCATGATACAGACTCTAATGCCACCCTACTTAATTGGTGCGTTAGTTTCTGGACTTATAAGTGAGCAGACTAATACATGGGATTTACCCGTTTTGACTGATATTTTTCATCCTACTGATGTGGAGAGAATTCTACGAGTGCTTGTCTCCCCTGACTATGAGGATTCTTGGTACTGGCATGGGGATCCGAGAGGTTGTTACACAGTAAAGAATGGTTACAGGCGCATTATAGGTGAAATTGATTATTCTTCAAGTGGTTTTGACCATTGGAATTCCCTTTGGAGGCTCAAAATACCACCAAAGTGGAAGATATTTCTTTGGAGAGCTCTAAATGATATACTCCCTGTGACTACAACTTTGATTTTAAAGAGGGTAGAGGTGGATCTTGCATGCCCAATGTGTGGGTTAGGTCATGAGACCATTATGCATGCATTTGTGTTGTGTGACTTTTCCTCTTTTGTTTGGCATGAGCTTAATCTACATGTACCTAGTGTGACTGATGAATCCTTTGTAAGTTGGTTCACGAAATTGATGATGGGCATGACTGAGGAAAATCTTGCTCTATCTATGGCAGTGCTTTATTCATTATGGCAGACGCGCAACACCGCAGTGTGGGAGGGGTGTTTACCGCAGCCAAAAACAGTTGCCGCACGAGCTGCAGCTGCGCTGCATGCATGGCGCTCTGTCCATCACGGTGGCAGCCCAGGTGTCGGGGAGCTAGCGCAGAACTTTTCCACGTCCGGATCGTCGCTGCTGCCATGCTGCTATTTCGACGCCGGGCACCAACTAGATTCCAGCGACTCTACATTTGCGGCGGTTCTTTTCGACCAAGATGGAGGTTTTCTTGCAGCAGTAGCAGGACGTCTTCCGCCATGTTCTTCCCCTTTTATGGCGGAGGCAATGGCCTGCAAAGAGGCGCTAGCATGGTTACGTCGCACCGGAATTTTGGAGTTTAATTTGTTCACAGATTGCTCACAACTGCGAGGGGCCTTGTCATCAAATCGCTCTACGTTTCGTTCTCATGTCGGGTTTCCTATTGACGCATGTAGACATGCGATGGTTCTATTTAATTCATGTTCGTTATTTTTAATTCCTAGAGCACAAAATATGGCTGCTCATACTCTTGCGTCTGCTGCTTTTGCACAGACTAACACTTTGTATTGGGATTCTATCCCTCCTGACTCTATTTCTGCATTTTTGCATTAATCTACGCAGATTTTGATTTCAAAAAAAAATTAATACTCCGAAGTCCGTAATAAATTTAATTTGATCTGACTGTCTACTATTTTATTTAGAGTACTTTTAGTACTCTGTAATAATAATTGTGATCATTACACATTTACAACTAATTAGATTTCCTTACTTAGATTAAAGATATTAATAATTTTTTCAAAATTGTAAGTAAATAACATTAATAAAATATTAACAAGTTGTATATTATAACAACAATTTGATTCCTATGTTCATTTGCTTTCTGAATCAAACAACGGAGCATAAATTATATTCTATTAATCCTATGTGCAATCAATTAATATAAATTGTTAGACAAAATTTGTAACACAGAGCCCTATTCATTAATCAATCCACTAATTGCATATATTGTCCGACTGGTATGAGGGTCTTAGGGGCAAGGAAATTTTTATTATTATTATTTTTTTTGGTAAGGAAAAAAAAGAGGTTATGGTATTTAGTAACATAATTAGCTTATCAATTAATTTTGACTTATTTGATCACTATTACTTGTTTGACTTGGTTAAACAGCCAATATAAGTGTTTGATTAATTAGCTTTTTTAACAGCTCATTACTCCAAAGCGCTAAAATTCAAGAAGCTGTTAAAAGAAACTTTTTCGATCAGTTTTTTGAGAAAGTCATTTTGCATGTAATCATCTAACTAATTTACCAATTATTTTTCTACAAGCAGCTAATGCTATCAACTAGTTACACCTACTAACCCAATCAACTAACAAATATTTACCAAACAACACTATGACCCTATTTGGTAAATGATTGTTAGCTGATAGTTGTTAGCTGTTAACTAATTGGGTTAGAATGTATAACTAGTTGATAACATTAGCTGATTGTAGAAAAGTGTTTGATAAATTAGTTGTTAGCTATTAGCTTTTTGAAGTTACAAAAAATTGATGAACCAAACACTTATATTTTAACCAAGTCAAATAACTAATAATAGTTAAATAAATCAAAATTAACTAATAAACTAACTATTTTACCAGTGTCTATAACTTTCTTTGTATCATTATTAATTGTTAATGTTAAAATACTAATTTGTTTTTTTTATCTTTTTTATTATTGAAAACGGGGTAAAAGCCAAAAAGTAGGATTAACGGTCATGTAGGAGTGATCTCGGCCGCCAGTTTTGGCTAATTATGGTGTATCCTGATTAGGTCTGAAAAGAGTTATTTCTATTTCTGAGATCTATTAATGATAGCAATATTTTTATATTTATATTGTAATTATTAATTTTAATCACATTTAATTTATCTCCCTTTTTTTTCAACTGGATTAGATTTAGTACAAAATATTTAAAATATGTTTCATTTGCAAAAGCATATTGCTTGGTAAATTGTAGTATATTGAATATTTTAAGCTAAACTTAGTATATTTTAAAATGTAAAAAATGATACTCCATATTAAACAATTAATAGTATAGAGCTAGATACTCCGTATATAAAATGCACCTAGAACAAAAAATGGCATTAATTTTGGTTTGAAAGTTACAGCATTGAGGCTAACCTGACTTGTAAAATATACAATTACTAGATTACACCTACTAAGGTCAATTGTTTGAACATTTTGGCGTGTGTTGCTTAGTTTGAGGAAAAAGTGAAAAAAAAATAGAAAAATCAGGGTGGTTGTCAATTGACGACCATCATGACAAACTCACATGGAACGGACGTTATGCGTACATAACAATTTTTTTTTTCTTAAGAGGATATATCATATGAGTAGTGTAATATGTAGTTTCACTTTCTACTTTATTTTTGCTCTCTTTACTTACATGACACTCTATTATTGAAAATAATGGGTCATCGTTTTTTTTGCTTGAAAAAGCAACACATGTAACAAACTTGCTACAAATACATTTATGGTGTGTTTGGAAACCCAAAAAATAATTTCTGCTAGGAATTATTTTCTGAATTTCGGAGAGGGTGAAAATTTGAAGTCAACGAAAAATGATTTATTGTCAAAGGGAAAATAGCTTGATTTTTCCTAGAAAATGGCTTCCCTTTTTTGGGGAAGTCATATTCTG
>CM008345.1:28295112-28309700 GCA_002525835.2 Ipomoea batatas
TGAAAGTGCTATCATGTTGAAATGGAGGACCTGTTTCATTGGTGAATTAAATGGTGGATGGATTCATTGGATTGCTTGCTTTTATGGCAATGTAAGGACGTGTTAGAAAGACCTTTTGTAGTACACTTTTTTTTTTTCGATGGCGAGGGAAACCCCACAATCCTTTTGGGTGTAGGTAAATCCCGCCTTGTGACCATAGCCGACAAAGGACTACAAGGAAGTAAACCAGTCAAGGTTACTCATAGCTATACGGCTCAAATCAAGGGGGCAATTAAAAATTTTCAAAAACATTTTCCTTTTTGTTCCTTTTAGTGACATGTTTTGAGAATTTTAAATAAGGGTACTTTTTGTTTTGTAATTTTAGTTTAATTCTTATTGACAATATTTTAAGGTATTTCCTTTTTATAAAGATATCTGATGCATGACGGTGTGGCATGGCATGATGAATGATATGGCAGATTGTATAATTATGTGATCAGGTGAATAATGTATGTCACTATCACGTAAAATATAAGTACAGGAGTATCAAAACAATGATGAGATGAAAAGTATCATTATTTGAAAAATAAAATTTAAGATAACCCATATTTGGAAAAAAAAAACTTGAATGGAATATTTGTTTCATTTTATAATACTACGTATCATATAAGGCTGTCCTTAACCCAATTTTTTTTTTTTTTTTTTTTTTTTCACTTTTTAACATGGGTCTCACTTCCACATCATCAAATTTGTAAATTTTTCACTTTTTATTCTACATCCCTGCAATATTCTTACACATTCATATTATATTATAAATATAATAATCAAATAATATAATAAGAAATAAAAAAATTTAAAAAGTAAACAAATTAGATTTACTATTTTTTTCTCCCACTTTCTCATTCTCTCTCCTCTTACTAATTTAGCAATTTCTCTCTCCTATTCGGGTTAAGGACATCCTAATTCCAAAGGATTATGTACACTAATTCAAACTTTCAAGCTATCTTTGACTCGTGTAATTTCAGAATTAGACTTTATGATCTTTATAAAAGTGAAGTCTGTTTAGATGAAAATTTTAGTTTTGTACACTTTTACTCCATTTTAGCATTAGTTTGCTCCTATGATAAAAACAACTCTAAATATCAATTTTAGGCTAAACAGTGGTTAGCTTCAAAAGATATATAATCAATACATGCAAAATTGATATGATAAGTTAGTGCATTATAGTTAAAAAATATGCACACAAAATATACTTAAAAAGAATGGTGCAAAAGTGTATAAATTATCCATGCATTTATCAATAAAAAACAAAGTTTATTTCTAATGTCATTCCTTTAGATCTTTCAGGAATGACAAATAAGTTGCAATTGAAAATAGTTAGTGATGTTGATGTTGGATGTACCAACTCACTTACCTGAGCACTCTTGCTAGTTGACAAAAGCTTGGTAAAAAAACATGTAGAGATGCACATGAGAACACAAAATTAGTCTTGTACGAAGCCCTTATTCTTTTTTGTCTACTACGACGGTGTATGTTTTTCGACCAAATGCTAGCAAATTAAAGTAGATAATACATAGTGTTAAGAACAAACAAAATGGGAATCCCCTCCTAGCTGAACCACACTCTTTCATCATCATCACACTCCTCATGTTGTGAGGTTGGCGATGACAATTGAATCCTCCCACGAACAAGATACTTGAATTTGGAATCCCCATGCATAAGGTACTATTAGAGGATAAGGAGCAGTACACCTGTACTGTTCCCGTGCTGATAAAATTCCAAGCATATTGGAGGAAGAGTACTATAGTCCAGGCTAGAGTCTTTCACATAGTTATATTCCATAACATTTTGTATCTCTGTATCAAACTCATCTTAGTTGGGCGGGTAAGTTTGTTATAGAGTTTTCTTGTTATTTTAATAATTCTATTTTGACTATATATAGCCTCCCCTACGCCTATAATGAACGTAGACTTTCAAATACTTTCACATCAACTAAATCTTCACTCTTTTCCTTCCACTATGAAAACTCAACTCCTCCTCCAAACTGTTGTTTCTACAAATCAATGAAAAATCGTAGCCTAGTGCTCATCAAATCAAGTCAATCAAGCGTGAGTTGTAGCTCATGGAGCATATCCATGGGAAGTTAGAACAAAATGCTGGTTAATCCTCTATTTGTAACCTTCAATTGTAGTTCTTGGAGCAGATCCGATCCGTGGAAAGCACGAGCACAGTGTGCTCATTAATCCTCCGATCCATTAATAACCTCTAACAACAATAAATGAAGTAGATCCATGAAGATGATCAACAATTCATGGAGTAGATTCATGAAGATGAACAACAATTCATGGACCAGATTCATGATGATGAACAACAGTACTTGGAGTATATCCATGAAAATGACCAATAGTAAATGGAGTAGATCCATGAGAACAACATTCAAAGTGAGAAATACGCGGGAATCATTGTTGAAAAAGTTCTGATTCTTGTTACAAATCGGTCCTGTTTGATAAATAATCAGCCTATCAGTCAATTTTGGCTTATTTGATTACTATTAGTTGTTTGGTTAATAAGCTTTTTGTAACTCTAAAATACTAAAATTCAAAAACCTACTCAAAGCAGTCTTTTCAATTAGCTTTTTGAGAAAAAATATTATACCAAACAGCTATCAGCTAACAGCTAATCTATCAAACAACTTTTTACAATCAGCCAATGTTATTAACAAATCATACCTTCTAACCCAAACAGCCAATCCAATCAGCCAACAACCATTTACCAAACAGGGCCATCATCTTCAACACACATCGTTTGAGAGATTGGTGAGTGTCTGCCTTCTCAAATTTCTCAGCTCTTCAATTACAAAAAGTGTGCATTCACATAGACTTTTGGACATATAACCTTATTTATATAGAGATTGAGGACATATATAGTAGCTAAAGTAAACAATAATACTGCATACAATTTTGATAACAAGAGCATATTCACCTTTAATAGTGGAAATAAGTTTGCTTCTTTTAATAGTGGAAATAAGTTTGCTTCTAAGTATACCTTTTGTGAAAAGTCTAGCCATACAGTTAAGAAGTGTTAAAGGAAACAATTCAATTAAAACATGGTGATCCATCAAGTTGGATATACCAAGATATAAGTCTAAAGGCAAACAAACACATATTAATTAGAGTCTCTACTATAGACTTAGGTAGTGCTAATAAGAGTTTTGTTAGTACTAGATAGGTGGAAACTGATATTAGCCTACCCAATGAACAATTTCAGAAGATAATTTCAATGCTACAATCGCAAGTTGGACAAAGTGTTCATAATTCATCTACTGCTACTATTTAAGTGTTATTCCCTCATATTTGGTTCCTAACTTTAAAATGACAGTACAACAAATGCATGAAGTGTGCAAGGATTTGTTGTTCATATGTAAAAATGGAGAAAATGCCCCCTTAACACATTTGAGTAGCAAATCAGCTTGTAGTTTTCTTGATTCATTCAATCTCAATGAAAGGAAACACTCAATTGATATCTTGAAGGAAGCTAGTTTTGTATGATCGAGTTTTTATGTCACAGTATGACAGCTTTAATTTATCTCTAAGCTGGGATTACAGAATCTATACTCTCCAACTTATGGGAAGATATTGGAGGATAAGGAGCAGTATTCCATTATTGCTCCAATAATAATAAAAGTCCAAGCATATTAGAGGAACAGTACTGTAGCCCATGCTAGAGTCTTTCACATACAGTTATATTCTAGAACATTTTATATCTCTGTATCCAGCTCATATGAATTGAGTTGGTAAATTTGTTAAAGGATTTTCTTGTCATTTTAATCATTCTATTTGGCTATATATAGGCTCCCCTACTCTTGCAAGACTTGATGGTGAAAATCTTCACTTAATGAGTTAATGCCTGCAAGATTTCGTAGTTTTGCAAGTGTTGGTTTTGTGATATTCCGGCTTAGTTATCGGCAGGCCAACATAACCATAAAAATCAGAAGCTTGAAGCCATGAAGAATGGCCGGAAGAAAATGAAGGGGTTGAGGCCCTTTATATAATTGTAAGGCCGGACCACATGAATATAATAATACAATGATTATAATAATAATTCAATACAAATAATATTTTATCTGAGGTTGATCTTGGACTGGGCTGTAATTCTGATTGGGGCTTCGCATATAATCTGGGCCGTCATATATTTTGGGCTTTTTATCTTTATGGACCGTAGTCTCATATCCAACAACAATGATACTTCAATTCCTGTGAAGTTGTTGCTTGACATGTCAATTAAGGATTTGGAGATGACTCTAGTTGGAAATATTGTGGGGTGGCGAGCATACGAGACAATTATTTCTTAAACTCAAAGGTGGGAGGGTAGAAATTTGAGTGATGAACTCTAAAAATTCTCCAATTAGCATTGATATAATGTAACTAGATTGAAGATGCAAGCTTAATTGGATTGAAGTTGGAATTGTATTGCAATATTGAATTGAAGTCTAATTTTAACCCTATTCTAAGTGAAGAGAAGTTGGAGAGTGATAATTCCCCTCAAAGCTATGTCTAAGGTTCTTTAAATATTTCAAAAACTAAATCACAATTGCCTACGTCACCATGGTCGTGGTTGGTTTTTCCTCTGTGCAGTAGCTCTGACTTTCAAGCTATTTTGTACATATTTTTAACATATGAGTTATGATTTGTGATCTTCACAAAAGTTGTGTATCTTTAAATTATATTTTTAATGGCACTTGTGTTACTCAATTTGGACATTCGTAAAATATAGCTAGTAAAAATAACAAAATACCATGACATCTCTTAATAGAGCTTTGTTCGTGAAGTCCAACTCTTTGCAAGCCACAACCACGGCTGAGACTGTGAGTGGCAGATTCATCTGCTCCCAAAATATTTTTTTTCTCCCTTTTCTTGCTATTTTAGGCCTCTCATGTCGTGGTACTTCTAACACTCAATCTTTAGGCTTCTTAGGCTTCAACCGTCTATCTGAATTAGAGCTGTCGAAATGGGTCAGGTTAAATAGCCCGCCAAAATACGAGCCTAATGGAGGTTGGCACACCGCACCCCACTTTAGTGCCACAGGCCTTGGCGGGGCCCACCAAATTTGAAAAGTTTTAAATTTAAATAAAAATTAATATGAAAAAGTTAATAAGTGTATACTAAAATAATTTGGATAGTTAGTTTAAACTAACATATATTCATGCATTTGTAATTTGTTAAACACAATAATAACTAATAAAGTAATAAGTCCTAATAAATAATCAAATACATAATTGGTTAATCTGCAATCTAATAACAAATAATAATTTATACAATGTACTAATTACTAATACATTTTTTCAATATATATAAACATATTTTTATATATTATAATTATATAAAATGGTGTATATATATATACTATTAATAATGTTTACATACTAGGTCATGCGGGTCGACGCCTACCATTTTGGCAGGATGGACTAAAAAGCATGCTAAAATACGGGCCATAAAATTCAAAGTCCGCCCCCACCTTTTTGGAAGGGCAGGACAAACTAAGCCTGTTTTGACGGCTCTAATCAGAATGCATCTTTATGCTAATGTGACTTCAAACCAATCCAACTGAACTCCATTTTACATGATTTTACAATTAATGTCTCAAAGTCGCATAAATGATGCAAATTAAAGGAATCAAATAAGGACAAACTTACCATCAAATTTGCACAAAATCATAAGAATTTTGATATCAAATATGAACATAAAAATAGTAATAATTGACACTTATCCGCAGATAATTTAAATCTTATTTACAAAACACGGATATTATTTGCCTCGTCATCACCCTATCACCAGCCATATATATTTGTATTGTCAACAATGACTTGGCAAGACATATGATATAGCAATAACAACGCGTAAATGGCGGTTGACTGGCTAGTAATTAATGAAACCAAAAGCATTTGTATTTTTTTTTTGAAAACAAAAGCATTTGTATTTAATTTGGTAAAAAAGTTAGAAAGTATTCCATTATGAATATATGGAAATAAATTATAATTTTATTAAAATTGCAATAATATTTTTGAAACCTGTCCCACAAAAATCTTCTATATTCGAAATCTCTCTCAAAAATAGCATAATCATAAGTTGCTTTTTTTTTCTTTTTTTTTTTCAATGCATTTGGTACTAGGTACTCCCCAACCACCTAAAATTGTCATTATATAAACCCCCAAATCCCATTGTTTCTCCTACACACTCCAACAACATTTCCTTAACCCAACAAAACGCTCTTCTCTCTCCCTGTCTGAATTAGGTCTCCTCAAATCATGGCCAAGAATCCTTCTTATTACCAGACATCATGGGCAGACCAATGGGGCCCGGAGCCTCTTTTTGAAGAACACAAAATGAATGATCGTAAGACGACCAAATTCTCCGACAAGATGAGTGAAACCTTCGATAAAACTAAGGTGGTCGCTTCCACCGGTGCGAAGAAAGTCAAGGCTGGAGCTTCTGCAGGTTTTCGCTGGATCAAAGACAAGTGTCATAAGACTTCTCAGAAGCACTAGATTACAATATTATATATATATATATACATATATATATATATATATATATGTGTGTGTGTGTGTGTGTGTGTGTGTGTATGTTTATTTATTCATATATAGTATTCTTGAATTGGTTCTGGTATATGCATGTACTTAGAACTTGAACAATATATATAACCTAGTCTAAATTAAATATATATGCTTTATTTACAATTGTTTGCACAAGTTTGATAATTGTTTTCATTTATTTTTCTTGTTTATGTTATGACCATCGATTACTGGTGGGTTACTATCCGGAATTTCCGTCCAACTTTGATCCGTTACGTTACGTTAGACTCTATTTTCGTCCAACATTAGATGTTGGACAGAAATACCGACAACCATTTTTTCGGATCATCATTTTGGTCTGAAACTTATTTTCCAACCAATAATCCTTGTTTTCTATATATCCAACTTTCATTGGTAAGAAATAGCGAGATTTTCAGCAGTGACCATCCTTTCTTAATTGGCTCTTCTACTAAAATTCTAAGATTAAGTTAAACAATATAAAGTTTCAAAAAAAAAAGTAAAACAATATAATAACCCAGTCAGATAAAGGGATCCCTAACTAATATTGAGCGAAATAGAAGAACATCATCACCGTCAGATTAGATCGCCTACCAAGATTAATGGTGGAAGAATTATTATTGAGTTGTATTGGCTAAATATATGATACAAACTCATAATTTTAGGGCACTAATACAAGAGGCATGATGCATTGATGCTGATAGACATCATAGCTTATGTGTAAAGTGGTTGTTTTAATCCATTACTTATATATTTTGTTAATATTAACAGATTATTTTGAATTTCTAAACTATTAAATGACATATTGACCATTTTATAAAACGTTCTCAAATTTTCTATATATACATTATTATTATTATTATTATTATTATTATTATTATTATTATTATTATTATTATTATTATTTACAATAATATAAATACCTAAAATATAAATAAATCTAAAATTTTAATATAAAGTACTAATATTGAGCACCTATTTTTGCCCATCGCATATAAAAAAATAATGTGTTATTAGACAAAGCTTATTTTAGTGCTTGTTAAACCATGTAATTTAAGCTATCATTTTGTTATTTTGGTGACTATTAAACTACTTGCAAATTAGGTTGTTATTTTGTGCAACTTGGAAATATTTGGTTATTTTAGTTCTGTTAAAACAAGTGCAACTCGGACTATTATTTTGTATAACTTAGAATGTCATTTGTAGTAAGAGTAGCATATTTATGAAGATTCAATAGAGGGAATGTAAGAAAATTTTATGAATTAATAAATACGGAGTATGTCTTTTAATAATTTGGAAATTTAAAATAAATTATTAATGTTAACAAAATCTATAATCTATAAGTAATAGATTAAAACGGTCACTTTACACATAATTAAAGGAGGAAATTTTTATAAGGTAATAATTCATGAATTACGTTTACAATATGAGTATAATTAATAGATTAAAATTGTTATTTTTCAAATTATAATTATACATTAAAATAAAAGTTGACTAAAAGTAAAAAATTAAAAAGAAGCTAGATCTAAAAAGGGAATACATGAAGACGTGATCTTCCTCTCACCATGTACATTTTGCTTTTCTGAAGATTATAAAAGAAATTAAAATGCCAAAAACCTTCTTTTTTTTTTTTGACCACACAGAATACTGCACGATAAAGGAAATTTCGTTCCGATAAGACATCTCACGACCAATAACATATGATGATAAAAGAAACGAGCTTTTCTATAGCGTTAGTGTTGCCAACTAGTTTGCTTCTAAGTTCAGCGCCACTTTTTGAGGATGGGAATTCAAGATGTGAAAATCAGGGAAATAACTTTTGAAAAATGAGTTATTTTTTAGAAAATATTTTCATTTCTAGTGTTTGGTTGCGTGCATTTCAAAACACTGCATGTCCTGGTGTGCTTGGTTCATTTTTTAAAAAATGAGTAGAAAAAAAAAGGGTCAAATACCCTAAACTTTATCTGGTCAACTCTGAAGATAAAATTAGCGACTGGCGACGGCCGAACCGTTACTGGTCGCCTTCTACCAGAGATGAAAGACAATTGGTTGGTCGCCTTCTCATGCGGAAGGCGATAGGAGAAGGCGACCAATTGTTCGCTTTCTCCGATGGAAGGTGACCAGTTGGTCACCGAGGAGATAGGTCGGGGAAGATGGTTGAGGAAGAATGTCTAGAAGGCGAAGAGAAGATGCCTGGAAAAATGACTTCTCCTAGAAAAAAAAAAAAGGGAGAGTTGTTTTCCAAAAAAACAAGGTGATTTTTCCCTTTGACTAGAATTGATTTTTCATGATTTTAATTTTTTATGCCTTGTCAGACATTTCAAAATCATTTTCCGGATTTCTAAACACACCCTAAGTAAATTTTGTTCAATTCTTGGCTAAACCAAAAGAATATTGACAAAAATCAAACTCGTGACATTTATTTCATATACAAGAATAATTTCATACCTACTCATCCAGTCCTTTCCCGGCCAATAGTTTCACAATATTTGTTTTACATTTGGTCTTCAAATGTAACTTTTATCACTTTTGGTACATATAAATACATAATTTTGAAGTTTTTGTCATGTTTAAAACAACTGAATGAGTTACATTTTCATTTTTTCAGTTTGAAACCATGGTTTTCTCCGCACAAGTGTGATGAGTTTTGAACTAAAAAGACTTAATTCCATTTTTGGTTCTAGATTTATAGGTGACAATATGCTTTTAGTCCATTTTTTTTTAAAATATCCACTTTTGGTCCTAGTAATATTATGGCATGACCATTTTTGGTCCTCTATCAACAAAACAGTTTAAATTTCATAAAATACAAGGGTATTTTGGTCTTCAATTATGATTTTTTTCAAAACAACAAACATAAAAAAAAAATATAGCCGATCAACCTACTTTGTATAAAAAAAAAGATCGAAATGTCCTTATATTCAATTGCATTTCAATGATTTTTTTGACGGAGGACAAAAAATGACAATGTCACAATAATACTAGGACCAAAAAAGGGTGTTCTAATAAAAATGGACTAAAAGTGAATTGTCACCTATAAATCTAGGACAAAAAATGGAATTAACTCAACTAAAAATACAATGCATTATGTCTTTTTTTTTTATAACAAAATATTAGTCAAAATAATTAAATATGACAAAATTAAAAATTTTCCGAATAGTAAAAACTTAATGTGAAAAATGATATAGTCCTAAATCAAAAGTATTTTTTTTTTCCTCTGAAAACTGCAAAGGAAAACAAACAGTACGGAGAGAGTTTTTATTTTTTTCTTAAAAAAGTTAAAGAAATGAAAAGAAAAGAAAATAAAAAGGACTATAGTACACTTAGTATTGTCAAAGCGGGTCGGTCAACCTCATCAAGCCCGTCCCATCGTAGGACTAATTTTTGGCGACTTTTACGGGCCGGTCAATGATGTCAATAGGCTAGACTTCAAGTGAATGAGTGACCCTGGCTTGCCTAGTGCGGGTCGGCTCGCGATTTTTTTTTTTTTTAGAGAAACAAAAACACGCACATATACACAACTCAACTTTATTCCTATATACATATTATTATATACATACATATGTTATGTGTACATATACATAGACATACAAGCTAAGCAAACACACGCGCGGGTTACGGATCTTCACGGACTGTATTTTTGTAAGTCATATCTTTTATGACCCTAATTCGCTCGTCAATAGTGGGTGCGGGTCAGTCGATGGACTTCAGTCCACTTTAACACCCCTAAGTACAATATGTATAGCAGAAGTTTTAGAAGGAATAATCTGTATATAAAGTGTAATAGAAAATTGTGGGGGCATTTTAGGATTTTCATAATTGGGAAGGGGTAAGTGGTGTAAAACTATAGATGAGGCTCAAAATCTTTCAAAGAGTGTCATCCTTCTTATCCATCCGCTAGCTGGAACACAACCCAATCCAAACATCCATTGTTGATTTCATTCAATCCTTCTTAGAAAAGAAAAAAACAAAACAAAAAACATGCTGGGAATTTTGAATGAGACCATAAAAGCTGGATTGCTGTGCCATAATCCACAGAACAAGTTCATTGGTATCATTAATTTTTCTTAGTCTGAGTTGTTTTTTAAGGAGTGCTTTGAGATTCATGAGGTAAAAAAAAATATAATTAATTATTAATTTTTGTAGGAAAAGAGAGAGCAACATTGCATCCTTCACCACCATTACTTGGGCAAAGTGTGCCGTTTATGCAATTCCACATCCGAAATGCAACTATGGTAAGTGGCTCTTAATTTTTTTTATTTTTTATTTTTTATTTTTTATTTTTGAAAATGGTTTCTTTTCTCTTTTAATTTGGTACTTCGAACAACAAGGTCAAAAGAGAGATTTTTTTTTAATCAAAGTTCAACTGTTCGATCTTTGGCTTTGGGTATGGAGCAGCCTTAAATTTTTAGGCCAATTGTTCCACTCAATAAGGTGTCTACAATTTAGCGAGGGGATTAATCACTGTGTTTGACGGTGAAAACTCTAGACTACACCCAAAAAAAAAAAGAGAAGAAAGTTTTTGTTTAGATATTAACATGTCATTTTGGTGGGAAGGAGGGATTACGAAGAAAAGAAATTGTAATTTCATGAGAAATAGATAATATGAAAATAAAGTAAAAATTCATATTTTATTGTTTGATAGGCAGAAATAGAATTAGTGAGAATTTCAATTATACATTTATAGTGATGGGTATATATGGGAATTGGAAATGAATTAAAATGGAATAAGTAGTATAAAGACCAAAGTACTCATATAATTGCAAATTGAGTTAATATTCCAATTTAGTCCTCAACTATAATTTTTTTTCTTCGATTTAGTCCTAAATGATTTTTTGTGTTTAATTAAGTCATTGACTTTGATGATTTAACCCAATTGAGTCATCTGTTGTTAGAATCAATGACTGAATCGAGAAAAATCACTATACTCGGGGACTAGATTGGATAAGATCACTATAGTCGAAGACTTGTAATTCCATAGTTTGTAAAATTGTAATTCAACAATAAATTACTATTTTGCCTGTGGTAGTAGTATTATTATACAAGGGCATTTTAGTCTTTATTCGGTAATCCCATCTCAATTTCTCGTCATTCTATTTATGCCTACCAAACAATGTAATTTGAACTTCTACCTTATTCCTTTTCTACGGAATTACAATTCCCTTCTCCTAACCACACGCACTATAAGTGAAAAAAGAATTGCAATTTCTCTTTACCAAACATGCCATAATAAGTGATTATATATGTTTGATGTTGAAGATTTGTGGGGTGAGAAGAAGGAGAAGGGCAGACATAAGGACAGACACGTATGTGCTAATGGAACCTGGGAAGGATGAGGAGTTTGTATCGGAGGAAGAACTGAGAGAGAGGTTGAAAGGGTGGCTTCAAAATTGGCCGGCGAATGCGTTGCCGGCGGACCTAGCGCGGTTCGAAAACATCGACGACGCGGTTGAGTATTTGGTGAAGTGCGTTTGTGAACTTGAAATCGATGGGGAAGCCGGTTCGCTTCAGTGGTTCGAAGTTCGTCTACAACAGCAGGACAATATGGGCGATTGAGGCCTGAACAGGGTAGTTCACTGATTTAGTAGACAATATTTAGGAGACGGTGAGGGAGATTGATCCAATTGAATGTGAAGAATTGTATATTTCTATACATGATGTATTGTTTTCGTGTAACACACATAGTGATTGCTGGTAATAATATAAATGTGTATTAGGGAGTAATATTTATGCTTTTAATTATTTGCTCCATTTGGTGTAGTAGGCTTATAAGGTGGGTAATAATTTTGAAGGAGAAAAGGGTCAAATATGTCATAACTTTTACTCATAAAGTCAATTAGATTCTTAAATTTTTAAAATGCACAAATAAATCCGTAAACATGTTGTTTTAGAGCATTGAAGCCTAAAATTTAGTTGATGACATGTAATTGCCGGTCACTAGGGTTCTGCGGACCATTAAGCCAACTCCGACGACTCTCCGACCAATTTTTGACGAGATTTCGGGTACCAACACCAGCGTGACGGTCCCCGGTCACGTTTGGAGAAGGCGATCAATTGGTTTGCCTTCTCCAAACGTGATCAATGACCGTTTGACTGTCGCAGGTGTTTGTCCCTGGAATCTCGTCGAAAATTGGTCGGAGGATCGCTGAAACCTTAGTGACCTGCAATTACAGGTCACAAACTGGTTTTAAGGCTTTATTACTCTAAAATAACATGTTTATGAGTTTAATTGCACATTTTAAAAGTTTAAGGGTTTACCTAGGCATATTGAAACATTGACAATAATCTCTTGTTAACTGTGCAGTGATAATATACCCAATCACTATATTGTCAGTGTGATTGTGCGAATTTTAGCATTCTTGCCCGAATAGTGACTAGGTCACTTCTTGGTTCAAACTATCAAGTTGTTCTCTTCGGTCTTGAGCCTTCCTGCTATGTACCATCCATTTGTTGACTATCCAACTTCTTTACCTTCCGGTTCTTTGCACTATTCAGTACCTTTGATCTTACATTTTGTTCAATTATATAATTGAACTACTATATGGTGTATTTACCTTCTAAATAGTATAGTTCGTTCCTAACTTGAACCTATATCAGATGCTACAACAAATCAAAGCCTAAGTCTAGAAAATTGTAAAAATAATTGGGAATTAATTTCTTTAAGTATCATCAAAATCTAATACAAATAGTTCATAACAATATACAAAACTAGTATAAAAAATTAGAAACCAACCCAATGCACCATGTACACACAGTCATACACACACACTAGTATGTAGTTAATTCTAAATATTTTTTTTTTTAATTTTCGTTAACACAAGTTTACTTGAAAAAAAAATTAATAATTTAGTTATTATATGTGAATATTTTATATTTTACTCCGTAGAATAACTAGAAAATCTTATTATTTTATTATGTTTAAATAATTTAAACATTTTTATTAATTTTTTAAAAATTTAAATAAAATAATAATAAGCAATAAGTACTCACACAGCTTAAGCTGTCACACTCTCTCGGCCTCTCCGCCTGGCATTGTAGTTGCACCCACTTTCTCCACCGCTCTTTCTTCATTTTTCAATCTCCATTAATTCAATTTCTATTCTTGAGCGAAGAAGAACAGTAGAGAAATGATTCACCAATGCAATTTTCCCACAACTCCAATTTCTCCCCCATTTTTCAGCAACGATTGCAATTCATCTTCTTCTTCGTTGTGTTGTGTAAGACTCAGAGGTATTCGTAGAGGAGTGGGCATCAGGTGCGAGTCTAGGGATGAGGAGAAGAAGCCGAAAGCGAATCCCTATCCGGGCGGAATGGGCCCGTATACGGGGAGAGATCCTAGCGTCAAGAAGCCGGGATGGCTGAGGCAGAAGGCTCCACAGGGGGAGAAGTATTTGGAGGTGAAGGAGACACTGTCGGGGCTGAAGCTACACACTGTGTGCGAGGAGGCGCAGTGCCCCAACATCGGCGAGTGCTGGAACGGAGGCGGAGATGGGATTGCCACTGCCACAATTATGGTCCTTGGAGACACCTGCACTCGCGGCTGCAGATTCTGTGCTGTTAAGACTAGCCGCAACCCTGCTCCTCCTGATCCATTGGAGCCCTTACACACTGCACAAGCTGTTGCTAGCTGGGGGTAAGGGATTGATCTCTCCCTATTTTCTTTATTTACATCCAAATTACTCAATTACTTAACCTAACCGGGTTGGCGTGAGTGGCCTTGCACTTTAGGGCACTTTGCCTATTAATTGGGCCGGTCAGAACATACTAGATTAGTATGAGTATGGTAGAGACTTAAAGTGCCTCTCCTGCACTCTACGGGCACTTTGTCCCTTAATTGGGTCTGTTCAATATAAGTGAGGATGGTAGAGCCGTAGAGGCTTAAAGTGCCTCCCCTGCACTCTATGTGCACTTTGCCCCTTAATTGGGCTGGCCTAATACGAAAAAGATTAGTATGAGTATGGTAGTTCCTTTGCCCCTTAATTGGGCTGGCCCAATACGAACAAGATTAGTATGAGTACGG